>JASXSY010001996.1:0-53029 GCA_034509805.1 Sipha maydis
TATCACTTTTCATGCATATTGTAAAAAAAAAATGTCATATAAATATAATGTAATATTGTAATATAAATGTATATTGTAAAAAAAAATGTTTACAGATTGTATACACTAAAAAAAAAATGTTCAATAATATACATAATAATATATTCATTAATAATATTTATTATATATAAGTTCTATACAATTTTTAAGGCAGTTTTCTCCCTAGATTTTATAGTGTATTAATCATAAATTTGGTCAAAACTTGGATCCAGACCCCTCCCTCCCGTAAAACTGCCACTGACTGCTATCGTTATCGGACGTCTCAATCTCAATGAAATATGAAATTAGGCCGCGGTTCGAATTATGCTTCACTTATAACTTCATAGTCTCTTTATCGTCGTGTTACAACGCGATGACACTGTGACGGTAAAAAAAAATGCTTACCTACATCCTACACTTACCATAAAAGCATATTTGTGAGCGCTTTCATCACTATATTTTAACACTGACACTTTATTTTGCTATTTTCTTTTCTTTTTAATCTAGTGAACGCGATAACGAAAACGAATACTTAAAATAGTTGCTGAAAATAATTTAAGTTTGGTACTTTAACGGTGTGCAATAACGATTATTTGTATTTCTTAACAACATTGTGCACCATCGTCCATTGTTTCGGTTAATCCCACGCACGCAATATTATAATACTGTATTGTAATACGTTATGCGTATCACCAGTCTATATAGCTACAAGTGCACAAAGTTGAAGTATGCTATGAAATTAGGAAAAAAAATAATATAATATTCTAATAAGTATTTTTGTTGATTCATTTTTAATATTTTTAACATATATTTTTTTTATATAATTTATATTATTTATACAATTACCTATTGCAAGGGGATCGTTTGTATTTCATCGTATTCATTTGCTGAGAACAACCAATGAAAAGTTTCTCGATGACATTGCATAAATGGTGTATACGAACAGTACTATGTATATACGTGTGTATTTTAGCCAATGTTAGGAACCCGTACCTAATAATTTTAAAATTTCACAACGCATCGTTACACTCAGAAATTGAACTAATACAACTGGCAAAGCATCACGCTAAGTATTTTGGCATCTTACTCGTTGTAGATTAGCACGTGGGATAGGTAACGGAGCAGATGACGATAATAACTATTACAACGTCCTCTCGAAAAAGATTAATACAGCCCTAGGCATATTTATTTACGTAGACCCAATAATTTGTAGGTGTTATATTGTGAAAACCTACGTTTGTTAACATGGCATTTAATTGAACTTTTTAGTTTTTTTTTAACGAATACTATGATAATGCCTAATGTGGGTGTACATTTTTTATAGTGGCTATAATCAAGCTGTCACGGGATGGGTTTCACTTTGATTTAAAAATGGACCGATATATTCATCGATATAGTGCATAGACAATCAGGTAAACATTAAATATTCAATAACTTTTAAAATTAACTATAATTCTTAACTGATGTATACAACATTTTAAATAATCATATAAATAACTTCATGGTTTTTGGTTGATTTGAAAAATAATCCACACCAACCAATGATGGATTTAAAAGGGGGAGAAGAAGACGAGCCTTGGACCTCGGTTAGTGTTGTAATAGTTGCAATGTAAAAATTATAAATAATACTATTTAATACAATTATTTTGAGAATGAATGTATAAAGTTTCTATCGCCAATATGATATGAGTAGAGGGAAGATTTTTAAATTCTTAAGTATGGTAGCGAATATGTCAACAAAAATGGAATATGCTTTAAATAACAATTAAATAGTAAAAATCAGTCTAATATGCATTTTTCCTACAACATTGAAAATTTGTGTATTTCGGTGCATTATGTTTTAAAACAAATTTATATCTTACTCAGATTATTCCACAATCATTATAAAAAAATGTTCAAATAAAACAATTCTCAAACCCTATTTATTATATATTATCGCGTGGGCATATGGGCGTACAGCGTATGCTATATATTTCATCCATACCCGTACACAGATTATAGGGACGTATAATTATATACATTTATTGCAAACGCGCAAAAATATTAAAATGTATTTCTTTATAGTGTACACGTAGAAAAAAAAAACAATAAATTATTCATAGTTACAATTACAACAAAAACCGTGCCGAAATCGTTAAGTAATTTGAATGTTCTAACGTTTGCGCAACGATGCAAACGGATAGGACTACAGTAACTGTATGTATCTATACGCATTGAATCACGTACTCATACAAGCCCATTCGTCAGGTTAAGTTATTAAGTTATACAAATAATATCGTGTGTAATTTAATATATTTTTATGCATACGGAGTAAAAATATTTAATCCGACGTGCGATTTCACCAACTGGGGTTAATCTTACAGTTTCGATAAGTGTTTGTAGTACGAATTAATAATAATAACAGGGTGGGTCTGTGCATATTATTTCAAAGTTGGGAGGAAAAAATGAAGAGAACAGTTTACCATATAGTATATAATATAGGTAGTTAATGGTATCCAACAAAATAATGATAATCCATTGTTAGACATTGTGATGTATTATTATTGAATTGTACAACACTCGCTTTGGCCGTGATGTCTTCTGTGTGCTCTTATCGAAGTATTACATTATATCTTTTACGCCTTTCGGGCGCGAATATTATACGATTCACAACGTATTATAACACGTCGTGTACGAAATCTCTAACGTGCCATCGTCATTATAAATGTATTATTAAACTTCATTTTTGCGGTGATGACGCCCTTAGGTGACGCTATTATAACGATATTACAACGTCGTCGACCCGTGTGAGTGCGTGTGAAATTGAGAGAAAAACAAATTCTTAAAAAACGACCTTTCTGCCGAAAGAAAGAAGACGAGATATCGTAGGCGAATAGAGAATGCCGCGTTGGGTGATACATCATTAATATATGGCGCAACTCATGCGCAGACTAAAGGAAAGTATTATCATTACTACTACTACAACGACGACGTTGCGGGATTCATACTTATATGCTGTAGTGTGTGTGGTATGTATGCTCACACATGTTCATATTCGGGTTGGTAAATAATAAAATATATATTAAACGCTCGTAAAAAAAATTAAAAAAAAAACAAAAGAAAAGCGTTATGACCTTGGTATTTTTCTTTATTTCTTTATTAATTTTAAAGTTTTCTCGACATTAAGCGCTTAAACTCAGATATAAAGTTTGGATTTTTAACATTTTATACGAATTTATGTACGATGTCTGTTTAAAAAGTACCAAGATATTATTTAAATATAAAATCAGGAGAATAAGGAGGGTCCAGGACCAAATGTATTTTTTTAACAGCCAAAAATTCACGAATCGACAGCGTTGAATATGCTTAAGAAACCGTGTTCCATTTCACCATTTTTCTGACAGATTTTTGCAAATTATTTGATTAACAAAAAAAACTACAAATATGGAAATTTTAGGAGTTGAGAATTAATATTTTTACTTTTCTGATTTTTTCCTTACTTAGAAGTTTTAAAAAAAAAGTATTAGGATCAATATGTGCACCAGTGTTCGACACCGCAGTACACAGATGGAGTAAAAGAAAAAAATGCGAAAATTAGGAAAATTACAAAAGTACTTTATACCAAAAGTTACGTGATGGGTCAGAGAATTCACTGAATTTGGACACGCGATGAGAAGAGAAGAACATAATAATATCAATCGTGTAGATGTTTCTACATGAATCCTAATCACGTCTGTACATCAGACGGGAAGAGGAGATTTATATTGGCCCGGTATAAGTAACCGGTGCAAATTTTTATTTTCATTGTTAACCGTTAAAAAGTAACGCATTATTATCGTTGTTTATCTGTAGGATACGAACATTTATATATAGGTGTAGCACATAGGAAATCTTAGAAAAAAACACACCCATAATGGGTACTATTACTTAATAGTATTATACTTGGTACGATATTGTTTGGTATAACAATAATATAATAATACATTAGTACACTTGTAAGTAGGTTTTTAGTCGTGTACGCATTTGCGTGTTTCTCAGCCACTGCCGTGGAAATTCTTCGCGTGCGACATAATAAAACACCACTATATACTGTACGTCCGTGTGTGTATACGTAGAGACATGCCTATAATAGCTATTATTATTATTATTACTTACACGCACGCCGCCGGATGAGACGCGAAAGTTTTGCAAAGGAAATGCGTAAAATATACGCGCACTGTCCATTTGAGGCATTGTTACATACGCATCGTATTATTTATACGGACACGGATCGTTTTTATTTTTCACTATTTCCTACTCCACCGCATGCCATCCTATTTTTTTTTTTTTTTTTAATGCAATACTGATTTAAACGTTCTGTGATTCATCTAGTTAATGACACTTTGATACAATGTTCCGGTGTCGACTTTTGGATCGATCATAGGCGGAGATCTGATTGAATTTTAGGGGGGTTTAAATCTTTTTTGACAACAATATTTTAATAACCTATTTAATACTTATTAACATTTTATATTTACCTTATATTTCAAACTATTTAATACTTTGAAAAATGTTCAAATAATTTTGAGGGGCTTTCAATTTTTTTGAGGGACCAAGCCTCCCAAACACCTCCTAATCTCCGCCCATAGGATCGGTCCGTCGTTATAATATCATGTGTTACGAGTTACGATCGATTGCAGTTTGTATACTATTATTGTTTTACGATATGTTATATGTATGTGTATGTGTGTGTGTGTGAGGGTAGTTTTTCAAATAACGTTGAAATAGAACTATAGTGTATACACGTATACAGTATGTCCCAAAAGTCCCGTCTCACCCTTAATATCTCCATGTAAAATCAATATATTTAAACGCGGTTTTTTTTTACTATACTAAGTATGAAAATTCTGATTGAATGGCATAAAATTCAATTTTTTTTTTTTAAAATTAAAAAAATTGTTTTTACGCATTTAAGAATTTTAAATTTTTAAGATGGCCATTTTGTTGAACATATTTTTTAAAACAGTTAAAAAAAAGTACTAAAATTAAATAAAAATTGACCAAATTAGAGCAAGTTATGTTTTTGAATAATTGTAGTAAAAAAATCAATTATTGTTTCACATTTCAATAATGAAATATCTAATTTCAACACACGACAATACTTTTACATTCCTAATTAAAGTTTTGATTTGAATAGAAATAAAAATAGCCGTGTTATATCGTTTGCTGAACAGTGAAACTGGTTACCTATTTTTAAGTATTTTAATTATCATGAAGTCAACCTAAAGTTACGATATTGGACATAATCTTACAGTTATATGCGATTTATAATAAAGATATAGCTAGTTGAGTAGAGTCTATTTATAAATAATTGTAATAATAGTTAGGGAAATACCTATGCTGTTTTTAATGGTAATCTGTAAACATCTAATTATTAGTGGAGCTTTTAGGAAAGATTAAAATTAAAATTCAGATAATATTTTTAAACTTGATTGCTAGTAGAAAAAAATATTTTATTACATAAAAATGAAAATAATTCATTACATTTTTATTTTTATAAATGTTCGAAATGACCTCTATTATTTGCAACACAGAGTTGAAGTTTTTCGACCCAAGCGTTCTTAACATTTCCTTATGTCTCGGGTAAGATATTTTGAATATTTTGTTCAATTTTATGACGAAGATCAGGCAATGAATACGACGGATACACAAGATTTTTCAAATAAATGTGAAACAATAATTGATTTTTTTACTACAATTATTCAAAAACATAACTTGCTCTAACTTGGTCAATTTTTATTTAATTTTAGTATTTTTTTTTTGAACTATTTTAAAAAATATGTTCAACAAAATGGCTACCTTAAAAATTTAAAATTCTTAAATGCGTAAAGAATTTTTTTGAAAATTTTTTAATTTTTAAAAAAAAAAAATTGAATTTTATGCCATTCAATCAGTATTTCCATACTTAGTACTGTAAAAAAACTGCGTTTAAATATATTGATTTTACATGGAGATATTTAGGGTGATACGGGTCTTTTGGGACATACTGTATACTTCATAAAAACAATCAAGGCCTCCACAATAGAGACTTCGGGAAAAAAAAATCTTTCAAATTACAAATGCACTGTCTAGTCGCCGTCCTGTCGAAAGTGATCAATAGGATAAAAATTTATTTAACACTGATTGCCGATGGGTAATTCCGTGAAATTATGTCACCAGCATGTTAATTTATCAGTAAATCCGACGCGTCCTAAACTCTACCGCTACCGCTACCGCCACAGCCTTTGACGATTGACGCAAACCCGCGAACGCTATTCGCGCGATTATAATATTATAATATTATTCGATTTTCTTTTTTCTATGTGCGAGTAGTGCTAGATTAGTATTTATTATTATTCAATATTCATATTTAAATGTTATTTAAATATTATATACATATTAATATATGTTTGTTAAATACTCATACAAAATCTATTTTAAAAAAAAATTGTACGTTGTATATGGAGAATAATTTGAGACCAGAGGCCCCCACTCCTTTGTTGCCTCGAGGCCTCCGCACCTATAAATCCGGCTCTAAGAACGATAGAAAATAAACACTATTTATATATAGGCACATTTATGATATTATAATATCATAAATGTGCCTATATATAAATGATATATCATTGATAATGCGGTGTTCTATTCTGTTTTTCGGCATTACATTAATTAACATTGTTGAACGACTCATTTTGTCAGTGGACATACTTTAACGGTCGTCAAAGTTGAAAAATATCAAACGAAAATATTCGTTAATCGACTGGTGTTGAACCAGAATGTTATAGGCATTTATCTAAGTGTAAAAATGTGTGATTCACGCACTGATTAAAAAAAAGTTTAAAGTTTAATCTTCATAATCAATGATAATATGTACAATATTTGCAAGGCATTTCGACAATTATGTACATACCCACTGTGCATTGGAAGTTTCAATACATCCCAGAAACAAACATTTTACGTAGTACCTTTAACGTAACTTTTTAATATATATACAATGTATCTGTTCTGTTTAAATAAAACAAACATTTAACACTCATCCCGGCGATATAACTAGGTATTATATGATAGTACATGCCTACAATGTTATAAATTATATGTCACAGGGTTGTTACATTATGTAACACAATGTAACTTACATTATTGTGATTAGTAATACATACCAGCATCATACTCGTATTATCGATGTTTCAGTTGTTGACAAAAATATTAATGTACTATTTTAAAATAGTTTTACTCTCTATAAAATTACACTATTGATTTTACCCATAAGCTAGTATTTTTAACTCTAGCGGCTAGCCGAAGTATACGTCGACTGACTGTGGTAAACTGGTGATTTAGTGCATAGTGATTACTAATTATTGAGTGTATCAAATCAATTATTTATAAGAGTAATGTCCGTATGCATACTATTTAATGTATCACATCATAAGACAGTTATAGATAACATGTCTTATGTTATTTAGAAAAAGTAACTTAAAAATCAGTTACTTATTTTTTCATACATAATGTACGTGCACACTACTAACACACACACACACACAGTGCCGTAGAAACCATGGTGCGGGCGGTTCATTGTACCGGGGCCCCACGTTTCAATTTCTAATATGGGGCCCATACTTAAAATCAATAAAAAAAATTACATACTGTTGACTGATTTGTATTGTTTTTTTATAATTGTTTAAATTAATATTAATAAAAAATAATGGGCCATTAGCACCCCCAGGATCCATATAATAATATAATAATATAATTATTTTTAAATATTTTGAATACATAAAACATTATATACAGTATAGTTGCTTAAATTAATAAAGAGTAGCGATTATATTAACATTTATACAATTTCAACTTTATTACTAGTTATTAATTTGTCTTTAGAAGTACCTATGTAAGTTTAGTTAATTAAAGTTTTAATTTATTATACTTTATATTATAATTAAAAAGTAAGAATATTAATAAGTAAAAATTTAAAATAATCGCAATGCAGTTTATTATATTATTAAGGGGGTATGAACTGTGGGGGTTAAGTTCCCCACAAATCTGTGTACCATCAATTATTCCAGCACCACCTACATTCACACCCAATGTGCGCCTATATTATAAAGGGCCTACATATTAAATATGCACCGGGGCCCATCTAGTTCTAGCTGCGGCACTGCACACACACACACACACACACACACACATAATTTTTATATATATATATATCATTAAAATATACCCAGAAACACGCGTATATTACATGATTATTAGTAATAATTTATTACTGTATAATTTATAATATATAAAGTACTTTTTTGCTCGTATATATTTGTATAGCATTCGATTGTTCTACCAACTTTATACTTAGTGCACTTATGGTAAGATATCGGATACGTTGATCACCATTCCGGTTTCAGTTGTTACTTTTATGGAAATTGTTTCGGTTTTACTTTCGTGATCATAAAATATTAGGATACGTATCGCATGGTCAGGCTTATGTATTTATGTATATATTATTATATGCACAAAAATTCATCGACGGATATTATGAGTAATGTGATACAAGAATGCACCAGATTTGATATACTTGAATTTCTGTTTTCTCTCGGTCAAAATGTAATAGGTATGTTTTATTATTTTAAACATAACTGAAAATGAATTTTGATATGAATAATAATAATCATGTCAGTGTGAACTGAAATATGTGTAATTTGGGTTAGAAAATGTATAAAAATCACTTATTCTACCCATGATAATAACATTACAGTTCTATATCTCAAAGTCCATATCTCAAATCTGACTGATCGTATGGATTTGCGTTTGTTTGCTCCCATCCAACAGTCTTATTAATAAAATCGATCCTCCTTAATTCATGCCCCTTACTATCATAATTTCAGAGTACCATTACGTACCTTTCATACGCCAGTTTATTTCCATATCATTTTTTCTCTTATTTACAAATGTTCTGATAATTCAGTACTGTTTTCTTAATGTCAATAAATTGCATTTATTAACAACTTGTGGTAATCTACAATAATTGTTTTCTTTTATTTATTTTTAGGCTTTTCTCGTAAAAATATAAAAATATAAATGAATATGAAATATAAAAAAATATGAAAACCTGATTTCACTTTAATATGTTTTGGATCTTGTAACGGTTTCTGAAATACTTGAGTAATAGGTATATAATATTATATCCTATACTAATATATCCTATATCTTTTGGTTTTCCAGACATTGAATACACTTTGAGGCCGGAGTACCTATTTAATATTTCAATGCGGTTTTTATAATATTTGTATTACATCGTAGTACGATGATACGAGTACAATATGTTGGAACTTGTTTAAAAGTAAAAACTCAATTGTTTCCATACAAGACGTGTGGGTCTTCTGTCGTTATCCTGTCAAGAAAAACACCAGTTTACACGTCGTTTATACAAGAACATAATGGTATTGTATATGATTAAACGTGGGAAGTCACGAATGTATTATTTTGGTACAATACATATAATAATAGTTTTTTTTTTTTTTTAATTTCAATTTACTTTTTTACTAAGCAACCGCAACGATTACACAAAGATAACATTATTAACATTGATTATGAATACTGTGTTATTAATAACAAATTTTGTATCGTCTGTTATATGAGTGTATATATAATGTGAATACTGATTAGTAGAATATTATTTTAATTAGTTGTTAGTGTTAACAATATCATATATTAATATATATATATATATTAGGGTGGTCCTTATTTTTACACATTTTAATTTTAATTGCTGGACCCTCCCATTTTTTTATTTTCATATAAAAGTAATATGTAAGAAATTTGAGTATAATTACTCACCCCCTTCCCGTGCCCCAAGAGGGTTGAATATAAACCAAAAGATAGTTTTATGGTTTTTTTTATATTTTATTCAAAAAGTATAAGATTTATAATAAAAATGTATAGAACATAAATCGTAGAAAAAATTATGTTCTATAAAAAATAAATTTACAACATTTTCGTAAATTTAATATTTCCCCCCTCAAATATTTTTTTTTGTTTTGTTTTTGACAAAGTTGAATTTTTTTACTGTTATTTCAATTTATAGTAATACAAATTATGTAAGAATTATGTTTATATGTTTATTATTATAAACCAAATAATTTAGGTGTATTTCTAAGTAGTTGTATTTTCAAATGGTGTACTCAAAACTTGTCTTGTATATTTTTTATATGTTTTTCTGTATTTTTGAATAACCTAAAATTAAATACACAATAAAATTAGCCATATAAAAATTATATTTACTATAGATATAATTTTTTGTAACCCACTTGAAGTAAAAATTGTTTTTGGTTTTCATTTTTAATGAATTTTTCGTTGAAATACTCCATAAGTTTTACTCCCCTTTCAGCGGTATTATTAACGATTTGTAACGAAATTATTGTTCTTTTTGCCGACTGGTATGCAAGATTATCATTCAACTTAATTGGGTCCATTTTTAGGTACTCCGAAGAAATTCCAAATCTTTTTAAATATTTTATATGACTTACAAACTTACAGGTAGTTCTTTATTTAAAAATTCTACCTTTTGACTTATATTCAACCCTCTTGGGGCACGGGAAGGGGATGAGTAATTATGCTCAAATTTTTTACATATTACTTTTATATGATAATAAAAAAAATGGGAGGGTCCAGCAATAAAATTAATTATATTTTTTTTTTATCTTCTACAACTAAGGACCACCCTAATATATATATATCAATATCAATATCAATACCATATGACACTATCGTAGAATACGCTAACATATTGGATGCGAGTTTCTGAAAATCTAAATTATTAAACTAAATCCTATTACAAATAAGAATTAATGACAGTAATTAGCTTGTTTTCCATCTATAATCGTGTTTTGCATAAATTATACAAAAAATATAATACACAACGGCTGAATATGTGATAGGTACTCATTCTATAATGATAATCATGGTCTTCTACTGTGTATATGTTCTACTGTTTACAGTAGGTTTCCGATGACCAAAATTTATATTTATTCTTGTAGGTCCATTTACTCCTGTGTACGTGTTTTATTCCTGAACCTCAAATCTCCAGTGTTAGCGAAATAATATTTTTGAAAGCCTATGAACTTTATTTAGACAACCGTGCAACGATGCAACGTCGTGTTATATGTATTGGCCGCGTATAAATCGCTGCAAATCTCAAAATATATATCATGTACGTGTATGTTGTATTATTTGGAGGATGGTGAATAGGTGAAAATGTTGTTTGCTAACACGTTTTAACTTTAAAATGTAAAATACGTGCAGTCACTAGTCAGCGGTGGATTATAACTCTTAATACACGTATCACGTGAAATACATATTTATCCAAAATATATATCTATTTTTATAATGATAAAATTAGTAATTTTATGTAAAGTATTTAAAGTGATAATAAAAAAATATTTGTACAGAATTAATATAGAGTTATACGTTTTTATTTTGGATTGACAAGTGATATGTGACTTGTTAATTCCGTAAACGCACACGTATTAAGAGCTCTAATTAAAACAGTTAATTACTAATAATATTAATAAAAATATTACTAAGAAAAATTAGCATTTTGAAATTAAAAACTATAATTACATCTCTTTAAATATCGGTCTATGACTGGTTCATCATTTGTAAGATCTGAGTTAATATTATTTTATTTTTGATATATAATGATTATTAAAATACATACAATATTTGCTATACAGAAATTAAGATGCCGCCTACACATGTTTTGTGTCATTTATTATTTTTTGTAATTTTTTGTTTATTTGATAAATTAATTTAACAATAATTATTTTTATTCATTCTTAATAATTAATTATTTTTCATTAGTATAAATATTAAACTAACGTATAAATGGTATGATACTAAATACGAGTATGTATGTATAGCATTGTCTTAATGAAAAATAATGTTCTAAATTTTGTTTTCATAATATCAGCTTAATAATAATATAATCATTTTCGTTCATTTTATCGGTGTGGGCACTCTAACATATTGGATTATTGTCATTAGAGCAATCTAGTGCATAGTATACTCCTTTTCCCGACCACTTAATTTGATTAACACAATGAATTAATGTTATTTTCGTAGAGTAAATATTAAGTCGTTAACCTGATACCATATCGAGATCAATTACATTAATACACTTGACCATTAATTGTCGCGTGGATAGGTGTTAGTCGAATTTAGATGATTATTATTTGTTAATTTGAAATTGTGTATCATGGTCATAAAACAAACCGAAAACCTTGGCTCACGTGACCAATTAACTAATAGACGTTAAAATCTTTACCGAGTTATTATATAGTTGTAAAAATATTATAGTTTATAAAAATAATATAGCGACCGGATGTTCGTTTTTTTTTTCAATAAAAGGTAATAATACAACGTGCAATTTTTTAGGCTACACACGAATTGTGTCCGTCTTAATTCTTTATGAATTGCTCCCGGTTTTGTATAAGCGACTACATGGACGTACTTTAACCATATAATAATTTAAGTTTGGTTTCGATAACGTTTTTGATGATTATATTAAGATGGTATCATTCAAGTTTTTGGCAGTTTTTTAATTTTAAATTTTACATTTATAACTTTTTTAATTATTGTTTATTTTGATTATTATATTAAATTCCTATAGTTTAAACCTATATATTTTCATTTTACTTATTTCCAATTGCATAACAACGATGAAAATCAATATTTTTAACCTACCGATAGTCATAATTTACTATTGACTGCTACGTCTGTATGAAATGGGAAGGAAAATAATGGTTTTACGTTGGGGCGCAATTCGTGTGGAAAAGGTATTTCGGAACGCAATCATGTGCAGTGATTTTTTTATTATTTATTAGTAGGGTTCGGGAGTTGTAGGAGTTATAAAAGGCAAAATATGCACGAAAAAATTGCAAAATATGCAAAACAATTTGCAATTTTAATAACCACGCAAAAAAAATATTCTTAAGTCCCAAAAAAAAAAAAACATATCTGATGTTGTTAATAATCAATAAAATACTACATTAAGTATTTATAAGTTAAAAAAATGTATAATTGGTTAGCATTTTGACGATAAGATAAAAAATACTTAACATAAGTATTTCAGAATTTTAATGTTATAGACTAAATGCATATCACATCGTTGTTATTAAATTAATTGTTGACTGTGACAAGAGTAGTAAATGTCTTCGTTGATAATTTTGAATTTTATATTAATTGAAATATACAGACGAGGAAAATAAAATTTTAAAATTGTAAACATTTTTTTTAGAAAAATATGAAATATGCATAATATGAGTGCAAAATGAATGAAGTATGCATTTTTTTAGTTAAAATTGACAAAATATGAATTTTCAGTTTTCAATTTTTTAACTTACCATTGAATAGTTCAGATTTCTAACTTGGTCTCCTATAAATTAGGAATATACTGAATAATATGCAGTTCCTACAATTTCCAAACCCTATTTATTACATGTCCAAAGCAATTTCACCAAAATTTTCCGATTTACTGTCTTGTTACTGATGATAATGTATAATAATAATAATAATAATAAGTAAAGGTAATAATTTATTAGCAAATAATTGTTCGTCATCGTAATACAGCGCCACGGCGGTTTAGCATGTATTTTAGTGGTCGGACTTAGAAAATTATTCATCACTGTAGGTCCATCGTATTGCTGATTTCACTTATTTGAAAAAACCCGATCACTGTAGGAGAATATATACTTGTAAGCTTAGTAACTTGAAAACACTTTCAATGTTATATTATTTCCATGGTAGTATACCATAATATGATATTATATTATAATGTGTAATTAATGGGAAATTTGACATATCACATATATATATATGTATATATCATAGACTTAGTTATAAAACGATACCACTACTTTTAGAGCATTTTTTTTTTTTTTATTTGGCGTTTTTTTACACAAAGTTTAGCTTAGTGTTTTTGTTGGGATAATATCAAACACATGGTTTGTGTATAACTATACATACGCTAGTCAATTGACCGTTGAGCATAAATGCAATAATATATTGTGCATGGTGCGTGTATGGCATGTATTATTAAAACGATCTTCGCAAAGTTGCTCGATGTAAAATTATTTAATTAGAAAACAAACAGAGCGTTTCAATACAATTCCGAATACGCACCATAGTTGTCGTTTTTTCTCACTCGATATTTTTCTCCAATCGTCTCTTGGCCAAGATAATGCGCGTTCTAGTTTAAATTACCAAGGACACTCATCCCATGCAGTATAGGACTGTATAGGATGTAAAGGTACATATTTCACACACACGCACGCTTATGTATGCATACGATTTATTAAACCTTGTACTCTCTGTAGGCTGCTAATTAATATATGATTTCGATGGACGAATGGACTGCGATGGACAGATACGTCGATTTTTGGCTGATTGCATGTAGGTATTAGATATAAATTGTGTATACATAGATTGAATCACAAGTATACGATCGAAAAGGTAATCGAGTCCATCATACACATAGGTACAATTCAATTATGATTTGTTGTCTTGCTGTCTAGTTATATTATCCTCAGAGTCTCATAGGCTGCAGTCTACAAAATAGGCTTTTGGGTATGCGGTCTTACATTAAACCGAATCTATTAGATAAATTAAGATGTGTTATTAAATCATATTGCCGATGTCATTAAAATTAATTTTTATAGCGCACCACTTATTAATGTTATTATTAATAATTAATGTAATACGATATAATATATATTTACTATTATTAGTATTGATTGTATTAACACCGATTCTGACTGTTTGATTAAAATACATTTTTGTTATAAAACAGTTAATATCATATTATATAAATATAATTTATTAATAAAAAAATGTTTCTTCATTTGATCTATCATCCATGAATACGACGTTGCGTATCAGTCGGTGCGTACCGGCTACAGCAACGAGAGTAGAACACAATAAATTAAGCAGCTTCTTAATCAATGTATTAATTTGATATGTGTGAAGTAATTAACTCTCGATTTAAAATAATAACTTTATTGCAAATAATTGTATGTCCAAATATTTATTAATTACCAAAATAATTCTAAGTCCAATTAATTTATTCATTATGTAAACTTACAAAGCCTTTCCTGTCATCCACGCTTGTCTATCACTTGACCATTTTGGATTTTTGATAATAGAAGTTTAGAATCACTCACAAAGGTTAATTAATAAATATTTTATGTTACAATTAATAACAAAATTATAAATAACAGTTATATAATTATGAATAATTTTTATATGTAACTTAACTAATTATTACTATATCTTGTATATAAAATATTTATCTAGTATTAACTTAAAGGCTTGGACTGTTATTTATCAGTTATAAACCTATAAGTTAATAGATTAATATAGTTAATATAAGTTATATCGCATTAAAATTTTCTAATTATAATTTCAATTATTTTAAATGTTCCATTGAAGTACAAAAATTATTATTTATTATGGTTTTAGATATATAATACTATGAATTACCAACGCGATTTTGGAAATATTTTAAAACTATATACCGTAAAGATAGAGACTAATAAAGAATGTAATAAATCTAATAACATTGATGACTGATAATATGGCTACACACAAATTGTGTCCGTCTTAATCTAAACTACTACATGAATTGCGTTCTGTTTTGTTTAAGTGATTACATGAATGTACTTTAAAGCATATAATAATTTTAGTTTGATTTCGATCGTGTTGTTGATGATTATATTAAGAAGGTATCATTCAAGTATTTGCACGTTTTTTAATTTTAAATTTTATATTTATAACTTTTTTAATGATTGTTTATTTTGATTTTTATATTAAATTCCTATAGTTTAAACCTACACATTTTCATTTTACTTACTTCTAATTGCATAATAACTATAAAAAAAACAATATTTTTTAACCTACCAATGGTCATAATTTGCTATTGACTGCTAAGTCTGTATTAAATGGGAAGGAAAATAATGTTTTTACGTCGGGACGCAATTCGTGTGCAGCGGATAATATGAGTCGTATAAGGTTATCAGGATGCATAACGTCCTTTGACGTATGTTCATTTATCTTCAATAACTGTACTCATATATTTTAATTTTATTAGCGTTACTATTATTTTTATTAAACTCAAGTTTTTTTTTAATAATTATAAATTATTCAATAAAAATTATTATAAGTTAATATTTGATGAAAATAAAAATCCCAGTGAAATCTAAAAATTTAAAATTAAGTAAAACTTTTGTATTATTTTTGAACAAACTTACATAAAAGTATTTCTTTGAGTGTATTATTGAAATATTATTCAAATAATAATTGATTTTAATACTTATTGTAGTATAATATACTATAAAAATTTAACATAAATATTAATAATTATAATATTCTTTTATTTATATATTTTATATATTTATATATTTAACGCCCGAAAGCAATATAGTGTACAAATATTAACGTAAGATTATTTAACATAACTAATACTTATAAGAAATAGAGATGTGAATATAATGAAAAAAGTAGCAGTTATTCGATATAAAGATAAAGTAAAATAAAATAATGAAGCATATAATTAATTCAATTTTAAAAATTCTAAACCCAAATGTTATAAGATTAATATAGTAAATATTTAATCTATTCAATGGATTGTTTTATTTTAGTAACTTAGACAAAGTATTATATTAATGTTATTAATTATTTCGAATTATAAAAAACACGTCTTTGTAATTTTTATAATTCATACTTCGCATATTTAAGCGTGTGAAACATATTTTAAAATTTAATTAATTACAGGTATTAATTCGAAATTATTATGACCTTGTGTGGAAAACAAGAAGTTAAAAACCAAAAAAAAAAATAAAAGGCACAGTTCGTATTGTTCTATTTGGTATGTGAAAAATATTTGAAATTGATCTTGAGGAAACGTCGCTAGCAGAGGCGGCGTGAACGGAGTTAATTTTACGTGGCTACGTCACGAAAAAAAATGGTGGGGGTGTGAAAGTTTACGTATGTAGTTAAGTATAATTTAGGAACTTATTTTAACGTAATCGATTGAATATAAATTAAATTCACAATAATCAATAGCGCAAAAGTGCCAACAGATTAAGTGTTGAAACAATAAGTTAACGCCGCCACTGGTCGCTGGTACGTGGTCGTTAATTGAAACCCGTACACTTAGAATTTAATATAAAATTAATAATTAAATCATTCATAGGGAGTATTTGTTAATTGTTGTAACAATTAAGTTTACACTTTGCAATTATTCATTACCCACGCATAAAAAACAAAAGCATATGCTGTTCTAACATTTTCAACTTTCCTGTGGCTACAATAATACATTTCGTTTATTTACAATTATTTTGATTATTTTCGTAAAAATATTACTAAAGTTGCTTTAAAGCATGGGTCGTAATAATTTTGATACATTATTTTCCGTCGAACGATTTTCATTGGGGTATAATCCATTTACGGTGACAACTCACAACTATTGAACTATAACTTTATTGACGGTATCGTTTTATTATAATAAACTGCCCATCTTCTAAGCACATTAATAATTGATAATTTAAAATTATTGTAATCAGGTGCAACGTCATAGTAGACCTTCGTTACATGTTCCATTTGAAACAACGAATACATTATTACTATTATAATCGTCGTATGACATGTAACAGTTATTCGGTATGTACGTGGTGAAGTCCGGTAGTTATGACTGGACGGTTGTGTAATAAACTGACATACATGTTTTATCCTGATTTTTGTAATATATAGTATCTCACTTATGTAGTCATTTGAAAAGTCTACTGGTTTCGTTCTTTTCAAAATATGTGCTACACATGTTTTCATATGATAATTTGATTGCTACATTGAGGCTTATTAAAACATAACAAAACAAAATGTTTATTTAACTAAATTACAACTTCAGCTACTGTGGCCAGTAGTTACATTTTTTTTTTTTTTTTTAACTACATTATTGCGTCTATGTATTATATTAGTTAACAATTTTTATTTTTTTTTAAATTAATTTGTCAAATCTGGTATTCTTGAGAAAAAGGATGAGGTTGACAGTGATTGTTGGTCCGACAGCTTTATATAGGTTTCCCTTTTTGTTCGAACGACTAATAAGTCATATATTTTATAATTTTATTAAGATGTCGTCATACATCAATAATTTAAACGTAGATATACTAGATTGAATTGAAAGTTATTTACATGTAAAAATTTGTAATATGCGCTAGGAATTTTGTTAAGTTATATAAATTAAAACACTACATCATAGATAATATTTTTTTTTCTAAAATAAACAAAAGGAAATTTCTACTAAAAATATACAATGACTGTTTTGTTTCAGGCAGTATAGTTTTTCTGCTTAAAAATTGGAAATAAATTTATTTATATATCCACAAACACGATCACGTATCGCATCACACACTCATATCTGCTTTTACTGTAAGCCGTTTCGTCGTCCATCTACATTGTACTAAACCAGGGACAGACTATTGAATATCACGTTCAATTAACACTGATGTTATATTATATTATCAACGTCAAGACAGACCACCAATTCCTCACTAATTTTTTATGAACATAAAAAGCACCAAGGTATTTATATCAGCCCGCCGAAAAACACTTTTTTTGTAATAATTACCATAATAATGCAATAATATTTTGTGGTCAATGAAACACTTACTGCCTACATTTATACATAGTCAATGCAAGTACCTTAAATTTATATCGTGTTAGAATCGAAAAATATAATTTTTATACATAAACATATTAGTAATATTTATATAAATTATTAAGGTTATTTCAGGAATCAGAATTCAGCCATCATACTGCATAAGGATAATAGAGTTGAAACGCAATATATATATTTTAGGTAACGCTATAATGCAAACCGTCATGTGCACTCGTGCGGAATCAACAAGACATATTTTTAATTTATATCACTAAAGACGTAAGATACTTAAAACTTAAATCCATAAATGTGTTCTAATGGTTAGTGTGTCAATTCGTGTAGTGTACATATTATTATAAATTATATTCTGAGTATAACATCGAGAGGAATAGGTAAATATTTCAAAAATCTAAATGGTGTTACTGCCTGTGCAGTGACGCCGAAATCCATGTTGAGGTCAGGCCGTGGCCTGATCATTTTAAAAATTTAAGTAAATTGTGCCACTCTATGTTAGGTATGTGTACTTTAATTGTTTAGATATTGGATCACATGTCGACATCCATAGTATAATTAAATTAATTGGTATATAATGCATACGTGTATTATACACGTTATAATAACGCACGTCTATATTAAATATTAAGATTATAATGTATATAATTATATTGTATGTATATATATTTTATGTATTTTTATGGTGGGATACTTAAGAATTATATGCACATACAGTATACTTACAAATAGAAACGTTTATTCGGATAACCATATGATGTAGCTAGAAATATGAGGAGGTTATACAGTGTACTTCAAGTTCAGATTTACAAAGGAAAACCTCAAACCTTTTATACGAGGCGCCATCTTCACAGATTCAATTTGATAGTTTTGTCTGTTGCAAAAAAAGAGTGGTTTATTTGGATATGAAAAAACTAAGTATTTCTTCATTGATAATAAAAATCCAAAAAATCAGATATATACCGCAATAAATAAAAGGAATTGATCCAAAGAAAATATAAATATAAAGGAACTACAAGATGGATGTCGAAATCATTAGCTTTGTGTACAATCCTTGAAACATTAGAAGCAATTTTAAATATGTTAAAAGAAGTGAAACAACAAGAACGTCCAACTGATTTCAAAGCTAGAAATATAGTGGGTTATATACACTTAAAATTATATTCTCAATCGACATGCTTCATACTAATATAATTCATATGTTTAATGTATTGTAAATTTCAAGTAAAATACTTCAATCTCGTAATTTAGCTTTATTGGCAACTGATACTCTTTTAAAAAATTTGAAAATAAATATTACATTTATTGTGTACTGATCAAATACATGTAGCCATGTGCCCTTAGATGATTAAAAAAAAAAAAAAAAAAAAATGTAAGATTTATAACATAAGTTATGAAGCTGTAAGAAATGATTACAAACTATTATAATTAAAACTATTTTGAAAGATTTATATCTCAATCTGTTGATCAAATAACCAACAAAACTACAAGATAATAACGAAGAAAATATAACTGATTTATATGAAAGTAATGAAGAAAATATAAAATACCGGACTTAAAAAATTTTAGAAGCTTAACAAATATTTTTAAAGTATTTAATTAAATATAAGTATTAATACTATGAATATTACATCATAATTTGAAAATTTGTGAACAATAATTAAATAATAATTACATTTAAACTTACTTTACATAAGCACATATTATCTTCATTAAATTCTCATAGGTGCCATCAGTAATATATACTATTGTTTAAGTATCAGCTATATACTTCTATTTTCATCGTCCACATCTTCATAACTTTAATATTATATATTTATATATATATAAATATTATTTTTCAGTTCACAAAAATGGTACATTTAACAAATTTAAAATTAAGTCCACAGTATTTATAAAAAATCTACACAAACAATTTAATTATTAAAGGTTTTCATTTTGTTCAAAATATACTTGTTAATAATAACACATTATTTTTAAAATTATTACGCATGCTTTTAATGAATTTATAACGTGTAATTTCATTTGATTGGTACCGTGTTTTTTGTTTCTGTTTGTATTTAGATTTGTTTAATTTTTTTGGTGCGCTTTCGATATGGGCTTAACAGGTCTTGCTCGATCTCGATTTAATAACGACTGAATTTCTTATGCGTTATTACTTCTCTGCTATCGATTTTTATGGTATTATATATAATTGATATTTACTTGACTAAAATTACTATATGTTTTATAACAGTCGTTTTTTCGGAATCAGAAACTTGTTTAGGTGTCTGTAGAACTCACACTTACCAAATAAGTACCATTTATTTTTGTCATTCGCTAAAATATATTTGATTGAATCATTGCCAACTTAATTTTAAATTTATCCAAAATAGTCTGGGCGAAACGGGATTCTTATAATAACAAAATTTGAGCGAAGCGGGTCCCGCCCTATATTTTATTAAATTTATTTTTTCCAAATGATAATTTTTCCTGAGGGTCTTAATAAAATTAAATATAAGCTAACAGACAGTTATCTAATCAATTAATCAATCAATTTAATTTTTATTATTTAATATAATATAAATTAATATGAACTGGTATTATACAAATTTAGTATAATGTATTTAGAAACAAAAATACAATTTTGGTAGTGTAATTTTAGTAAACTAATTATATTTGTTAAAACTTATAAGTTGGAAAATATAATTGGTTGGTCTTAAATCAGAGGCCTTTTAAAAGTTTTTTCATCCGACTAAATTTCTAGAACTACTTGGAACCACTGTGCCTGTGGCAATTTTATCTGATCCAAAAAGCTATACAAACTATACTTATCGTTATGTTATCGATTATGAAAATTTCTTGAAAAAAGTTTACTTTTACATTCCAACAAAAATACATTCGAACAATTTTATTTTATTTTAAATTGTATTATGTCGAAAAATACGTAGCGTGTAACCGTGTGCATTTGCCATCCTGCGGTGTACAATACCGAGTTCATTATAAAACAACTATAAAATCACTATAGGTAAACAGATTTTTTTCTTTTTTTTTTTTTTTTGCAATATAATCACGCACGTGCGCCCATCGTGAACAATCGATGGCCGTCAAAAATCTCAGTAGGCTGCGGCGGTAACCCATCGGAATGTTCGTCATACATGCGCGCGAGTGCGTTTAAGATGAGAAGGTGGTTCACATTCTACGTACATGCAATGCCGAATACCGCTGGCCGGTCGGCTGGTGATCGCGCGGCGAGAGGAAGACGTAATATTGAACGATTGAGGATCATGTTTTCACATCGACGCTGACCGGTTTCACTCTCGCGCGTAAGTTGTCTTATCCTACGGTGATGATGAAAACAATATTCTACAATATCTGTGTAACGTATGTATAGTATACATCGTGTACAGCCGTGTGACCTGCAAGTGATTCTTATATTTATAAATATTTACACTTTTAAAATTAATAAAATCTGAGTATCTGAAAGAAAAAAATTATAAATAATACTTGATTGTTAGAGTCCTTAATTTGAATTATATTCGAAAACTAAATCGTATATCACGTTTGTTAACGAAATACGAATGTGACTGAAGGTCGGGTTCATAATGAAATATTATAGAAGTAGTATGGCAGTAGTGTACTAATTAATAATACAATTTAAGTAAAAATACTTTTTAAACAAGACTTTTAAAACTAAATTACAGTTTGGTGTTGACCTGCAACGCGGTCACACGTTGTGCGATTGTTCACTCCGTTATCGCGTTATTAATTAATTAATATGTAATCTATTGCTGTATCCTCTCTGATATTCGCGCTTTCATTAGTTTTATGTTTAACACCTTTCCGAAAATGTCCAAATCCAAACATTCGCTGCCATCATCTCCAAATTCACCAACCCTTACAGAACATAAAAAATCCAAATCTTTCGTCTTGCCAAATAAATTCGCTGTTCTTGTGAATGAAGAGAATAACGAAATCAATCTCGACACTTCTTGTGTTACTTCAAACATGATTGACGATTCTATTACTACTATCATTCAACAGGACAACCCCAGGGCTTCGCCCATATATGTAAAAAACATAACCAACTATTCCGCTTTCAAAAATGCGTTAATACAAATCACCGGCCCAGACGGGTTTACTTTGTAAGTCTACGTCCTCATTTTTAATCATTCGCCCTCATGGACGCCTTATGTTTAATACAATTGTAAAGCATCTAATGGATACTGATGCTCGTTTTCACACCTTCATACCCCCAAAATATCGACCATATAAGGTCACAATAAGAAATCTGCACCACACAACACGCATCTCAGATATATCTGATGTACTCTCAGAATTGGGTCACCCCACCAGACGTGTCACAAACGTCATCAAAAACGGCAACCCATGTCCGCTGTTTCTCGTGGAACTAAATCCCAACATCAACAACAAAGATATTCTAAATCTGTCCTCAGTTTTGCATACCAAAATCAAAGTCGAACTACCCTATAGGACCAATAGTGTTCCACCCCAGTGTAGAAACTGCCAGAACTACGGTCACACAGTAAACTATTGCCATCATCCTCCTCGCTGTGTCAAGTGTGGGGGCGATCACTCCAAAGACGTTTGCACTAAGGACAAAGATAGCCCAGCCAAATGCGCTCTCTGCAAGGGTGATCAAACCTCCAATTACAGAGGTTGTCCATCATTTAAAGCACTTCTCAAATGCAGCAAAATGTCTCATTATCCTAAAACTCCCTCTCCTCACGTTCCCAAAGTTTCTTTCGCCTCCGTTACCGATTCCAATACTATCCCATTACCTAATAGCTACACTACCGATATGTCGTTGGCTAAATTTATCTCTGTACTTTCCTCATTAATTAATCCTCTAATCACGCTTCTTACAGCTGTTCTAAACAAACAACTTATTCCATAGTCCATTATCTATTACCTCACTAACTATAATACAATACTTTTAATTGTCGTTTTATATCATTATTTTATTACTTATCTGTATTTTTAAATTTGTATTATGAATATTTCATGCTTATACTGTAATTGTTGTGCTTAATTGTTTTTAACAAAAGTTCTTAAATAAAAAAAAAATAAAATTAATTAAGAAGCTAAAAAAGGATTATACGAGTATATGTATTGATAAATAGGTTCACGTAAAAATTAAATTAGTTAAAGTTATAGTAGTAATATATTATTGTTTTTATTAAATATTCTTGAGTTTTCTCTTTTGTCAACATTATTTGATTTAAAATTATTATAGATACGAATAACTCCAAGACATATATTTTTCATATAATGGTAAAATACATACAGCCATTGGTAATATAATAATGGCTGTATCTCCCACGTACTAAGTAAATTTTAAATAATTGGGCTACGTAGTAATTTTTAGTTTGACGTGACAAAAAATGTTATTAGTGATATCAATATGGACAAATAAGAATTGTTGAGCTTGATTTATTCCGAAGAAAATTTGTAAGCTAAGTAATTAATTAATGAAGATTATTTAAAAATATATTTTCTTTTTTGTGAGCTTTTGACTGGCCCAATGATTTTCGTAAAGTTTTTCTATGAGAGTTTTTAAACCTAACTGCATTTCTGAAGATTAGAAATGTAACCATTATGACTGTAGTAATATACAATATTAAAATTAGTTCAATAATCGAATATTACGCATACTGATACCTATAGTTTCCCATAAACCTTCTATTTATTTGAATTTTAATTAAAATTAACACAATGCACTGGTACCTATATTTTATCTTTTATATTAAACTTCATAATACATATCGATAACGTTATGTGAGCAGATCTCTTGTTAAAAATATTATTATTTAAACCATAATCTTAAATCTTGATTTACGTATAAAGTCACAAATTGAAAAGTGAAAAGTTTTTTTTATAGTTTATGCACAAATCCAGACTTTAGCCTTCTTTAGCTCCATTTTTAATCGGGCTCAGTATAAAGCTTGTATATTATACGAACATATGTTCCTCGTTTTCGGCTGGGATTATGTACTCAGAAATTCCGATGAAAATCAATGCGCCGGTCGATTTGACCGATCAAGTGCAAATCCGGAATTTTGAAATTCCAAAAGCGATTGACGCGGCGGCGTACGCATGACGTGCAACGGTGATCAATATACCTGCAGTGTTTAGTGTACGCGCGTCTGTGTATACATTGCGGTGCGCACGACACGGGCCAATGGTTAATAGAACGTGGAGGTTACGAAATCCAACAGATTAATAACGATAATAATAATAAGAACAATAAAGTGTCGAACAAAATGTGTCAATCCACGGCTGACACCGGAAAACAATAAATTTATAATAGGTAGTGGCGTATTTAGAATAATATTTTTTGTTGCGGGGGAGTTTAAATTTTCAATTCTCTCCTACATTAGGACCAACTTTTTAATTAAACATAAGTTAAAATATCAAATGAGTTCTTATTTAGTTTATTAAAATTGTGAAAATTGTATAATGATGTCATGATATAACACTATACCTTAAAATTATTGTATATTTTACAAAATAAGAGAGACATTTCGGAGGGGTTATAACCCGTTACCCCCTCCCCCCCCCATTGGCTATACCACTAATTATAGGTAATATGTACAATATATGTCAGAATATCACATTACTAAATAAATTGAAAAGTATATTATACGTCAACATTGACCGCTTTGGTTTTGATAAATTTTGATTGAATTTACTAATTATTATATCATAATATCATAATATGTAGCTTAATAATAAGCCCACTCGGAGTTTATTTTTATTAAAGTATAAATTAAAAGATTATAAGTCCAACTAGTCTATTTAAATAACAAATATATTAAACCAAATGTTGTTTTATACGGTTTTTATAATTTGTAATTATATATTTTGCACACAGTTTATTGATATAAATGTAAAACTACTGTTTTTTGAGTGTATAATTTAATATTACACATCGGTGTTGGTTTGACTTGATTTAAGACCAAAACCAAAAAATTTGTTTCAAAAAATTGTTTATGGCAACTATAAAGTATAAAATATAATGTATTATAAGTATCATCGACTAAGACTTCTATAACTGTATCACGAAAAAGTGTTTGCTCATGAGCAATTTTATGTAGTATTTAAAATTGTATCAATTTAAACACTTCAAACTTTTAATTTATCTAGATAATATATTAAATTATAATATATTCATCATATATAGGGCCTAAATCTATATGCAAAACTATGCAAAATATAATCTTAAAAGTTTTTCAAAATACCTAAATTATAATTGTTTTATTGAATATTTATCAAATTTGTATCTACTTATAAATATACAATAGTTATGCATTTACCTAAAATATACAGAATGATTTGAAAAATATCTTTTGATTAATTGACACGTTGAGATTGTAAATCCAAGTCTTAGTCATAGATATAACTGTTATCTGGGTTAAATGTATAATTCAGCGACATTTCATCGCATGACGAATTATCGTCCATAGATTTTTACATAATAATATAATATCCCTTGCGCCGAGAGAGCACAAGTTGCAAATTAAAATATTTTTACCTTCTATTACAGCAATAACGATCTACTACTAGCAACTAATATCAATCATAGTTTTATTTTCAAAATGTTAGTCCGTAAATAAATGACCATTGAAAAATATATTTGAAGGAAAATGATTCCATCCTTACTCATCACATATTTTGAATCGAACAAATATTAACTATTAATTACTTTGAACATTAAATTTAATGAACGCATCATAGTATTAGTAGTTGAATACAGTACGTTTTATATTATTCACGATATTAATTTTTTATTTAAAGTAGAACCCGGTGTTATAATAATATTTACCTATTTAATTTAATGTAGATTTTTCTGCAGCTAAAAATAAATGCCAAGGCAAAAATGTATTCATCTACATGACCATACGTATGCTTATAACGTATATATAGAAGAAAAGTTTGAATTTCACACGTATCTTTGTCCGGTTAATATTTTTTTGGTATTAGTGCTTAATGATGCTCGCGAGACGATTAACAATAAACGGCGACACTTATGACTCAGCACTACGGCAGAGGACTTGTAGCATTTGTATATTTGTTTTGCACAATCACAAAAATAGCATAGTATGAAATAAATACGTTTCATACTTTCACAAAGCTAGTTTTGAAATTTTTTTTGCATGTAAATGTATACTTCAAGTTTTAGGGCATATTCCTTCCATTTTATATTTTTAGATACAATTTTTAAATAATTTATAATTTTATCAATACTTTTCCGTTGATATTTTTATTTCATATAATATGCGACCAAAATATTATTGGATAAAAAAAAAAGAATGCTGATCATTTAATATGATTATTGACAGTTCTCTGATGCACGTTTTCTCTCGAAATACGTTTAAGTAGGCACGTAGCTAGGTTTTTATTTGGGAGGATTTAAAATACATTTTAGCACAATTTTCATATATGATTGATATATAAAACCTTTTATTCTTTTTTCATGAAGTGACAAATATTTAATAATACAATACAATTTATAATTATTTATTATTTTCAACTAATGTTTTTTGTAATATAAATGTTTTGTCTTTTCGAATCATTATATCTAATATTTCGTTTGTAGAGATAGACACTTCCAATATACAGACAGAAAAGCAAGTCCTGCTCATTCCAGTTTTATTGCATAACAATGTTTTTAAGCGTTTTAGTGTTTAAAATAAACGTTTAACTACTGTTATAGAAACTGGTAGTGTTGCCAAAAATATCAATAAAAAATGTATACTTGGGTATAACTTCGCATTACATGCATCCAAAATATCCATATTTTCAATGGGTTTTTTCTACATTTACATAATAAAAATTTAGATCTAATCACTTTTTCAGATATTCGAATTTCGCGAAAAATATGTTTAGATTTTTAAGTTTCGAAACATCGGCTCTATACAATACAGGGGCGTATACAAGGAGGGGGTGATAGGGGCGATTTCCCCCCCCCATGGATATTGTTGAATGTATTTACAATAATTAATGTTATGGGTTATTAAAGTGGGTAAAAATTAGAAGTTTAAGCAAGCAAAACGATCGAAAAATGTTGATCCGCCAATTTATTTATAATCTATACACTGTCGAAAAGAACCTATGATTTGAGTTCAAATTTCGCCCCCCCCCTCTGAAAGAAGAGCTGTATACGCCCCTGATACAATAATATAATATTCGAAATTCGTTTTGTACTACGATATAATAAAATATTTTTGAATAATACGTATTTAATAATAAAATATTTTATTTTAATTAAAATTATAAGGATTATGACTTTATACACAAACATGTTGGGAGAGTGATCCCGACCTCATGAAACCCGCCTGGATCCGAGGGACTTCCGAGGGTCACCTATTAAATTAATTTTATTTTTAAACAATAAACACATTGTCTACGTCACACATTTTCTTATAGTATAATACCAACAAAATTCATTGAATTTTATCAATAGTTTTTATTAATAATTTTATATTTTAGTCATTGAATCTTAATTCTGCCGTCTATGTATGTATTCGCAATATTCGTTGAAATTGCGTCTATCCGTAATTCGTGTTGACTTCTCATCTTTATGTATTTTTTTAACATGAGGCCTGGATCATACTAGTGCTTTATCGGTGACTGATAAAATACAACTGACCAAACCGCGACCGACAACGACCGTGACTGTGAGTTTTGTCGGTCGATGAAAATTGAACAATCAAATAAATTTGATTAAAAATCTTTTTTTAACGTGAAATATATTTTATAGTTAGTAAAATTTTAGTTGATTTAAACGAAACGTATTTAATCCAATCATAAAACCTAAATCAACTAACATTACTATAAGTATTACTGTATTGATCAGTCCTTTTTTTTAATTTTCAGTAGCTGAAAGGCCAACTCTTTTCGGTTCCGGATTACAATTCCGGTTACTTTCTATCAGCATGAATGTTTTAAATCCTTATTCAAGTATTAATTTAAACCTATTTCCCGTGTACATAGATAATTCTGGGCTTCTTCTATATATTTTTCGGTGTAATACATTTTTAGATGTTGGTTTTTTGAATTTTTAACCTTGAAATAAAAAACAAACGTACGGCGAGTCGGCTACCAAAAAACGTACAGTGTAGTCACAAACTAATTAAGGCACGTCATAATCGACGCCTACAAACCGCATCACGATACGTTTTGTTTTCGACCGTTTTCGAGTGGTTCCGGAATAAGTTTAATCTGGTCGCGATGACTTATTTTGTATATTATTGAAATGTAATTTTACGCGTTTCGTTTTTATTATCGAACGGTCACGTTTAATCTCCGAACTAAAATGCAGAAAAATGTTACCCGAAGTCTTTTAACAGTCTGTTAAAGAGTTAATTTATCGGGATGCGGCATCGATGTGTTCGTCGACTGACGGTTAAGTCCAACACTGCAAGTGTTGTGACGCTAAAGTAGTGCGTGAAAAACGATTATACGTTACGCAACGTGCAAACGATCCATTTATCTTTTTTAAATAAATCGCTAAGAAAATATGAGAGCACGTTTTCAGTGCATGTGTTTTAGGGTTTTCAAGTGCACACGTGCTTGGATATTCAGTGCTTTTAAGAGGTACAAGCCCCGTCTCGTCGGTGTCGGCAGTTCGACGTGGAAGTTAAGAGCACGGCTAACCTGGCGGCGATCGTATCGTTGACGAATTTGTTTCGTTTTTTTTCGTCTCGTTCTCCGAACAAAATCGAATCCGAACGACAAACATACGTGCCCACTCCCGCGCGGCGTGCTCGCCGCGTACAGGTGGTGGGTGTGGCGGTGGGGGGCGAGATGAACACGACACACGAAACGCGACTTCGTTTCGGAGACGCGCGGTAAGTAGTCTCCTGGTGCGTGCGCCCATTACCGGTTCTCATCGCGACCCGACCCCACGTAAGTCCGCGTCAGTTTTTCGGCGTCCGTCCGTCCGTGTGTACGCGCGCGCGTTTGTCCGTGTCCGTGTGCGTGTGTCAGACAGCTCTCTGTGTACACGTGGAAGCCGTGTGTCCGTGTCCGTTCGCCGCACTCGACCGACGTCCATGCGCCCCGTGCGCTTCCGCAGTCGCGTGCCCGTCGTCGTACATGCCGCTGCATTGAACGTGGATCAGCTGTAGATGTGGGAGACGGAACGGCGGAACCATGAAACCCGACGTGAGTACACGCGCACACGCTTTTCGGTTCGGCGCCCGCGCGATTCCTCGCGCGCACCGCACCGGAATCGGTTCGCAGCCATCTCCCGTGCTTCGCGGTCGGCGACGTGACCCCGTGACATCTGGAATCGTGTCCGCCGGACGTGCCGCGGCAACGATGGGACCGTCCCGTACATTCCACGATACTCGTCCACGACACCCATCCATCCGCTTTCGCGACCCCTGCGATGAACACGATTCCGTCACAATCCGTAACGCAATCGGTACTTTTTTGGTACCGCCACGTCGTAGTGGCGCCCACGATTTTCAGCCCTGCGCGTCGTCGGAATCGCCGTTTTATTTGACGTGTCCGACCAGGCACCGGAGAGAATACAACTCGTGCAGGAGCACCATTTGCGCGCGAGACGAAATAAAGTTTACCGTCCGCCGACGGTTTAATGCGCGCCACTTTGGAATGGATATTTCGGTTACGCGACTGAAATCGTTGTGTGATGTAAATTATTTCGTCGACATTCTACGTAGTAGTTCTCTGACGAGACGGCAAAGAATGTGTGCAGGTACCTTTAGTAACAGATATTCTGACATTGCGGCACCGTGGTGTATGGTAAACACAGAATGGCTCTGGCGAGGAATCGGAAACGTAAAGTCGAATTTTCCCATAAGGTTCACGACAGTCGATTAATTATCATGTATATTATCGAAGTATCGGAGCAACTTAAGTTTTCAAAAACATCTCAAATCTGAAACATCTGAGACAAATCTGAAACATTTGTACAATATAATATATATTATTAATCGAATTATTTAATCTTACTCTATAAAAGAATATTATTTGGTAAACATAATTCGAGATTGACAGTACAATGTTGTCTACTTAAATATGCGCGGTACTAAATCATCATTTTGGCTGGCTTTAATCTTTGAATAATTATAATCACTAATTTATTATAAAATTGCTAAATTTCACATGCAAGTATGAAAGCAATAAGAAATTACTTTTTTGAGTTTTCATGTTAGTTAAAATAATTTCTAGAAATATCATTATTAAAAGTTTGAAATATTTTGGTTGATAAGTGTAGTAATATGTGTTACATATTTACAAATATGTACTCCAACTAAGTTCAATGTACCATTAAATATAAAAATGTATAAAGTAATTTTTGTATGTAGGTACATTTAAATAATAAAATTGTTTTGATTTTAAGTATAGTTCAATAATGTGTAATAAATGTCATAGGCGTGCACAGGGGGGATACTGGTTATGCCCGGGAACTGCCAAAGTATAAGTTTAAGTTGTGTCTAATAGTAAGGGACCCGTATTTTAATTAATGTTTCTCAGATTAAATGTAATTTATTCTAAATAAGTCGATAAAAAATAAATGATATTTAGTAAGAAAAATAATAAAACTAAATTTTCTAAATTTTCGCGCAAAAACTTATTATCTTAATAAAACAGCTACCATTGACTGCGGATGTGCAAATCATAAATAATTGAAGCTATTCTAGAAAATTATATCGGATATAAGGAAAACCTACTCACTAGGAATAATATACCACACTATTAAATTAAAAAAAAAATGTTATGTTGATTTAATTATTTATTCATTGCAAAATTATTAAGGATGTTTGGTTAAAATATGGCCCAAAAGTATTGTATGTCCCTTTGAAATACATGTCTGCGTACGCTTGAGGTAACCGTAAAGAAAGAAACTGGATAATAGTAAATATTGTTCTTTACATTATTATTAATTTATTTTCATCATAGTCAAATTAAATTATTGTAATATTATTGAAATTCGGTGGACCACAAGAAAGGTGTAAACTACATACATTTTCGAATAATCACAACTACACAATAATTTAGCATTAATTTTCATGGTACGACTTAAATAAAATATGGAATTATTTAAAACAATATCAGTTAAAATAAAATTACCTTATTTAGTATTATTATAAATATAAATTAAATAGTTCTTACTTGTTTAAATATTAAGATAAATTATTTTATTTGTTTTGAATATATAAAATAAATAAAGGAAATTGCATGTACATGGTAAATTTTCTAAGTCTTGGTATTGTGTGGGGAAATTAAATGAAAATTTAAGCATTTTTGTTAATGTATCAATATTAATTAAAGAAATTAAGCTAATTACATAAATTAATATATCAATATGAATATATTTTTTCCCCATTATTTGAAGCTATCACACTAGACTTTATACTTAACATTTATTTCCGAACAAAATAACGCTTCATTCGTTATGAACAAATGATACTTACTTAAAAATAAAGCCTTGAAAAATTAATTTTCACTTCGAGTAATGATGATTATTGCTCATAAATCTTTGAATTAGCTCATCTAATGGATGTAGACCAGTCCATAAATAATCCATCGCGTCAGCTTTCTTAGTGAACATAATAGAAGTGAAATAAATTAATGACGGTTTATACATCCTTTTTTTTTTTTTAACCGCGTAGGCATTCATTAGATTGAATTGTTTGATAGTTTAAGTTACTGCTTATGAATCACCTAAAATTTGAACCGAACAAATATAGTAAAAGCATATTCAATTTAAAAAATTATCTATGATCTCGAAAGCAAAATGACAAACGGGGTATAGACGATCGAAATAGTCGGTGTTAGAAGAACCGCAATGACAAAAAGAGCATTTGAAAATAAAAACTATTAGATGACAATTAATGAGCAGACATTTTAAGAAAAACTCCCGGTGGTTCTGTGAATGGAGCTGTGTGATGTCTTATACGGATGTGAAACCAGCACTGCGGGGACAATAGAAAAAAGAAAGCCGGAAGCTTTTGAAATGTGGTGTTACCACAAAATATTCAAGATTCTGTTAGTCAAGAAAAATCTATAAATATTTAAGTTACGATCAAAGTGAATTATTGGATATTACAATACAACGCACGGGCAATTGTTTTGGTATATGTAGAAATTATAAACTTTGCAGGGCAATATAGACAATGACCAAAAATTCGAGTACCATTATGATACAATTATTTTTGTTTTACTTCTGATATACCTATTTTTTATTTATCCCTACAGTATGTGCTATGACATGTATAGGTAATGTACAGGTAAATAATATTTCTGCAACTTAAAATTTGCATTTAATTTTTTTTGTATTGTTGTTCTTAATAACATCTATCATATCTTTGATTATTAATTTTAACTTTTTTTAATCACTTCTCTAAATGATAATTATCATGATGAATGATTATGTCTTCACCACCATTTCGATATAACCAAGCAACTCTTTGTATACTTCAAATTAGTTTCTAGATTTTAGTTGTAGAAGTATACTTCAAGTGGTGAAAATTTCATAAGTATGCATTTTTACTGAATAAAAAAAATTAATTTTAGTTAAAACATTTTGTGCTCTAATAACGGGTATATTAGTTTTGACAGTTACACTCATTTTTCTTTTGCAAAGTCGATTTTCGGAATACTTTTTCAATTTTTAAGATTTAATCTAAAACTCTGTACTGAATCGGTTCTTTATTTTAATAATTTTCGCCTATTTTTTTATTTTATAATATCAATTATTATTATAAATTATAACTTATAATCAATGTTTTTAAGATATGTTTTTTTTGCTATAATAAATGTTTTAAGTAAATATTTTTCTACGTTAGTCTATATAGAGCAATTTCTAAATCTTCATAGGATTTAAGTTTATGTAAAAATACTTTTTGATAAAGAATTTTTTTTTCAGTCCCAATTTATATTGCTCATAAAGAATTGAGCACTCTACAATGTGATGAGAAATTATATGTTATTATAATGACCGCACAAACAATATATAAAACCAATTTGGCTTTGCCGAATTTAAGAAACACAATGCATATTTCCTTTACGAGGTTTATAATGAATTATACACTATAACCGTATATCTATACATTGGAAATTGTCAATAATTAAGTGCAATTTCCATGTTTAATATTTTAGCTAATAGGAAATTTACTTGACTAATAATAACAAAAGTTAACAGGAGATGACAAGATTTATCAAATCAGAGAATATTAAGTATGTTATATAAAATAGGTGAAAAAGAATATAAGAATATGCTAGAAGCTGAAAAAACTGCATCTTAAAAAATAGTTTAAATATTGTATTAAGAGAAAAATTACTACATCGTTAGGAAATAAGAAAAAATTATTTTTACCCATTAAATTATTTTATATTTTTGTATTCATATATTCGTATTTAATACATAGCATGGGAATCAACCCATTAAGTTATGCGTTGCATAAGTTATGATGACCTTACATTACATGCTTTTTGTTATTAGGTAAAATATGTGTAGTTTATAAAGAGTTATAATGAATATCTTTGGCTCTGTTTCTATAGGCATAGATTTTAAATCTCTAATAAATAATATATAGGTATAGGATTTATAATATTGTAGATATATTTTATAATATATATATAATGATCTGTGTAGTAATTTATATATTTTATACATTTTGCCCATACCTTTGTAATAGAAATATCCGCAAAAAAAAAAATCATATTGATTACTGAAAGGAAATGAGATAATAAATTGACACAGAAATTAAATTATTTTATGATAATTTTTTTTATAGTATCATTAATAGTTTATAAATTCTAGGAATCATTAGATTTTTGGGTGAACAACTTTTTACAATTACATTCGGATTCGATAAAATATTTGTAAAAAGTAAATATATGATTTTTTACTATTTTTTTTTTAAAAAATATTAATATACTTAAAATAATATTTTTGTAATCAATATTTTTTGAAAAAATAAATTTCTGTTTGGTAAATAATCGTTTTTGAGCCATCAAAATAATGACAGTTAATCATGGCTTGAACATAGTTTTAAAGTTAGTTATAAGAGTTCAACATTTTAAAACTTTATGTAAGTCCCATTATTAAATGTAAGTATTATTATTTGTAAATTGTATAGAATGGTTGAAGATGTAATGATGTTAACGCGTGAACAAGTGTCATGATATGAGCTAGTATATTGATTTCAGTATAATTGGGTTTTGTATTAAAATGTAATCATAGGTAATTTAATACGAACCAACCAACTAAAACCTTTCCAGTATAGAAAATTAATTAAAGTAAACCGTAAATCCATTTGGTTTTCATTTCTCGGCGTTATTTTATCCAACGATTATGTCTGGACAGAAGATAATGTAATATTATTACGTAGTTTTAAAATGAATCATTTCAATGAGCAGATGTTTCCTGTTGTTATCATTTACACAGTTAGTAAAAATATCTTTTTCGTCTATAAATAAATTACATGAAACATCGATGGAAATAAACGATAAATATGTAGTCAATGTTTAGCTACTACTTGAAAATACATTTTATGGTACGATCTTTTCGAGCATAATGTTCTAATACATTTTGTTTTTTTCAAACGCAGTTAAAGGACATTTTGATATCGACCTTTTTTTCTTCTTGGGGAATATATTTAGCTGTTAGACAGTTTTGTCATGATATTATATTAAATTAATAGCTTTTGTTTTACGGTATTAACGTAAGAATAAAATAACACAACTTATTTCGTAGATCATTAAAATTGAATATTCTACATCCACGTATGTTACGTTTATCAAAAACAAAAGAATAAAGTGGTTATTATTATTCAATCAAAAAACACTCACATATGATATAATTTTGTTTTACAATTTATACTTGTAACAATAATAGATCGTTATAAAACTAGAGAAATATACTTTTCTATTTTGGATGTATAGTCTCTGCTCAATGCAACGTATACAATTATATTCAACTGTTTTTAACATTATCAACCCCAACGGATGCATTACACCGGGTGAATTTCAAAACTTTCATTTTGAGAAATATTATTAATTCTTAGTAGATCAAAAAAAAAAAAGCTAAGGTTGAGGTATAGGAAAGCGTATTATCAATTTTAAACAGTTAATTTGTTTTTGTTTAGATTATTGACACAATCACTGCGTGCATGTGGAAACTCTGCCTTTTATTTATTTGTTTGTTTTATGTTTTGGTTTTGGTATTCAACTAAGTGTTGAGCAAGTTCTACGCAATTAGTTCAGGTCGTGGACACCTTCAATGAACCACGACCCGTACGTGTACCAGAGAAGCCAAGGATTTAATACCAAAAAGCATATAACTGCTTCCCGTGCGACAGTACGATGACGGTCCTTATAACCGAATCCAAATAATTTAATTAACACTAATCGTACGGCCAGATAACATCAACTGTATAAACCGTGGTAAGGACGTTTTATTCAATGAAATACGCCGTTTTTGTTGCACAATTTTATATTAATCGCAACTATTCGTAAATTACGGTCCCACGTTTTAATCCATTAAGCGTTGGTTTCATAGGTTTTATCCTATTACCTTAATGTTTATGTTATCATAACCCAGTATATAATTCGCATGGAAATACTTAAACGATTTTATTGATTGAATTTACTCATGGCGTGCGTGTGAACATACGCATACAAATAGTTTTATTTTCACAATTTATCTATTTCATTAACTTTTAGTGCTTTCTAATTTAATTTATCATTTTATTCTTTGGTACATAGATACCATATAATTTTAATCATTTAATCGCAATTTTAATATAATTACCACTTTGTTTATTTTTACCAAGTATGTATAATATTTTTTATTTTATAATATAATTTTATATATATTTTTGTAATTTATACTACAGTTACATCTTGAGTTTACAAAGTTAGCCATACACTGACTGGTTCATTCGAAATTAATGCCATTATTTTCATATTAATTGTAAATTCAATTTTGAAATTCACCCCTAATTTGAGAATAAACATTATTTGATTGTGGGGAGGGTCTAAATTCATGTAAGCCCAAAAAGTTGACCTTTGACCTTCTTGCTCGAAACTAATGTAAATATTTTGCAAATTAATTGCAATCTTGTTTTTACAACTTTGTAATTATGTGCAATTAATTTGCAAAATATTGACATTGGTTGAGTGCATCAGTCAACTTGATGGGTTTAAAATTTCATGAACGTTTAAATTTTATTCAAATTGTAATTGAAAAACCGCCAACCCACTTTTATAGTAATCTTAGTACTCAATAATTTGCTTTAATGATTTAAATCGTTCTAGTAATTTTGTTTATTGAAAAACAGATTATAAATAATAAATCAGTAATCATTAAGTAACCAATAAGAAATGTAAACAATACTTCCTTCTAGTTCAATTTAAATCGTTATCTCATGCCGATTTAAAGATTATACTGCAACGGTCACGCTTTACCGTGGTAACTAGTAATCATCATATATCTAGTTCAGTATCTATCGAAATGTAAATAGCATCGTATAAAATTATGTATATAAAATTGATGAAATTGGCAAAAGCGAAAACATATTGGTTTTATTTTAGCGAATATAATTTCAATCCGTTGCAAATTGTATTATTATCGACGAACCATTATTACGTCATTCATTTTTAACTTCTTTGTCGATGGATGACACAAAATTGATATTATATTTCTTAGCTTCAGGTGTATTAGACCACGCGAACGTCTAACCACTAAGTATAAAGTGAAATCACGTTGATGCAGAGACGAAAATCGTTTCCACTTGTTTTCGAATAAGTACCTTTCCTGTGTCTACATCACCAGTATGCTTTCACGTAGTTATTTAAAAATGTAAATTGTTTATCACCACCGGTAAAAATAATCATACAATACGGCGGATACCTGTAAAATCTATTTCAAGTACAACATTTTCTAAATGTTTCAAAAACAATTTGTTCTTATTAATTTTACCACGAGCACGAAGTGGCCGAGCGTATAAATGATGTTTAGTATTTGGTGGGAAATGAAAATTATTGTTTAAGGAAATCAAGAATGCGCCGTTTTACATTACGAAATTCAATGGGTAAATGTTTCGTCTGTTGAATGACATAATGTTATCAGTTAATTATCAGTGTATACCGGTATATACACATATACCATGCACAATTTATATGTATACGTGTGTATATTACAAAATCTCCTACAAAACTGTTATTCTTGTGCCCAAGAACAGCGCTTAATGATTCAACAAAATATGCAGACAACTACTTGGGTCACGACTATATCCTGAGATTTGTCTACAGATTTTCGGTGCGAGCGATGTAAAGATAGCCATATACTTATTGTTTATAATTTTTAATTTTGTGATATTGCAACGTCACACATCCAATTCTGAGTACAACACTATCGACTTGAATTATGTTGAGTGTTGTTGCACAGGTCAAATAAAATAATTATTTACGAATTTTTTATCTCAAAACTGTTCAGTTTCAAAATGAAATTTTACTATCAATAACAATGTTGATGGAACAGAACATCATCTAAATGACAGTAGGCTATAATCATACTATACAATTACACAATAAATACTATAAAATCAATTACACCTAAACAGTAAACATAATATATTTATATACATATGATAGTAGCCTGGCTATTCCATTCTGACACTGTAGGAACAACAATAAAATTTAACGTCTCATCATTTAATAATATAAAAAATAATATAATAAATGTATGTACATATGATAGTTAAATTTATTATATTATTTTTTATATTATTAAATGATGAGACGTTAAATTTTATTGTTATTACAACAGTGTCAGAATGGAATAGCCAGGCGATATTATAAACATTAAACACATTCGACATGACCGCTGATTAACGGTTACTATATTACGAATTTAATTTTTTAATTTTAATTTTTCTCATCAGCTATGTAGCACCAATCACAATAAAAAAAATCAGTACGATATTTGGTCAGAAATAATATCATTATTTCCACAATGTTATTACACGGTAGGGATGATTGACGCTTTAATGTATGTCTAAAATTAACAATCGTTCTAGTTAAACTGTATACATATACGTTTATATAATTATGTGCATGAACATATTATTATTCAACAAAAGGTTGTCGATTACGATTGTTATTAATCGAGTATATTATGTTTATTATCAAGAACTGGTCGATGTTAAAGACTATAATAAATATATTACCGTGCATTCTTCTGTTCGATCATCTATAATTGTGTTAACAATATGTCTATAGGTAAACATCGGTTTTGTTATTTCAACCTTCAAGAAAATTTAAATCAAATCAAATCGCAACCGCTCATTCGTAAAAATAATTGAATGACCTTTAGTCAAATTATAGGTTTATAAATAAAATGTACTATATTATCATGAAGTTAAGAAGTACTTACGGAAGAATAATATATAATAAGAAAAAAACAATAATTGTAAATACAATATTGAATTAACAGTACGTATTTTGGCTTTAAAAATACGATAATTACAGCTTTTATAAAGTGTTTTTTAATTATTAAGAAATAGTTGTGGACTGATGAACCAAGTTTTCTATTTTCATAATTATCATAACATTATGTACATTCGACATTCCTGCTTATTATTATTATTATTTTTTGTAAATAACAGTGTGTGTATTTACATATACATTTTAATCTGTGGAATCTAGATTTTTATGTAAATACTGTTTACTTTGTCAAATGTAATCTGGTAAACTTTCTCTCGTAAATCATAATATTTTTTAAGTTTTTTTTGACTGAAATAGGTCTTTTTTTAATATCTATCATAATTTTCCCAGAATCCATATCAATATTCAGTTTAAATACTAAATAATAATACAGTTAACCAATAAGCGATTTTCGTATATGACTGCAAGGAAATCGCTGAAAAATGTTTTCTTTGTGTAAATTGTACGGTACGATACTTCTTTTAATTGATACTACGGCGGTGGAGAAGCTCTATTTATTTTTACGTCATATAGGTTACTACTTTTGCTCAACTCCATAATATTTCTACTGTTTTTGTTGGTTTTGATTCACTAAGTGCACTGAATATTTGAGATAATATCAAAAGAAATACTCAAGTGTTTTTTTTCATATTAATTAATTCATGGTATATTAAAATAATGTTAACCCAACAATTGTTACTAGTGCTGGGGAAATAACTTTTTTTTGCTTATTAAATTATTCTTGAATTACATTTAGTAGTTAAGTTATACATTTTATTATAATCTAATTAAAAAAAAATTTCAAAGTTACTTTTTTTTTCAAAAACAACTCTTGAGTAAGAGATAGCAAGATAGCGTTAATTTTATTTTTATTTTTGTATCTTATTTTGTCTTTATCTATCATACACGCAACATAAATATTTAAATTTTTTTAATTCTAAGACGCCGATTAAGTCTATTTGAGAACGACTCTCTCATTTTTTTTGACTTTATCGTTAATTCGGAAAAGTGTGTATACATTTTGTAATTTTAATCGATCTTAGTGGGGTTTAAATTTTTAAAATCAAAAAGTAAGAAAACTATTTTTAAGAAGACTTAAATGATAAATCGATTGTCAAAATCATTTTTATATCAATATGTATCGATCAGTATGTTGGAAATAGAGAATATCTATCAGATATTAAAAATTATTATGATAAAGGCAGAAAATAACCACTTCCAATCCCTCGTTTTTGAGTATGTAGGATACCTAAATATCGGTAAGAGTTAAAACTACTTGTAAATTAAGTTAAGTTACTCTCATCATTACTCATTATTTCCAAGTTAAATTATTATTTTTAAATGTTTACTAATTAATGCGAAACATTAATTCTATCTCATAATTTCAAGATTAAATAAAAACTAGTTCTTATTGTTTTTGTTCTTGGTAATAATTCAAATTTGCCTAAAACGTTAAGCTTTTTTGATTCAATAAAGGTTCAAAAATTAACCTCAATTCTGGCATTAAATCTGAAAATTTTTAATTTTAAGCATAACCAAAAAAAACTATTTATTTAAATAATTATATTATATTATATTATAATATTATATTTATGTAACTAAATAAAATTTTTTTAATGACCATTCATAATTAATTCACACAAAGTTAAATATTTTTCTGTACACAAATATGCAAACCAGTATTAACCAATTATTATATGTATGCGAATTGAAAGAAAGATAATATTTTTTAAGTACTAATGGTTACCTACTGACCGCTCTTTACGGTTCAGACGGAAGGGCAACATGTGTAGGCCTTGGTTTATTAGACCATGTAAGACAATGCGCTTTCACTGGGATTAAATAAAATAGTATTACGTGTAAGATATAAAAACTTCAAAGAAATTCATAAATATCGCATTGAGAAATAAACAAAATTATAAACCTGGTAAATTAATATACGCGATGTTTGAGTACGGTAAACGCAGTTTTCGAGCAAATAATAACAATTAAAACCCATGCGGAATATTCGCAAGTTGTACGGCACAGGACACGTCTTTATAGATTCTAGTTTCTACTCTCTAATCTCTATGACATAAAACTGCAACGGACAAAAATGTACCAGGTTAGGATACTCTTAATTCGTGATTTGTGGACTATTATTTTTAATAATAAGAAACCTATGATTGAGATTTCTCCCCAAATAAAGAATGAAATCATACCCGAACAACGATGGTAATATTATTATATTGATGCTTCAATGATCATATAGTTAACGTATACCTTTGCCTATTTAAAACGTTGCATAATAGTATAAATGTGAATACATCTCATGTCAGACCCTATTCAAAATGATATATGAATATTATTTTAATCATTGCGATAATAAATAATAAATAATAAAAACTATAAAAAAAAATCAGTGCGCACACACATAACCGTTATAGCAAAACCAAAAATCGACTTCGATTAAAATGTACGGTGAAGATCAGATAAAGAAAATTAACCAACCAAATGTGATATTTGTGTGAATTTATATATTCCATTTTAATCTAGTTGCCTGACTTTTTGTATCTTTATAATTCAGTACTGACATTGTATTAAAATAAATTATAACATATTTTAATGAATTAGATTAAAGTTTGAATATTTGTGTGGACAATTCTTGCAATTAGATGGTCTATGTAAGTACTCAAATATGTTATTTGGTAGACGGAAAATCAAAAATTAAAATTAATAGTGATAATATATTATGCAGTTATAAACGACGACGTATATAATGATATTATTAAATAAAAATTAAACACATTATCACCATTTATTATCTATTACATTATGCACACTATTGAAAAAGTCATAAATTTGGACTGGTATCGTTGTGCGAAATTCAGATGCATTTGTGTTTGCTCATTTTATTCGACGTGTGAATTAAATTAAAATTGTTGATTGTGAAAATACGAAGCGCACAATGAGTGTAAGCGTGGGAATACACATGGCGTTTCCGTCGCGTTTCGTACTCCGCAGATTCTGCGGCGTTTTTTACTTTTAAACTATACGTGACGTATCCGTCGAGCGTATTCCGCAGCATATATCTGTACAGTATTTTAAAAATATGGTAAATCCCATGATAATATTGTTATCAATAATTTATATAGATTCATCGTATTCAAATATTACAAATTATTAATAAATAAACACTCATAGACCAATCATTTACAATAATCAGCTCGTAGCGATCAGTTTATTTTTGTTAACATCCATTTTACAATATTATGATGAAAGTAACACTAACGTTAATAACAGTCGAAATTGAGGAATTGAAGAAAGAAGAATGAATTGTGGTGCCCAGGAGATTTGCAGTACATCCTTATGAGAACTGAAAAGTGCTAATTCAACGTGATATATGAAGATTTAAGACGTTTTTCCGGACATTTTTTTTTTTTGTTACATAATGTTTGTAAAAAAATTTGTAGAACTTTTAAATATCTTATACAGTGACTTGAAAAATAACAAAATATTAAAGATGCTACAATACCAGCAGTAGAAATGTGTATGCATTATAATAATAATGATAACTGATGATTATACTAATATACCTAATTACTCGTATATGAAATTTAAATATTTTTATTGAGTAGGTAATTAAATAAAATAAGTACAATGTTCAATATCAACATCAAATTATTTTAGTCTTAAAATTATCGTATAAACGCGTTTTTCAACACCCGTATAGCATATTCTAATTTCAAACAATGTAAAATAAGAGTTTATGTTTTTATTATTTCGTCGTTCGTCCTTAAAATCGTGGGCTGATTAAAGTCGTTGTGTATAGGAATAGCCTAACCTAACAATGCACCTCAGACATAGGCGCAAATAAGGGGGGGGAGCTAGGGGGGCTTAGCCCCCCTAAGAATTACTATAGCCCCCCCAAAAACAAATTATTTTACTATATGATACACATTATAAATTACAATGTAATTTCGAAAGAAATATCACTTTTCGCGCGTAACGAATGATTTTAAAAATGATAATCGAATTTCGATTGATGCGTCGAGAACCACGTGATCACGCTAATCTGAAGAATAGTTGGTGGGAAATGTGCAACACTGATGTCTGATAAGAAACTAAATACTTTTAGTAAAACTGAAAGGAGAATTAAAGGCTTAGTATAAGAATAATAAAAAAAATTGATGTCAAAAAAATACCAATGTGTTAATATAATATTAGATGATTATGTGAATTTTAATTTAGATGGTATATATATATATATATATATATATATATATATATATATATATATATATTTATGTACCTATATATGTTTATGTTTATTTGTAATTCTTGTTGCTTTAGCAAGGTAATTTTTTTTAGTGGTTTTGTAATAATTTAAAAGCATCATAAGAGTATTCAGTATCCTGAACTGAGTTACGGCTTCAGCCCCCCCAAATTTCAAACACTATTTGCGCCTATGACCTCAGACCAGGTTGGTGCCAGTAGTTTTTATTTAATGTGTGGATCGATTAAATAGCGTCGGAATCTATATTGGCCCTAATATTGAAACTTATCCGTCACTTGTTGGTTTTTTGACGAAGAATCAAAGAAGTCGGGGCCAATTTCGATGTGCCATCCACACCAACGCCGTCAACAGATATCAAACCACTATTATTATATTATATTATTTATATAATTTATTTTTACATTATCACAGCATTGTATTTGTTACATGATATATATATAAATGATATACGAGTATATTCTTACCTATATTTTTTACTGAGTACTTAGTATTATACTTAGTTGTGTACATATAAGGAAATATGGTCAATATGTATGGAATAGACTGTGGCTCGAGTGTTAGGTAGTACGTTGGCAACAGACTGTTAGTTTTGCCGGTCCAATGTGTGAATGCTGTTCTATAATAATTAACAAACGTTGGCACCAATTTATGGGCCCGGGGTTAGATGTTTTAAAACCGCTAGCAATACTATTAATACATTTACCGCCACCGTTAATTGTTTAACTAATGAACCGCTAAGAAGTAAACGAAGAAGTAAACGACAAACATGTTTGTGTAGACCCGAATTTTCGAAATTTTTATTTGTACACATTTCAAACCGTTCAAATACTGTTGTTAAGTTAACGATTATTCGTCTTCTGCCGGTGTTTAACAAACAATTGTGCAATTAACTTAAAATATTAGCTACTTGTGTGCAAAAAGGGCCTAGCCTGTCGATATTCAAGAGTGAAACAAATAAAAAATAAAACTACGACGACGTATGAACGTCGCGCCGCACGTGATAATATTGCCATGTGTGTTGCACTGCGTCCAACTTATTCGTTCAACGACCGCGGGTCGTCGGGGACGGGTCGGGGTAGATGCGTTCGTTTAATTCTTCCGGAACTATTCGGCTGAGTAGAAAGGTCGTCATCCAACGATGTTTACATGACGCGTGAGAAAAATAGCATGAGTGAACACCGATATCCGCCGCCGCTTTATTTGCAAGTATGCCGCCACGTCGATAATCGGTTACCGGATTAGCTAAAGCCGTCTCGATCGCAGTCATTGTCGTTCCCACAACAGCGTGCGATATACTCGTTTACGCGTAAAACTTACGATTGGTACACTCGATGCACGAACATGGAATGCGCGATGTTGCTGCTGCTGTTGCGGTCAAGATGGCCCGCGGACGTAGTAATATAAATTTCGAACGATGGTCACATTGTAGTAGCAATAAATAGCTAATAATAATTTGTTATTGGCGGGTATTTGCACGTTGTATCGACGAGACGACCGCGCGTTATTACCCGACGAAAACAATCTCGTATACGTTTCGCGAAAACGATTCGAAACATTCACCGCAACCATAGGCGTGCGCTGACCCGTGTTTCAGAGGGGGGGGGGTCCCACAATAATTTTGGGCCTTGTCCTAACGAAACGTGTAAGTACATTTAATAAATTGTAATGTATGAATGATTAAATAAAAATAATTTTAATTTTTTTACTTAACGCTTCGATAATATATTCGTCCCAATGAATATGTTTTCCTTCGTTAATTTTTCTCAAATCACTTCAATTATTTATGATTTGTACTTATGTAGTCAATTGTAGCTGTTATATTATTGTACTAAGTATTTGCACGAAAATTTAGAAAATTTAGTTTGATTTTTTTCCTATTAAGAACATAATTTATTTTTTACCAAGTATTTCAGCATAAATTACATGAATTCGAGCAACATAAATTAAAATAGAGTCTCTTAGTCTTAAATTGTAGGAACCCATTCACATAATTTCTGGCGGTGCCCGGATAAAACCGACATCCCCCGTACACACCAACATATGACCGCAACCGAAAACAGATTTATTTCCCGTCCTGTAAATGCAAAAAGTTGTTCATTGTTTTTACGTAATATTATTAATATATTGTTATTTTACGTAACAACTGCAGTACGCAGTGCAATCGGACATCGTTATCGATTTACAATTGCGTTCCGTTACAGACAATTGTTTCGTTGTTTTTTATCCATCCAGGTATCAAATTCATAATGTCGTCAACTTAAGTTTCCTTATCGTTACCGTGAATTATAAATTTGATGTTATTTTTTCACGGTAACGTACCGTGAGTGGAGTCCACAAACAGGGCACTTATGTACCTACACGGTTGTGCCGGAGAAATGCTAATTTATTCATAATGTACCCGACTATTCACATACAACGCCGTCACGAATAAAATGTCCCCAACCGCAAGCGTATCGTATTTATTCTAGGCGCACACGCGGACAAATACAAACATATTTACCGTCTACAACACGATGTGTGAGATCTGCTGGAGCAGTACAGGTAATACGAACAAGTTTTCACACGATTGGTACTGCATCGTGGTTGCACAACTCCAAGGAAATATTTAAATATTTACGCACCATTGTAATGCGATGTGTACGCATGTTTCATATTCGGTATAAAGTTGTAATTTAAACTGTTTCGTAACGCATAGTTATGTCAAATATTTCTCAAAATCATTGCTTATCATGACCACTTATAGTGTTTTATATTCTCATATTTCTCTACATAGATCTTCGTCGTGTTTTGTACACCTGTACCATGTAGTCGTGTAGACTATTTCGGGAGAATCAGATTTTCCCTCGCAGATCGATGCAAAATCGGTTCATATTCTGTTTCTGCAGAATTCCCTATGTACTTTATCTTTAACAAATTATTCCTTACACAGGATTTCTTTAATTATTATAATATTTCTGTACTCGTTATTAATGTTGATCATTTAATCCTGTATAGTATTAAAATAAAGTGGAATAAATCCTTACAATACAAAATGTGAGTTTTTCTTGACATATTGTTCAGTGGAATATCAATTACGTATGCTTGATTATTATATTCCTCTTGTTACTTTTACAATCCGTGGAAGTTTTCGCTCCTTTCATCACAACCACCAATTATTCTCATCATCGCTGTAATATTTCAATCATGCATTTTGAGTGTATTCCTTGAAATTTGTTCGCGCCGTGCACCCACGTTCATCTAAATTTATGTTAGATAACCTCTTGGTCTTATTCCAATATTACTTTATCTCCTATATTCTTTGTTTTCTACAATTATTGTACACATGACTTTCTTTCAGATATTATTTTTGTTATTGTTATTAAACCCATGACTTATAACTTAACGCCGAAAAAAGTTAACTGAATGAAATCATGATGTAGATGCTACTTTTTAATACAAGTGTAGGTACACATAGTATTTATATTATATAATCTACTGTATGATTAACAATTTATAATGTCTGGCCTGTGCGCAAGGGGGAGGTTTTAGGGATCTATTTCCTCACCCTAATGAGGATATTTTTACATACATTTTTACTAAGAATATACCTAGTATTCAATCTATCAAAATGCATAAATAGTTGTATATTTTTGTTTTAACAGTGCCAATTTTTTCGATTTGATTTGCCTTGATCTATTTAATTTTTGGACATTTTCCACCTACTGTCGATTATCGTTGTAAATGCAGTTATTGGTAGAGCTTATTTTCATTGACAAGTCAACTGTTCAAGCTGTTCAGGCATTTGTTAATATTTATTGAATTTCGATCCTGATTTTTTTGATCATGGATATTTCAATGTGTATTTTTTTATTGAATTTTTACTTTATACAACATATATAATTTTGAACGCCTTCCTTGAACGATTCCTGCGTACGGATATAATGTATAATGCATAATGTAATTTTGGGTTAGCTTTTTATTAATTTATATAATTTATGTATAAAAAGATAATTGCTTAATATTTGATTTGGGGTATTTTTTTTTTTTACTAATATTATTTATTTTACATTTAAAATTAAATAACAGGTTGGATATTCGTTGAAGTCATGTATGTGTATGTAACAATAATTATTGCACGTCGTAAAATAAATTGATGTTATATACGGCGTTGGGTCTTAATGTATAATACATATGGCTCGTCTTACAATATTATTTTGTTTTTTTTTGACAAAAATATTTGTTTCCTTTCTCTACTTGTTCACCAACTGACGCAATAAAAATCATATTTTATCGTTAACGTTTAAATGACACATAAAAATTTCATAGTTATTATGAAGTAATTAAGGAATGAACGGAAATTGTATCCTTCGTTGGATCTTTATTCTTTTAGTAAAGTCTTCATTTCGTACGGTTTCATCACGTTTTTAGGAAGGTATTTTAATTTAACATTATTATTTTATATAATTTATTTTTATTTTTCAAATAATAGGTCTATGAATGAAATTCTGATCTAAAAATAATTTGCTTATAATATACTAATGTAGAGTATTAACAAAATGTTCTTTTTTATGTTCGCAGATTGGAATACCTTTTATTATTGCAATATTTATTTGGCTTGTATCGTGGACGGCTGCCATCGACCTTGAACATACAGATCTTAATACACCATATAAGTAAGTTACAATTTTTGCGCAACTTAAAAAAGAGTAAACTTATCGTAAGCCAATACTGTATTTATGATATTATGTAAATATACTGTGCAAATGTGCAATTATTGAATAATATAATTAGCTGCACGAGACGTATCAAATATAGTTAAAATTGCTATAAATTATATTTTAATCAAACATTAAGGAAAATATGTTTGATGAACTATATTGTTCGTAAAGTACATTAAATGTACTTTACGAACAATATAGTTTAAATTTTAAACTTCAATTCTTACCTATACCAAATGACTAAAATAGATATTGAGTCTTTTTATGAACGTTTAAATTAGGTATAACGATTACATTTATAGTCTAAATATATTTATTTAGGTAATGATATTATTTTTGATTTTCACTGGACATAGTTAAGTTTTATTTTATTTTATGTTTATAAGTTTAATGAATTCAATTCTGTTAGGAGCTAGGTACTTTTTTTATCTTACTTTTATATTAATGTATTTTTCTCGAAAAAAAAATTCTTTAAATATTTTACTATATTATCCCTGTAGATATATATACCTATATATAATATTTTTCAATTTTTAGTAACTACAAAATGTCACTGAAACAATAGTTTTTATGAATTGATTAGTTTTAGTTTGTAATCCAGAAAATAATAATTTAAGAACATTTATATTTTTCGTTAATAATACCTATACTTTGATGGTATGTATTCTATTTAATTGACAATTTCTTTTTATAAATAAGAGGTGATAAAAAGTAATAGTTATACGTGAATTATAATGATATATTCTTATCACTTTAATACATCCTTATCTTGACAAACGAATACATAATTTTGTGTATTTTTGTACTTCGATTTGTGATTTTTTTTAAAAAAATTCGTTTATTTTAAATCCATACATTTTTTTAAACATTGGATTATAAAGTTTTGAAATTATAAAAAACGTTATTTTGGTATGCCCTAGTAAGTATTAAAACTGAAAAATAACATTATGTCAGTAAACTTTTTTTTTTAACATACATTAGGGTATGTTTTATGTATATACAATACGCCAAGAAATAAAATAATAAATACCTATGTCTAACGCATGAACAACGAACTACGTGGCAGATATTCAATGTGGTTTTGATTGTACAACTATTTCTAACGAACACCTAAGCCGATGTCTGCATTATATATAGTATAGAAATGTCAACAATGACTCAACTGTGAAACAGGTTAGCTACTTTAATTAAAAAAATTACGAAAAATGTTGAGAAAAGTGACATAACTAAATTATTTCTTAATTTGAACGGTTCAATAATTTAAAAAGTTTAAACAATTCATTTTTCTTGATTTATGAAAAGTATAATATTTCAGTTTTGTCACACAATAATAAAAATGAGTGAATAATATTTGTTTGATTTGTTTGAAACTAAATTATAATTTTTTAATGGTTGTTTTATGATATACTAATCTTTTCTTTACGTTCTATTATTTTTTTGCGAATTGTTTTGTTTGTATTATGCATAGATAGTGATCATTCAACCATGTGGTTATCATTTATTATTATTCTAAATATGTTAATTTATCAAAATATTACTTATATTTACGTCAAAATATACCATAATTTAGTATTCTATATTTTATTTCAGAATGTATGAAATATATTGAATTTAAAATATTTTGCAATACAATTTTATGTGATATTCAAGTATAGTTGGTATTTGTAATTATTTAAAAATATATCACGATTAAATAATTTGAATGATAATCGTAATTATAGTTTGTATTATTATAAATTAAATTAACTTAATATTAAAATATTCTCAAAGGATTACCTATATAATCACTTCTATGCTCAAATACGCTAAAGCACGTCCACAATGAATGCACTTTTGGTATTAATTTTGCCTGGAAAATAACTGTATAATAATTGTATTTAACAACTAACCGTTCCAGTTTGATATTAATATGCCAAACATTTTTGTATTGCTGTATTTAATGTTTTCGCGGCCGTTTTAGGACGTAAGTTCCTAGAATATCTTTTGCGATATACACTTATGTAAATCTTAGTGCATAAGAAAGGTGTTTGATTTCTGTTGGAATGTATACATATAGTGGCGTATTTTAAAATGTAGTATAGGAAGGTTTACATGTTTTTTTAAAAAAATAAATGATTTTATAATATTGTAAAAAATTTGTAAAAGGTATGAATTAATACATTAATACTGAGTTATTTACAATCCCATGATATAAATTAACGTTTACATTCTCTGTAACTTCGTAACAATTAATTTATATATAGCTTTATTCTTCTAGGTGGTGGGGTCGAGATCCAGAAAATATATATTTATATATAGTGATAGATTGAAGCTAAACATTGAAGCACCCGTCGTTGCGCGTATTGTACTTTTTTGTACTATTATAAATTACTTAGACATCTGATATCACCGTGTGTAGTGTAATAACGAATTAAATATTAAATATACAAATTTTTTCCGAACACAAACATTTGCACGTAGCACAATTGATTTTCCTGAACAATTTAAACCACAAACGATTAGTTTGTTTTCACCCCGAATTCGTACATTAAAGATCGTTATTAGCAAACTAGAGCCCGTCATGGGAGGGGGGGGGGGGAAATAAATAAAAAAAGTACCAGATACGCCACTGTACGCATATCTTTCCGTAGAAAGTTGTGATTCCGTGCGTCGTTGCATCGTTCGTAACAAACGTCCACTGCGTTTGTGTGCGCTCGCAAACGAAATTGCGAAACGGTTATGATCGCTGCGCGTCAACGCAGGATTGTTCGTTAACGTGTGTGTTAATCGTGTTAAAATTGTGGAACGATACGTAACGGTCGGGGCGCGTGTTTGAGAAACGGCGAACAAACGAATACAGCTGCGCAATCCTTGTTGGCGGATAGAAAAAAAAAATAATAATAATAACGATTATAAAAACCAAAGAACGAAGAGGCGAATAAATGTTTACACAAGTCGAGCGCGCTAAGAGGTACCGCTGCGCCTAAATGTTATGATCGTTTTACGAGGCGAAGCGGTGCCGAACGGTTCGATTGTGTTTTCCGGTACACTTGTAACGGCCAGCCCACGCGCCCGTTGTCGACCGAACGTCGCGGTTTTAATTGTTCGGTCCGCGTAACCGTGCGCTCGACAATGATGCGTACGTCGTGCGTAGGTTTTCACGCGTTTTGCGGCGCGCGCTTACGAAAACGCGTCATCACGTGCCGTTTACCGACGCGTCGTGTGCGCGGGTAAGGACGATCGATTGAAATTCGGATTGGCCACGCGACGACCGTTGACCCGCGCGCGCGGACCGCGGAGGCGAATCACGTTTTGACCGACGGCCCGTCCGAAAACCGCACGAGGTCAGTTTTCGGACGAGATGACCCGGGGGAGAGAGAGAGAGAGAGAGAGAGAGAGAGAGAGAGAGAAACCCTGCTCGTTTTTACGTTCTCTCGTCCGCTGCGTAACCGTTCAACAATAACTGTACGGTACAACGCGCGGTGCACGATGCCGCACGCTTCGTGTTGCGATCGCACGCGTCCAACGCAATTATAATAAATCTGCGAAAAAAGTGTTCGTGTTGCTTGGAATGGAAAAATAACGTTTGTGCTTAACGAATTTTTGTTGTGATTTGCATCCTCTGTACACTCGTTACGCGCTTGTCCCGAGTGAACGATTCAATTGAAACGGTGAAACTTGTGCGCGGAGAATCAACCTGCAGTGGAAACAAATGATTATGTACCACCGTAAGGATTCTCGAAGTTTAATGCGGTTTACATTACTAATATGTTATTCAAAGAACGTGTGTCAAATAAATAAATGAAATATAATAAATAAATATTAATAAAATATATGTATGTATTATGTACCATAAATAAATAAATTTCACTGTAATGAAATACTAAAATACCTTTCATATTGAACAGTCTGAATAATTTATACATTGAAAGCCCTATCCATTACAAATAATGTTATTGTAACATAACAATAACATTCGTAATTGTGGTTGCTTCCATACCGAATCACAAGTAATCAAGTACTTATTAGGTAATTAGGTCCTAAACAGCACCATGTATCGAATTTTAACATATACGCTTGTAATAGTGTACACGATTTTGATTCCTTGTAGATATTTAAAAAAGCGCCCTAAAGTATGCGGTCAACATTATTAATTAAAATCTTAAATATATTAATAATTATTACCACAGTGTTTATTCTGCTCTTTTACCTTATGAGCTTAAATTATCTAATTTATAATAATCAATTATGTATCGCAGTATCCGTCATGAGACCGCTCCAGTACAAGACCATGTGCTTGAATAAAAACTCGTTTTCCTGTTTTAAATCAGCTGTAGGACGACTTTTAAGCATCGAACAAAGCGCAAACGACTTGATTAAATATTTTCTCGCGAGTACGTGGTTGCCTATATCGGATTAAATCTGTGATATGATTTACATATCCATCGTCCGTTCTACGGGAACAAAAGAATGAATGAATGAATGAATGAAATAATTAATTGTTAGAAATGTGCACAAAGTAGAATAAATAATTAACTGAAATGACTAGCATTATTATACACTGAGGTAATATCTCTTATCGTAGATTATGAATAATTATCAGGATTTATAATTTTTATAGTAACAAGAAAAATAATAAAATTATATACCTATGTAAAAATAAAAATAAAAGAAATAATAATAACAAAATATTAAAAATTGGCACTTTATGAGATCCAATGGCACAGATTGATTTTAATTCGTTCGCTTCCAGTGTAGGCATTGGAATAAATAAGATTTTTATTTTTTCTCGCGGAACAAGTTTCACCGGTGCGAACGGGCTCGGGAGGCGCGTGTTTATTATCTCTACTAAACTAGATGTTTTGTTCTTCTTGTTCCGCA
>JASXSY010001997.1:0-13479 GCA_034509805.1 Sipha maydis
CGAAGCTTCATAATATATGGTAGTATCGTATGCAAATGCATAACATTAAATCATTTTTCCCATCCTACATTAACGTCACACACTTACAGTATATAACTTTACCGTCAGTCAAATCACATCGATACCAAACTCCGATTAATAACTAACCAACTGTTAAAATACTGTTATCTTTCAGAATTGTAGTGCTAAAACAGTACATAAAAACGAAAAGTTGACACAAATTTTGAACGAAGACACATTGGACATACGCAGATGGCAGAATTAAGACTAAATGGTTAAATTTTTAAAGAACAACGACTGACAAAAATCAGTACGTTTGGTATCGTTTATGGAATCGTTAACATTGTATCAGAATTTTATAATGTAGACAACGTGTTTATTGTTAATAAATAAAATTAATCTAATCGGCGATCCTCGAAAAATATTTCTAGGAAAAACATGAGTCTGTGAACAGTCAACAATTATATTATATGATCAAAATATAAAATATTTTATTTCAACAATACTTTTGTTAGTAGTATTAGTAATTATAATTTATTAGATGAAATAAATATGTAGATAGGAAAGAATTGATAAAATAATAAATTATTTTAAATATGTATCTAAAAGTATAAAATGAAAAAAGAACCGGATGGGCCTCGCTCTGCTGTACAGTTGGGGGTGGAGTGCACCTCGTTTATAGGATAGGTCATTATTACAATGGATTTGTTAAATTTGAATGCAATGATAGATATCATTGTATATGAATAACGATTCTGAACGGAGTTAATATGTTTGTCTAGGTCCTAGACTCTAGGATTAATACATTGTTATTTATAAATATTGTAAAAAGTATATTTTATTTTGAAACGATAAATATATTTTTCAATAAGGATGGGTTGGCAGTTGCATACAGCAACATAGTTTGTCAGTCTAGAATATTATACATTATATTATATTTTACATGTAATTTTATGTCAATATTCGTTGTTCAAACGCTTATAAAAAATGACATAAAGGAAATACCAATCTTAACAGCTGGTAGAAATTTCAAAAATCTGCGACTTATACTTTTTGAATTATAACAAATATTAAAAATCGTTTGAGAATAAATCGCTGTTTTATGCAATTTCGTAAATATTTAAATTTCAAACAGTCATAAAATTTTTTCCTCTAAGTCCGGTATAAATCTTTTTAAAGATTTTTGAAGAGTAGCTTATAGATAACCTAGTGTTAAAGACATAATTAGTTTCATATTATTCGATAAGCCGTTCTCGATTTAATGAAACTATGGACTATGGAATAGTAAATTGAGTCAAGACTCGATACTGTAGAGTTGAATTGAATAATAATCCGATTCAAACAAAAAGTTAAAGAGATTTGGGAGTCGACTCTCTGATTCAACTCATTACACTGAGCCATAGAATATAGATAGTTGAAAGATTCAGTTCAGCAGAATGAGTTGAAATTCCCATCCCTACTTCTCAACGATAATGTACACCGTTTTATCTACATCGTATTCCGAACTAACAAAATCATGGAGGAAAATATTACTGATAGTTTTTTCTCCAAGCGTTCCGAAATCACATGTTCGGCAATTTAAATACACACTATAGGCAACTCTGCGCCGTACCCCGCCCACCATGGCCCACCATCGCATCAGGCGAGGAAATAGGCAATATCGCCAATAGTTTTGCCGACTTTTATTATCGTGATAATAAGATTTCGGGAAGGATTTCGCTTATTTAATAAACGTGGTTAAACTTAAGAATCTTTAATCCTCGAAATTATGGCCACCATACTGAGAACCGGTAAATTGATTTGCTACACACGTAAGTCCCAATGCATTTGCTATAACGAATCGTTCTGAAGTCGGGTTTTTACTTACCATTAGTTATTTATTTATTGTTACTTTCCAGTACCAAAGAATAAATCACCGGCTCATCTGAACAGATATTTTCAGACTCTACACGTAAGTATCTATCCTCACCAAGGTTGTGATATAATTTATTTTTTATATTAATCTCTCTGTCTTGTATAGAGATATAATGTTCCCCTGCAGAGGTGCTTGAATGATATCTTACACAAGCAGAATGCTGTTTGTGTTGGTCCAGTTGTAGGTCGGGCTCGAATGTATGCAGCGCCTTCAGAAAAAAAAGTATTCCAAAGGTCTAAACCCCATTGTAATATTGGTACCATAGGACATGTGGACCATGGCAAAACTACACTCACGGCAGCCATCACTAAAGGTGATCTTAGTTATATATTAAAGTTTATAGACTAAATCCTATAATATAAAACTTGTCTGAAATATAATATGAATAAATATTAACAATTGGTTTCAATTTATAAAATCATTATCAGGTTTATCAGATTTGTACTAATCAAATAAAAGTATTAGAAAATAACATGGGTACGATAAAAGGTATTTTTTTTATATATGAATATAATATTTTTTTGGAATTCTTGTAAGATTTTAAATGAGATAACAACTAAAAAAAAACTAAATTAAATATATATGATGAAAATAAGAATTATTTTTAATAAAAAATAAATCTAACTTATTTTATTTCTCATCCAAAAAAAATATTATTACAGTTGTATAATTAAATTTATATTTTGAAGTCAAAATGAAATATTTTAGGTATTTTTTATTTCATGTAAGAATATAATACTGATTGTGATTTTATGTTTCCTTGAAGTACCTTTTATTTTCCAAAATTTTGTTTAATAAAAACATGGTGTTTAATTTTTAATATTTGATTTTTAGTTTTATCATCTAAAAAAATGGCCAAGATGAAACAATATGCTGACATTGATAATGCTCCAGAAGAAAAAGCTCGAGGAATCACCATTAATGTTGCTCATGTTGAATATGAAACTGAAGTTCGACATTACAGCCATACTGACTGTCCAGGACATGCTGATTACATTAAAGTACAAAAAATATTCTATTAATATATTCAAAAAATTAAATATAAATATGCATGTTTCTTTAAATAGAACATGATCACTGGAACAAATCAAATGGATGGAGCTATTCTAGTTGTAGCTGCCACTGACGGTGCTATGCCTCAAACTAGAGAACATTTATTGTTAGCTAAACAAATAGGAATTTCTCATGTTCTTGTATTTATTAACAAAGTAGATGCAGCTGATTCAGAAATGGTTGAATTAGTTGAAATGGAGATAAGAGAATTATTGACTGAAATGGGTTTTGATGGAGAGAATTTACCAGTTATTAAAGGTTCAGCCTTGTGTGCGCTTGAAGGAAAAGAACCTGAAATTGGTAATAAAACTAACAGTTTGATTTTTTATATTAACCAGTTATTTATCATACTTTATATATAGGAGAAAAAGCTATTGTAGCTTTACTTGACGAAGTTGACAAATATGTTCCACAGCCTGTTCGTGATTTAGACAAACCATTCATGCTACCAGTAGAACATGTTTACTCTATTCCAGGACGTGGTACTGTAGTGACTGGTAGATTAGAACGTGGTATAATTAAGAAAGGAAATGAATGTGAATTTGTTGGTTACAACAAAGTTATAAAATCTACCATCACAGGTAATTTTAATTAGTTATAAAGTATTCTTAAATACTAATTGAAGTAAGATTATTATTCATGTGTGCATATATGCCAAATTTTAAAAAAAAAATGTGATACTCGAGTTTATCATCTATTTAATATTACTAATAAATTATCATATATTAATAATTAAATTATTTTATAATTAATTTATATCTTCTCAACTTAATTAATTTTTATTATATATTGGAATTTATCAATTGTTTCATATTTATATATTAATAAATACGATTTTTTTTTTTTTTAATATATAGTTAGTATTATATAACTTTTAATATTGACGAAAATGTAAAATAATTGAGCTGTATAATTTGTGTCTTAAGGTGTTGAAATGTTCCACAAAATTCTTGAGGAAGCTCAAGCTGGAGATCAATTAGGAGCTCTAATCAAAGGTACAAAACGTGATGATTTAAGACGTGGCATGGTGTTAGCTAAACCAGGAACAGTAAAAATGCAAGACTTTGTCACCACTCAGGTATATGTATTAAACAAAGACGAAGGTGGAAATGGCAAACCACTTGTACCATACCAGCAGTTACAAATGTATTCAAAAACTTGGGATTGCGCATGCCAATTAAACATTATAGGCAAAGAAATGGTTATGCCTGGAGAAGATTGTTCGTAAGTACATAGTGATAAATTTATAGGTTTGTTATTTAATTAATAAATATATTCATTGTTCTAGTGTTGAGTTAAAAATGATCCGACCAATGGTGTTGGAACAGGGACAAAGATTCACGTTGCGTGTAGCTGGTGTTACAGTAGGAACTGGAGTAATCACTGAAATCAAGAAAAGACTATTAGAAGAAGAAAGACGAGGACTGTTAGAAGGTAAAAAATACCGAGAAAAGAAAAAGGCTCAGAGTTCTGAGTAGGTCTAGGAATTTCTTGCTTCTTTTTAAGACCAGTGTGTACATAAAGTCATTATGTGTATCTTAATACTTGATCACAAAGTGCATCATTGATAATTTTGTAGTTTTATTATAATTGAATGTAAAATTGTACGTTTAATAATTGTACTGTTGAACGTATTTCAATAAAATGCTTTATATCATAAAATCTGTTTATTTTATATTATTCTTAATGTAATATATTTAAATTGTATGATTATTCTAAAACTTTGGGAAACATATAAATTTAGTTAAAGCTTAGACTAGTTACATATTTGTTTATGTTGTTATAATAAAATTACTGTGAATTCAATATGTTTTACTTTTCATATACAATTTATGAATAATAATTTTTTATCTTATGTTTACACTAAATTATATTGTTTCATTACAATATTTCTAGTTTTGTCTGACATATAATTATTTTATGTTCTTTATTTGACTGATGAGCTATAGTATCCCATAAAGTGTAATACATATATGCCATATACTAAACATTATTTTGAAAATCTATAGGTATTATCTCAAACAAATTGTGAAGAAAAAAAAAAGTTTAAAAGTTTTTAATTTAGGTTATGGATATTAATTTTTCCCTCTGGCGATCTGTACATTATTGGACTTAATTGGTGGTATAATATTGTGCACCTATATAATAATATTTATTGATTATTGATATTACTATGAGCTATTATAATTGTAGATATCTATGCATGAGCCTTGGTTATCAGCAACTGATGTAATTATCTACATAATCATTTCTTTAAAATATTCACCTTGCTATCATACAATAAATTTTTTGTCAACTTTTTTAATTAATTTTTATTTATATTGTTGTAATCTGTAAAAGAATAAAATAAAAAAAAATAAAACATTATTTTAACTTATGTTAAAAAGACCCTCCCCACCACCAATCAATGTGTACTACTTTCATATAAAACTTATGGTTACTAGAAAAATGTATTTGAAATCTAATTGCATCTTCACAATTGTATTTGTACTCAATTATTGTATAGTTGTTGACCTGTATTAGTCATTTAAAGCTATTATTAAAAAAATAAATGTACTATAACTATACTTGATTAATTATTTATACTACTAATAAAAAAAAGCTTTTCAGTGAACAAATATTAATCTGAAGTAGTGAACTTCATTAAAAGGTTTGGCAAATTTTTTTTATTTTTAATGTGTGTTTTTGCATATTTTGTGAAGAAATAAAAACAGTACTTTTTGAAGTTTTTCACATATAACTTCAAATCGAAATTTGTCGGACCTTTTTTTTTATATTCTTACAATGCATGCAAAAACACGTTAAAAAAAATAAAAATAAATCTTTAGGTTGTTAAACTAGAATTGTTTCAATTATTTCCTCTTATTATTAACATTTTTCCCAACCACTATTTCAAAGGTAAAATTCAATGTTTTTTAACCTAATCCAATTGATATTTTGTTTTTTTTTTTCTATTCAACAATAACTTTCCATATTATTTTAAAATCTAAATTAAGCTATTGTAAAAATAGCGGTTTATTAATGAGAGAAAAATAAAAACCAAGGTAAGAAAATACAATGCCCTAATAAAAAAAAATACAATTTATTACTAAATATATAAAAATAGAGAGAAAATATATTAATACATATTTTATAGAAAAGAAGTATTAATGTATCTTATGTGTTTAAATATAAAACGATTACAATAAAACATTTTTGGAGTAGAAAAAATTCTACAAGTACAATAATTTATATGTCTAGTTATATCTACTGTCATAAGTGTACATGCATCGGTGAAATCGTCAGTGGTAAGAGCATTGTTTAAAAAGCCAAAAACGATCATCGCAGGCCCTCTCCCCTCGATCGAGATTCGGTGTTTGCGTTTGTCAACTACTAATCGTATGCTATCAACGTTTGCGGACGATAACGATTTCTGTTCGTTTTTTATCTGCATTTTTGTTAATGTTCGTTTACCCTTACCGGTCGGCAACCGCCGAACACCAGAAGACTTCCCAGTTTTGCCAGCGCTCGATCGGTTCTCGTCAGGGATTTTCAGTTAACCGCGGACACCGATAGCGTTCACGATCTGTAAAGATGTCGGCCAACACAAGTACCCGTGACAAGTTGCTCGGCCTGCTCGACGATTTCGAACTATTGAGCAGGTAACTAGGAAAACGTAACACGTTTATTCCCGAAAGATCTCTGCTTGTATATTATCCGTCTGTGAGCGGGTGCAACACTTGTGTTTAGGTACCTATCATTTGTTAATATTACAAATTTGCTCTGACACTTCGTGGTCGAGAATATTTCTGTTATTTTCTGTTGACTTCTGTTTTGATTCAAAACAATTTGATCGAGTATGCGGATAACTGTGTTAAATAACATTAACTCGTTTCTTTCCTACTATAAATTTGTTGCTCACGATCAGGGCCTGCATGAGGGCAAGTAGACTCAGGCGATTGCCTAAGGTGCCAAAACGACAAATTTTTGAAAAAACTTTTTATTTTTTTAGTAAAATGTATAACATTCTAAGTTCATACGTATTATAAAATTATTTGAAGAAAATCTTTAAGTATTTTTATTCTTTATTCCAAATTACGTCGCACTAATATATTTATGTTGTCACCACCACATTAGTTTATTCCTTTTAAGTTGATTTTAATTTTTATAAATTAAAATGTTATTAATAAATAATTTATAAGCTGAGTATATAAAGTTTTTCTAAATTTCTTTCCACGAAAAAATATTTTCTAGTGTATTACAGCTAAAAGATTGTTAAACGAAAAAGGTGCCATTTGGTATTGAGGTCTGAAGTAATATTTAGTCTTACACCAGCCCTGCTCACGATATTCATTGACCTCACATTGTATACTGATTATTAAAGGGATAACATGCACAAGTTTAATATTATTGATTGGGTGTATTGTTGATACTCCAACATTATTTAAAATGAACAATGCATTCTAGTTATATGCAGCGTGTTACTGTGCTAATATTGAAACATTAAAGTATGTCTATACTAATGTTTTTCTGCCTACACTTTATAATATTGAATCCTAAATCACTGTCATTATTGAAATTAGTAGATTTTTTGAGGTGAGTAAAAACATTGATTTAATATTAAAAATTATTTAAGGGAGCTGATTGAAAATTTGAGTGCTGCTCGGCAACAAAAGATAAATGTTCAACATCAGTTACTTCTTACTGAACAACTTGTAGCTACAGATAATGAAATAAAGGCCACCCTTAAAGTTGCTGAACACCAAGCAGATGTGGAAAAAAAGGTTGATGCAATTAAAGCAGAAATAGAAACACAAGACCAACACATCACCCAAATGCAAAAACATTTCAAAGAAGCTGAAAACATATTGGTAAGTAAAATGTTATTAACTTTCTTGTTTTGATATTATACAGAAAATATAACTTTATTTGGTTTTTCAGGCAACAGCGTTATTTCAAGCAAAACAAAAATTACAATCTATCAACAAGGCGAGTAAACATCCAGTTTCATCAGAAGATCTCATAAAATATGCTCATAGAATTAGCGCTTCAAACGCTGTGTGTGCACCACTTACGTGGCAACCAGGTGATGCACGTCGACCTTATCCAACTGGTATAATTAAAGTATTTCTCTGAATTTTGTTTGCTTAATTGAATATTAATCAACTCTCCTTCTATTTTTCAGATATTGAAATGCGAATGGGATTTTTGGGTAGATTAAGTGATTTACCACTCAATGGGCATATGATGCAACCACAAGGTTTGGCTGATATGGTGCGATCAAATAATCAAATAGGTATATTACTAGAAATAATGTTTTACATTTTTTATAAATGAACAATAATTGATTCGTTTAATCAGAAAGTCCATGAGCACAAAAAATTCATAACCTACAATTTTGTGTTAAATTTATAGTTTTAAGGTAAACTTATTAATAATTTATAGGGTTTCTAGGCCTAACAATTTAGCACAAAATTGTAAATTTTATATTTGGGACATTTATAAGCTTTCTAAAATAAACAATTTGATTAATAGTTATAATTTAAATTATTGTTTATGGTCAACATTATTTGACTAATGTTTGCTTGACTTATTAACTATATTGTATAAACCAAATTATATTAACTTTTATACTCAATAGTTTTAACTTCCAAATTTTTTCTATAAATCTCTTCATTTCCTATTTAATATTTGAAGTATAGACATTCATTATTGTTTGATATATATCTTAGTTTTGAACTAATTTAATTTTTTAAATGCTGTTAACTGCATGAATAATAATAAAAGTAAACTACTTTTTTACTACTTTTCTACTAGTTTACTACAATTTACAACATAATAATATTAATAGATATAGATTACATTTTTAAATAATTTTAAGTATTGTTTTTTCATTTTTATTTTGATATTGCATCGAATATTTATGATCCAAGATTTTATTTTATATTATATATGAATTCATGATTATAGAAAAGTCATGATTTAATTAATATTAGTATACATTTTAGAAAATTTTAAATTTCATTAAGTATATTAAATCATTTTAAGATAGAAAGTACATATTGTTAAATTACAATAATTTAAATTATTATTTATTGAAACAAGCCAATTTTAAAAGAACAAAATATAAAGTTGATTAAGTCCAAATTATAAAAGTTTTAAATAAAATATATAGCATATAAATCAATGATTACAGAGATGTCATGAGTCACATATTTTATGAAATTGAAATATTTGTAAAAACATATACTATTCATGTGTTTCTATGCATTGATTTTAAATATGTTTTAAGTGAAACTTTATTTATCTAATATAAAAAATTTAATATAAGACTTCTAACATTCAACATGTAGAAATACATGACTAGTATAAGTTTTCACTAATATTTCAATTTCATAAAATATGTGACTCATGCCATTTCTGTAATCATCGATTCATATACTATATATTTTATTTGAAACTTATAATTTGGATTAAATTAACTTTACATTCTGTTATTTTAAAATTGGTTTGTTTCAATAAATAAATATTTAAATTATTGCAATTTAACAGTTTGTACTTTCTACTTTAAATTGATTTAATATAATGAAATTTAAAATTTTGTATAATGGACTATTATAAAATTAATTCTAATATTAAATAAAATTAATTTTTGAACTGTGTACAAATCCGTTTTTACTCGCAATTATTGCTAAGACTATAAGTCTTACTGTTAGGTAATATTTATTGCAGTGTTTTCATTCTTTTTTTTTTTTTTTTTCAACTAATGCAAAATTATCTATGGTGTAGATCGTCAAACCTCACAGCAAAATCAATTTGCTTGGCATTCAACCGGTGATATGCACTTAGGAGTTGGAAGTGGAGTTATAGATACTAGAAACCATTCTAAAGATGTTGCTGAAGATGTTGAGGTTATGTCAACAGACAGTAGCAGCTCTTCCTCCAGTGATTCTCAATAGTTATATAAATAAAAATAAATACAAATTAAAAAGTGGTGAGAATATCATTATGTTTACGTATCACAATTTGAACATTTTTTATCAATCTTATTTGTACTGACTGAGCTTAGTTTTACACAAAAAAAAATAAATTAATTAATTAAATTAAAATAAGAATTTATCGAGTATAAAAATTATAAGATGTGGTTATATTTATACAAAAAAATTTAAGCCATTTAATGACTTATAAATCTGTGACATTTGGGTTGGTATAGGTGAACCCATCAAATTGAGACTGATCCATTGACTGAAGTATGGTTTTGTCAACAGGTGTCAGTCTCGGTTTCTCTTTTGTGAAGTGCTTGTCAAAATAATGTGTATCCAAAGGATGGTACTAATAAAAACAGCAAAACATACAACGATTAAACGATTATAGAACAGTGCGATGTTAGGATATGACGTTGAACACTTACAACCTGGGCATGTACGGAGGTTCCAATTCTCGCCTTTCCAGTTTACACCAGTCCATTGAACTGAAGAATGCATGCCTCATCACATCGTCGGCCGAATGGTTAGCTTCCAACGCACCTAATCGTTTAGTAGCATCTTTTTCTAGTAACTACAAGTTTGAACATTAATGACATGGTATATGTAATAGTTGTGAGTAAGAAGTGAGGAAAAAATGCTAAACGCGAGGACTTACCGCTACTAGAACGGATTTCGAGTCGACCGACAAATACCGTGGATACTGAGGTTGTTCATTGCATATGGACCAAAACAAAGCGTCCTCGTCACAACCGCTAAATGGCGACTTGCCAACCAACATCTCGTACAGCAGAATGCCAAATGACCACCAGTCTACACTTTGGTTGTATTTCTGGCCTTTGATTATCTATATAGACAACAGGGGTCAAATACCACTCGGATTGAACACAGTTGTTTTTGTCACATGGCGTATTTTATACAACGCATTTCAAATCATTTACCTCGGGCGCCATGTAATCGGGCGTACCGCAAAATGTGTCCGCTGTTTTATCCAAATATATTTGAAGTTTGCACATCCCAAAATCGGCAATTCTCACGTGCCCGTTGAAATCCAATAGTATGTTGTCCAGCTTCAAATCCCTGTTCGTACAACATTAACGGAAAAAATATAAAGAAGAAATAGAAAAAAAAGGAAGAAATATAAATGAAAAAAGTAAAAACAATTTCACGCAGTATTCTTTATACGTTTACAATCGACATTCACCTGTACACAATCCCTTTTTTGTGAAGAAATTTGAGGCCGGACACTATTTCGGACGCATAAAACCGAGAACGGCCTTCGTCGAATCGTCCAGATTGCTGGATGTGAAACATCAAGTCACCACCGTTCAAATATTCCATGACAAAAAACAAATGTGACTGCAAGGAACATAAAGTTTTTGTAATGAATATGATGTATTTTTTTTTTATTTCTTTATTAACTACATTATTTTTTAATTATAATTTACAACCTAAAGTACAGTAACGAATAAAAATATACATTAATAAAAAAAATATTTATTATTTTTAAGTCTAACCGTTCTGAGGAAAAAACATTATTAACACAATACAATATTGCTGCGACGAAAAGAACCCACGTAATATTTGAAACAAAAATTTAAAATTATTTTTCGATAGTGATCTCGCTTTTTCGGTATCAACAGTTTATCTCCGTTCCGTTAAAAACTGGCAAATAATCAGAAAAATTCTGAACACTGCATTTTGTCTGTATAATTGACGACGCACTTGACTGACATTCGCCATCTCCGCGGATGCAGTGTTCAACTCAACAATACTTATTTATCAGCTTACAGATTTCGTTTTTTACTCACGTTTGAGACGTGCATAACTATTATAATAAAGATGAAAATGTGATTGATAAAGTTTAATGATAAATTATACTGCTATAATTAACTGCTAGTTATTGCGGTAGATACAGTAAAATATTATTGTACTTTAACCATGCAATTCGATTTATCGACAAATATTTGTGATTTTCAGAAAATTAAATGTAATATTAATTAGTTAATTGTTTTTAATTTTGGTTGTTGATTGGTTTATTAATCGATTAGATAACTTCACAAGTTTAAATCATTATTACATTATTATGCTTAGCGTTTCACACTTTATCTATTAAAGTCTTAAGAAAGCATTCTTTTTCTTTTTTTGTTTCAAATATAATTTGAAATAATTATATTATTATTATTATTTTTTTTTTTTTTAATAGTTGATTTTTATCTTGAAAAGTAAAAGGATAATTCTATCACACAAGTTTTATTATAACAAATATAATTTGTGTTAACAGTTATACGAAACTTTCTACTCGGATTTGTTAAAAGAAAACGGCTGAATTTAAATTATCCAACTCTTAAGATCTTATATTGTTCTTTTGTTCGGTCTGCGTTGGAGTATGGTATAATTATTTGGGATCTATGCACATTTGATGGTAGCTATCCAGAAAGAATCCAGTTTAAATTTTTGAAATTTGCCACTTTCGTATTAGACATTGTTTTCACTTTACAATTATAAACCAGTGTTGCAACGTCTGATTGTTGTAACTAATGTGACAGGAAAAACAGGCTAATTTAGCGTTTCTTTCTAAGCTTATTAATGATGAATTTGATATCCCTATCTTCCTATGTAAAGTTAATTTTAGAGTTCCAATTTTTTGTTCCAGATACTCTTTCCCTCTCCGTATTCGTTTTAGTCGCTGTAATTAATTAATTGCCTTATGGTTCATATGATGAAACTGGCCAATAAGGACCTATTATTTCTTAACTTAATGTTAAATTATTTTTGTCTATTTAATCTTAAATATTTGTAATTTTTCTTTGTAGTTATAATGTGTTCGACACAATGTAATTGGGCGTGCCCCGTATTTAAATAAATAAAGTTAATGGAACGTCAGGTTAATCGTTGATAAAATATAAATATATTTTAAGACAATAAAAATGTCCACTGCAATTATAAATATTTGTAATCTACTCGTAGTATAAATTAATCACCAAGGTTTTATTTATTAGATTAAAAAAAAAATTAATATATTTAATGGCTTACAAAAGAATAATTTGTGAACTATGTATTTTGCAGAGAAGTGGGAAACGTTAGATTCTAGATAAATTAGTACCTACTCAGAAAGTATAATATATTATAGAAATAATTTTTAACAGCCATAACAATTATTTCATTCATGTTTTGCAATTATTTCAAAAGCTCGGATTAGTAAAATAAAACTGAAAGCTCCGTTTTTATACTGGAGGAAAAATAAAATTCTCATTCTTTTAACAAAATTTTTGTTTGGTAAATTGAAAGCATATGATTTTAACGTCATTATTTAATGATTTCTATAAAAAATAATTATTGTCTTTTATATTTTTTAAAAGAGAATGTGATCTGTCTCTTTAGTCCTGCTTTAAAAAAAAAAAAAATATAGGTAGAATACATTAGTAAATTTTCTGAATAATTGCTGTGGTTTTTAGTGAATCTGCATCTTCTTTTAATTTGAATACAGTAGTTTTTTGAGTTTTAATTCAAAATTCGCGAATTAAAAACAATTTTGTAATACTAACA
>JASXSY010001998.1:0-327845 GCA_034509805.1 Sipha maydis
ATTTACGCTCCCTCTACCGCTTAGCACCGCCACCACCGTTCGTTTAATCGAATAATACATTATGACCTTCAGATCTTTGTTCATGACATCCGATACTTGGAATAATAATTGCGTTATATACTTTAAAAAAAAAAAAAAATGTACTACTTACACACACATGAACGTTTTATTGCGGCGTACATTATGTTAAATATTGTTGTACAGCTGCTGCTTTCAACGAGAAACGAAATCCGTTTGATAACATAGATACTATTGATTTTAGAATACTATGCTAATATGTCATCCAATTCAAACAATAGAAAAAACAATACTAGTTTTACCATTACTGATCAACTTTTTTTATCAAATGAATGTAAACGATAACAGTGACATCTAGTGGTTGCGTCCACGTAGACGCTTCTAATTCCAAACCTTATTTTAAATCCTATATGTTTATTTTAAAATTAAGTTTATTAAGTTTATTTTATGATAATCTAATTGTATAAATGGTCATGTATTGTATCCCTGTATCCCTGTATACATGGACGAAAATATTGTGTTCAAAAACTTTAGCGATCGCAGCGATATTGCATGTTGTAATCGATTAAGAATTTTAAACTTACATTGTAAATAGGTACCACGGCATGAGTCGAGCTCTCAAAAATATCCTACTCGAACGTTTGCAGGTGAACAAATCGAATATCCCTCGTAGTTTTATCGATAATCTTTCATCGATCTTACCAAGTTGCGCAGGACAAGCGATCGAAACGCTATTGTAATATGCAATCATTCATACATGTATAAAAAATCGAACCGTAACACGAGACATCTCGCCATCGTTCCTCCACATCATGATTACACACGCAAGACGAAAAAACAACAAACACAAGAAACAGCAGCAGCAGTATTGACCTTAGCCGAAAGTACCTACTTAAAAAAATACTTTATTGACACGAAAAACCCAACTCGTATTATTAAGGTAGTATATATAGAGTACATCACTACAATGCGATGTTACGTAAATAAAAATTTGTTTTCGCTTGTATTTTTATTTACAAATATTTACCATTTTTTTTTTTTTTATTTTATATTGAAAAAAACGTTTATCCTCTGAAGAATCTCTAGTTTGTAAAGAGACCTTCTCGTGTTTAAAATTAAATGCATATATTCGAGCTCGAATGTATTGTTCACGCAAGGGACGGGTAGTGGAGAAAATAATTGAGATAAAATTTCCTTGCGCGGAAGAAAAATGGGATTTTCCATCTGAATAGAATTTTCGAAAACTTGCGTTGCTGAACATATATTGAATTACATACATAGTAACGTTATAATTGAACGGTTAGTTTTGAATGGACAGGGGTCCGACAAAAGAACTATACAAAAAAAAAAAAATAAATAAACGAGTTCAATCGATCCATCTCGATTTATCTTTCTGAGAAACTCCGCTCTATCTATACATATTATATGTGCCTAATACTCCCGCGAAGTGATTTACTTTGATAGTCTATTTCTTTACACATATGCGCTTTAATATATTATATATTAGTATTCAGAATTAAACTTTTTTTATGCGGTATATATTCATAAACAAGGTTTCAACGACAACTACATTATAATTTAATGCAATAACAAACATGTTTAAATCATATAGAGTATATTCTCATGTGTTTTGTGTTAAAATAATAATGCAAAATACAAATCCTTAGGCATTATATTATATTTTACGGTTTTCGGTACCTACATATATGCCGTATATCAACCATATTATAGTAATATTTATTTATTTATTAAAAACATATAGTATATGCTAGTATATTTAAGTATTATTGTGTGAATATGCATAGTTTTTGGGCATAAACGTGTCTATATGTTTTTAAAAACGAAATAAGATAATGATTTACATAATATATATATGTATGTAGCGCGAGTGCTGCAGTGTACGTGAAGAAGAAAAAGAAGCCATCACACGTGTAATAGGATCGGCTGGGAAAAGAACCGATTGTGTCTGGTCGTGTCTGGCTTCCACGTGCATCCTGCAGTCGACCACCTCCTGTGCCTTCGGACATACACGCACACACTCACTCACTCACACACACACACACACACACTCACTCACCTATCGCGAAACGGTAGCTATACTAGATGGTGAAAATTTGATCGTGTGAGAGATGGGACGAGGGTGGTGCTCGGCACATGGACCGTTGTCCTACCATACCAACAACTACTATACCTACTCTAATGCTACAACTTTACTATACTTTAACAACAACTTCACTATCAACATTTTTGACTACTCTCACTTGCCATAATATAATACAACACGCACGTGCACGACGGTACAGGTACTACCCACGCACTCTGTATACATTCTCGATAAATCTTCAAAGTGCTACTTGTTCTAGCAATTGAATTAATAATAATTATAATAATAATAATAATAATAATAATATGTTTGTATGTGCTGATGCACCGGATTCATAAATGTGTTGCAAGTGTGAACGGCTCTTCCTGGTAAATGTAACTACTGGTGAAGAGAACAATCGAACTCAACTATAGATTTGTAGATTTGTATAAGGCCAAGTATAACAAGAGTACATGTCCACGAGGTGCTTGCTTGGATCTCTCAGCCCCGACTTTTCGCGAAATCTCTTCAAAACGCTAGTAAATGCCAACGCATGTCCACACATGCAGACTATATTGTATAGTCTGCGCTAGTTCTTATTATAACCATTTAGTATTTCTAATCACGTCTCGAGAATTTCTTGAAACCACGAAAGAAATCTAGAAGAATAATATATTAAATGTAATCATAAACATAGGTCATAAACATATCTTTACGTTGCATTTTATAAAATATAATTGTCGTGCCACGTCGATGTCGTTTGATTCCATTAAAATAATTTTTTCGGTTGATTGAAATTTAATATTTGTATCACTGCTACATCAACATTGTTTAATATATACAATAATAGTATGTTTTTCAAGAAACCCGTAGAAGTTTTGTTATAGCGATTAAAAGTGAATAGTGATCGTAATATACATTTTATATATAAGTCTTCATTTTAATTTTATTTCACGGTAGTTCACAAGGAATAATTTGTGTATCAATAAGCCTAATGAATATTTCAAATCATTCTACCAAGAAAAGACCTTTGAATCGCAACTGCTGCATATGAGCATCGTCCGTGTGACAATGTATTAGAAATATACATACCAGAACTTCCTCCTGTGACGTATTCCCCGACCAAGAAGAGAGTTTTTTTCTCCGATCATCCATATACTACGCAACAAAGTTATCTATTGAACACTAAAATGATTTTACTATAGGCTTACGTAACGATATTATAATTGATTCACGTACAGTACATTAACAAGTAACACTATAGTACAAGATAATAAAATATACACATATACCAATTAAATCTATAAATGCAGTCGCTTCAAATTTACTGAATTTGCATCGATATATTGTGGTCCAAGTACTATTCAGGTTCTTCATAAGTATCGACTATACATTACATAAACATTAGTATGCGTGATTAAACGTATGTACCTATATGTAATAACTTGTAATAACTTGTGAATTAACAAATTCGATTTTTAAATTTCACAGTGCAGGAGAACTAATTGTATAAGTATTTTTTATTTTTTATTTTTTAAATTTTATTTGGCCCATACAATAAAAATACGTTTTATTTTTGAGTAGGTAAAAAAATGACAGGTACGCTATTTTCTCAGATATAACTGAGTACCAACGTCCTCCTAGTTTTATTTTTCGACCATTACAGGGTAGTATTCTAGGTATATCTTCTCGCATAACGAACACACGTTAGAACACAAAAAAAATATATCAGACTACCAAAAACATTTTGTCGTATTTTTAAAAGTGTTAATTATTCACACACTACACGTGCAACAGTACGTGAAACGAGATAAATCGAAACTCGTCAACGCTTCGCACAAAGACTCACCCACATTGCTCTGGTATTCTATTGCTTTTTCCTGTACACGCGTATGACACGAAAAACTATCATAACATTGTGTTTTAGTAACGTCCCGTCCGTCACTAATTAACATCGATAAAAACTAAATAGATGGTAATATTTCTACCCGCAGCCGCTGTCCGCATCAATCTGGTGATAAATTATACTATGTGCTCTTGAATCGGAGACTATACATATAAATACACGGAATGGAGTGAAACGTCCAGGAAGTTATTGCCGTGACGTAAAGCCGCAGCAGGAAATGGTACATTATAATATGGTATTCTGTTGTTTCGAAAGGGTAAACAAACATAATATACACGCAGACCCGTTGCTGGGAAATCATAGCCGTTTGTCAAATAGTATAATATTATTATAACACTGCGATCGGTAATTAAATTCACCTTCTCGATCGGTTTTGTTTAATATTATTTTTAAATTTTGTTATCCGCTCACGACAAACGTCCAACTTGCCCCGAATATTGTAGATGTCATTCCATCGTTGTGGATCATGATGCATTCAGTTATAACTATAATTTGAATTGCAAATAAATTGCACACGCTCCCTTCCCAACAAAAAAGTGAAAAAGGTTTTTAAAGTTTGTTTTTGATGCGTACAAAAGTCTTGAGGTTAAAATATCAAAAGATATTTTCTACAATGAACATATTATTTAATATTTTAAAGATTTTGCAATGATTGTTTATAAAACATAGCCTTTGTCGAGCGAATAACGTATCTTCAAACTCGCAATGGTAGCAAATTATAAACTCTGAGATCATGGACATCTCGGGAATGGTGCAAATTATGATGGTGTTGCAATCCATTCATTGAAACGCTTGTAGGGGAAATAGGTGAACAACGCCTCACACTCCCCACAGATTATACTAATCGCGCGCACGTAATATAGCATAATATATTACATCGGGTGCACGTGTTGTAATCAAATAATATTGGCAAGAGTATTATAGCAAACGAACTATGTAAATTTACCTATACACCCACACCGCCGGAATGTTACCCGGTCGTATGCCAGCATACACGCACTTAATCGAAATAAAACTTTAACGTTATGATACGCAAACGATTATATTTATGAATACCTATTAGCGCAGATACCGCGTCTCTTTGCATCGTGACCGTTTGTGTCACGTTTACGCGACGTCGTAACAAAATCGTTCTCACCCGTTACGTATTTACAGTACATATATTATAATAAGTATAATATCACAACTAACAATTGAGTAGTGTCAACAGTATTGTTTGTTCGTTACTTAGAACAGCGACTATCTGAACACAACGCGTCACGTAATAGTCTAGACTCTAGAGCATAACAACCTTCGCTTCACATACATACTGCATGCGTGTATTAAATAAGTACACATGGGTACCTGACAGTTCTCACGCGTGTATGTAGGGTAGACATTACACCCTACCCCCAACGATTATATTGTAGGTTTAGATGAAGGTCGAGTACACTTTTCGAATCATGAGTTGTCCGAGGACGTTGTCGAAAATGGTATTCAAATATCATAAGTGCAGTACAGCATATAACATACTGCTCCCTTCGTAAAGTCCACAAAAACAATTATTACGTTGTTGGATTTTCCTACAGCGATTTCGGTAATCAACAAACACGTCGTTTTTCAGGTATTATTTTTTTCCCCCTCGGAACAGGTATAACGATGACAAATTTAATACAATTCTTTTGATATAATCACACTTATAAATTAGTGTAAGCATGATGTCCATATGTAGCAAAGGACACGTTGACTTTGAAACTACATTTGCGCTACTACTAAAAGTATTTGATATAAGTTTTGTTTCAATTTGTATACGTTTACGATAAATGAGACCGTGAATTTCATGTTTTTCTTTTACGACCGTTTCGTTTTATATTCTCATAACTTATATACATATAAATTACATATGTTAAATTATGTGCGTTCCGAAGAATTATCATAACGCGAGTGGACACTGAAAATTTGTCCCACATCCCCGGAGTATAACCTTAAAGTGCAGCGATACGTACAAGGTGTAAAAAATTCATTAAGGGACTTTGTACATAAATCACAGGATGAGCACATACAGAAATGAAACAAGTCATATTGCAGTGAGCGTATAGCCGTGATTAAAAAAAAAAAAAAAAACAAAAGCAACAACTCGACTTTCTATACATAAAAGGGATTTTTTTTTTGTAATCAAACACAATATGTCAGTCGCACACGTGACGCCATTTCTAAAAAATAAATAAAAATGTTTTCTCCGATTTCGTGCGTGTCGCGAGGATCCACAGACATGAAATATTATGGGACTGGGAAATACACGCGGGACTCCTCCGATGATTACCCGACGGCGGGGTTAAAACGAGGGGCAAGAATGACGTATTGTACTGTGTATGTATGTATGTATGTACAATATATTGTAATATGTAGTGAAAATGAATGCGTCGGCTGCTGTGTGATGCGCGTTGTTTCATAAATTAATGATATATCAAACTGTACATTTTGAAATTCCATTAATATAAAATACACCTCGATTCCAATATTTCCGTATACGTACAATTCCTCACCACGCCGTAGTACATGCATATCATTACAACGCGTTTATTTACATACATAAATCAACGCATTATAATATATATGTGTATGTATAGTATCTGCGAACGCTTTAGATAATACAATTGTTTTCCAACGCGCAGTAGGCATTATACACGGCGATGAGTTGCAGAGGTGATGTAATTTTACTTTTTCTTCTTCTCGGTAAGCATGTATGCACGAGCATATTACAATGTCGAATACAATATGTTATACAGATTAGTTATATAGGCTAGATCAATGAGGAGGGGGGGCTAGGAGGAGCTATAGCCTCGGACTGCAGATTCAAAGAGGCCATAACGTGTCGACTCGTTTTTTTTCCATAAAAATGGCATCAAAAAAATAAAATATAATTATAAATTTCAAATTTATATCATATAAAAATGGACTGAAATACCGACACACAATTTTAGAGGTCGTCACTTGTCGCCTTCAACTCGCAAAAGGCCTCACCAAAAGTTTCTCCTCTTAAATATGACTATACTCCGTTGTCATGTTAGAATGTATTTATATACACTTTTTGGTGATAAATAATTAACTATATACGTATTGATCATATCGCAGCGACGTACGTCATTTCACATATGCGTATGACATGGATGTACATTATGATGTAAATTTAAAAATGTATTGTAAATACAATATTGTTGTTCAGAGTCGTCCAATGTTATGCGAAATTGATTGAATTGTTTTAAAATCTTAAGACTGTATGAAATCGAGCGCTATACATTTATACCACACTTATGAAATTATAAGTACGGCATATATGTATCGTATTGTAGTTAGCACAAATATGACGTGACGTAAATGATCCCGGGTTTCACCGTTTCACTTAAGGGTCGTTAAACTTCCACGCATTCAAGGTTTTTGAAATATATACATATGGATAATACGTTCTATACTGTACTATACTGCTGTGTCGATATATACAATAATATTTATAAGATCTATTTAAACAAAATCATTCCAGAAATATACTGAGAACGGTCGATGTGTCCTACTACGGATATTTATTACAAAAACATACTCTAGTGAACTTAGTATATTTAACTATATTGGAAGAAATTTATCAATGAACAGTTACAAAGGGAAAGCTCTGTTCTGGTTACATCATATGGATCAACATAATATTGTGGTTTGATAATTAATAAGAGATACATTTTTCCGATTCATAATGGCGTTATCTCATACATCGTGTTATAAAAAAAAAAAAAAAAAAATCACAGTTGCATTAAAGAAACACACATTACATAGTTATATTATATAATTTTCTTTTTAAAATAATATAACTTAAATATATTCCATAAACATCGAATGAACTGTAACTAAAGTAACTCTATAACTGTCTCGCATATATTCAATGAATAAAATAAGTAAAATTTAATAAATATAATACATATATTTAAATTATTATGGTTAAAATAAGATCAAATGAAAATAGTATGATATAACTTGAACTCATATATCATAATAATTTTAATTATTTTAAATGTAATATAAATATATACAATAATATTAATTTATCAGCTTCTCAGCTTATTTATATTCAGAATACAAAATATTTCCATTGATACTCAAATAATTTTTTGATTTTAATTAAACTACCTACAATATAAATATTGTAATATGTAACCAAAAAAAAATAAATACTTTATACCTCTAATATTTTTAATTTTTAATTTTTTAACTTTAAGCCTTTTTATTTATCTATACATAATGGAAAGTGTTATTATTATTTTAATAAAAAAATAACTACAAATTTAGAATTAATTATTCTTACAAGTATGTCATACCCGTTAGATTTTTACTTAAAACATTAAAATTGATTATTATTGAACTTCTAACATTTTTTTCCAATTTTAACTTAAATTATTGTTATTACAGTATAATGAATGTTTTTAAATCTTGAATATTACCTAAAATAAAGTTAACACTTTTCTTTTTCTAATACCGGTTATAAAATAGTTTAACGCCACTGATAATTTAATATTTGTCGATTTTTTTTTTTCTTTTAATAAATCTAATTCCTCCTCCTCTCCAATTATTTATCTTGAACTTTCTATATTAGCTTGAAACGAACAATTGTGAAAGAATGGTGCGTGTTTGACAGAAAAATAAAAATAAAAAACAACTGAAAAGTTTGATTAAACTGTATGTAGTCGGTGCCTATATAAAAACCAATCACGAAAAAATTCCAATAAACATTAATGGTCTTCGTGACTAGAAAATACCAAAAAGTTTTTACAATATTAAAAAGAAGGAAAAAAGAAAGTAAATAAGGGTTTATTTTAATTCCTTTGCTATACGCACAACGATAACTTTACTAACAAATCGCAATAACATCTAATTTATTAAACACGTGAACACACGCCAACGCGACCTTTTATGTATACAAATCAACGCAACTCTGCGAACATAATGTTGTATATAAGTATTTCTATAAAGTAGTACAGATATCGTTTTAAGTTCAACAATGTATATCGTTCCAACACTTATGAAACTACTAGCTAATAAACACGTGTCATTCCCACGAGACCCGATCTAATTATTTCCGTGGCCAAACACGAGAAGTTGAGTTTTGATCGACAATAATACCTGTCTGCAATAATAATAATCTCGAAGTGAAATAATAATACCGGTCTTGTCGCGGATTTCCTGCGCGTAATCCATATTATATATATATATATATATATATATATATATTCAAATAGTACGAAAACGCGTCCTATAAGTTTACATATGAACGTTGATATTACGCATTCAGATGTCACATACATAATATTATGAACTACAACGGTATGTGTAATATTAATACGATTATGCTCGCGCCGAGTGCCTCGAATTTTATACGCGACCGACGACGATAGTTGATTCAACGCAAGATAAATTTGAAAATATCTCTAATCTTATTTTATTATATTTTATATAATTTATATTTATTTATTTTTTTATTTTTTTTTTTTTTATAGTAATATTTCTAACTGATAGTTAATTCAGCGGTATTCGAAAACAATTTAACCATAGCAAATGTATGTTATTCACCATTCACAATAATATGATCTTGACAGAATTGTAATATTTTCCGATTTAAATATTTCGCAGAGAAACCAATTATGGAGACATTGAGCAAATGTATCAGAAATGATGACCCTCGCTGCAGCATATATTATATTTGTCGCACGTGATGTGTACGGTCCGATAGATTCCGATAAACATGTATTAGCATATACCTAATGCGCTTGTGTATAACGTTCGGCTGTACCGTTTGTCATTTGTAATACAGCGAGTAGCGCACATAATTATTTTGAACATACACATTTATTTATACACATTTATCAGTGGAATCTGTTTTCGTGAAACTATGCACGTTCGCTTTCGTGTACATTATATTCTATCCAGCTCGATTTGGCATTCGTTCGCGGACGACTTGCTATTTATGCGTCGAGGGTTTTGTAATTCGTTCTCCGAGACCGTCGGTTTTTGTGTCATGACAATCGTCTGCAGCGAGTATGTACGGACGTGCGTGCATAAGAACATTGAGCGTTGTTTTTTTTTCATCACAGGTGATCGGAAAAACAAGTACCCGGTAAAGCTCGAGGGAGAATAGTTGTTTTTCCTCGGAAACGTGCTATGTTAACTTCCACCAGACCGGTCCTCGGGGATTTCAATTCGTATTACCGTGACAAACGGGATTCCAATCGTATCTAATCTGATAGCGTATTATTAAAAATCAAAAATGACTATATACTCTTATGAAATACGCATAATTTTTTAATTTTATATTGTTTTGTTTTTTGTTAACGATGGTCATTATATTATACTATTTCTATTCGACCATGGTCTATAGTACCATACAATAAACAATGTTACAGTGAAGGTTTTTTCTAATTTTTCCTCATAAACGATGGTAAAAAAAATACTTATACATTACTTAAACTAATTGTACTAAAATTGGCCCTAGCTAAGCAATGACCTATTTGTACAGCATATGGACTACAGAGAAATTATTAAAACACAAAACACTCCGAATAACTGAATTATATTTTCTTTTTAAACGTAAGTATTTATGTGTTATTATAATTATCTCGTTGTGTTAACCATTTTTGTTATTAGTACTACCAACACTTTGGTATCGGTTCCGTATATAGTTACGTAAATTTATAATATTACGTTTTATTATTTACCATACGCAGACAATAGTATACGCACTACATTAAATTATCATAATTTGAGGACGTGTTTACAATTGAAAGCTTTATAAATGTAAAATATTTACTATCATAAAATACTTGTCGTAGATTTATATGTGTTGCATAATTAAATCACAATCAGAAGAAAGTATGACAATATCGAATATCGTTACATACGTTTTTATTCGCGTACCGTATATTGCAGACAACTGTCCAAAAAATGGATCGAAAAAATTCACTGCGCACATAAATATAAGTTTACGAAATATCATTTATTCTTGTTTCCTATACATACATACGTCATTAATAACCAATTGAATCTGATTCGTCTTAATAAGTAAAAACATATAATTCGTAAAATTCGATTTGATTTTCATATCAATTAAACAATATATAATATAATATAATCGCATTAAATTAGTGGTATTGATATTTATTTCCATATGCATTTTAATAAAAAAAAAAACCAATTTAAATGTATAGACTTATTTATTTTTATTTATTTGAAATAATAACTATAATGTAATCTATTTTATTTAAGTCAAAGTGATGATTACAATATTCTCATTTTTTTCTTAAAAACGTTTATACTCTCGATTAACTTCAAAACAATATAATTTTGAAAATTTATTAATATTTTTCATCAATTGTATTATTGGATTAGTTTTTTTTTATCGTGCATTTTTTTCATCCTTACTCTGGCTTCTTAAAAAATTATTTTAAATTATGTCAAAGAAAGCATCTATCGAAGGAAGAAAATAGTTTTTATTTTTTTATCATTATATCAAAAGTTCAATTTTAAATTAGAACAATTAAATATCCTATCATAATTTTGTTGACATAAAAAAATATGGTTATTGAATATTTCATTAATCTACTTCGACAATCGGAGAATTATAAGAAATGTTCGAAACAAGTAATTTATAAAAAGGACGTACGCAGCACATGCATATATTATTGTATAACAATTATTTAAATATAAATTAAAAAAAATAAAAAAATAAAGAGAAACAATGTCTTATGGAATAATACATATAACAATACACACAATACAATTTATTACACACGCTTAAAACTATTGCTCATTAGTACGTCCATTGATTCGACTAAAACGACAACATTTGAAAACATATTTATCGTGAAAATCTACCTGCCAACACATATTTAAATAAAAATATTAAAACTTTCCGATCGTGCACAATTATATTTATGATATCCTTTTAACTCGAAATTCATTTTTCCCCCTAGTAAATTATACATAGATATAGGTATTACCTTCGAATGGCGGTTGACGCTATCGTATCGTAATGTGTGTACATAAAACAATAATTACTCGTCGTTTGAACGTCGAACTACGTAAAGGGAGTTTTCGGTGAAAAAAAACAAATCAAAAATAATAAAAACGTATAATACAGTTACAAAAAGTGTTTTTTAAAAAACTATAAAACTGAAATGATCGAAAACATAATTCAACGTTTAAAACATTTAGTTACCGACACTTCAACGTTCTTCCGACATATTTTATTTCCTGATACACATCACCGTATTATAATATGTATGTTAGTATTTTCGTTAATACAGATTGTAAATTTTCATTTTCAAAAAAAAAAAAAATAAAAAGTATTTTCGTTACGACGCGGGTTGGAGAAAAATATAAACAAAATAAAAAAAACGACACTAAGCCGTTTAAATATAATGTGTTATATCTACTCGTATTCATATTGTGGTCGTTTGTACGTAGCCACGTTTACGTGTACGTCTAATTGCGAGGAGCATGGGATAGTCTTTTATGCGATGGACTGGCTTTGCGTCTTACGATATCGATTCCGAAACAAAAGCATCAATACCTTAGAGATTTACGCCGAAATCATTATCGATCTTATCCGTATAAGTACCACACGCAGAGTATATAATGTGGATCCCACACGAAGGCGATGTACCAGATGGCTGCAAAACCGACCTTATAATATTATAACATAATATTAAGCCTCAGTTCGAGACGAATTTCCCGCAGACATTCAATACACAAGTTGAGTAAACAAAGACCAAGCGATCACGTGTGCTGTAATCCTGTGGAACGATGACGTGGTCCAACATTTTCGGTATCATTAAAATATTATCTACACCTCATGTTGCGTTATCGGTTTATTTTTACGCATGGTACGTCTCGTGTAAAGAAAAGGAAAAAAGGCTCCGATAATCGCAATCTTTATGCGTTGTGTCTAATTTCCTGTTTTAAAGTTTAAAAGTCATCAATAGGTTAGATTGGATTAGGTTATTCGTGTTAATAATAATATTATCATTCCAGTTTGTGGAATAGCAATAGTTATAACAACGGTTTATTCAATCGTGAATCAGTTCAATGAGAGGTTTCATTTTATGATAAATCGTAAAGTGATTAATCGAGCATTTATTTTTCTTTCGAAGATTAATCGCTCCAGTTGCGTGTAATTAAATACAACTATACAAAGTATGTTGGAACTATATACGATACGCATGTGTATTTTGCCGATTTTAACACAACGTTAAAATTAGTAAATCGTCACGGAACAATCCATATTCATTTTTAGAAATACACAAGCGAATCTTGTATTGACGGTCTGTTTTCATGACATATATTTACATTGTATAATGGTTTTCCAAAACACAAGTTTTAATAGATTAATATAAAATAGTACAAAAAAATATTATATGGTTAATATTTGTAAATTAATATATAAATAATAGTTTCTATATAGATATACATAAATTAGGTAATAATTTAATGCTTAGCATGGAGTATTATTTTATTTGTGAAGTTCAATTGGTTTCAATATTCAAAATTTATCTTCAGATACATACAAAGTTAATAAAATTGCCACTCAAAAATTCAAAGTCTCGATTTTATTAAACTTCGTACATACTTGACGATGAACTTTTAATTGTTAACCGGTCGCACTGTAGAAATATAATAAATATTCCATGCTAAGTATTTATTTATTTCTATAATTACACAAGTATTGTTTGTTCATCACAACGCTTGCACTTTTCTTAAGTTTAATTTAGTTCATGTCATTATTTTATCACGCACCTGTTACGATTAGGTTAAAGTATAGCGTTGTGTTATAACGTTTTGTCGATTTTTAAACTGTGCGCATGATTTAAATTATTATGATTACAATCAGACTCATACTTGTACTGATGGTGATACTTCAAATAATTATAATTATTATTTGTTATTTAGCGACGTGAACATTATGCACGGAACATTAGCATATATTATAATTTTTAAATCGTACATCAAGAATGTTTCCGATTCGTACACGCTGTAAACGTGTGCCATCGAACATTTGTCAAACTTTTATTTTTTACAGAATGGCGTTTCTCTTTTTTTTAAAAAAAAACTGACCACTAAAATCGATCTACAAACAAGGTGACAATAATTATCTTATAATGTGATCGATGTTGCAATGCTGAGCGATGAACGGAGTTATTCTTCATTTGTCACACAACACTATCTACTAATCAGGATCGAATATTACATGACGACCGATTTCGATTTCGGCTTGGTCACTCGTGATGTTCGTGTCTCATATATTAATGACCGAGACACACGATGTGACAATGTGCAGGCGAGTAGTAAAAACACTTTGAAACGTGCCGCTCGAATAATAACTACAACAATAAAAATAATAATAATATATGCGAGCAAAGGACGCGCATAATATAATACACGCACGGTGAAGATAAAACCTACAGAGGCGGCAGCGGGTGCGCACAAAAACATTCTTCCCTATCCCTCTCGCAGCCTTGCAAGCAATAACCATCATTTGTTTGAATCTCGTTTTGGGTCGCCATTACAGCTGAGCGTACGCGATGAGTTGAAACGTCGACCGCATACAATATAGACCATAATCATCTTGAGATTGTCGATTATTTAAGTCATAAAATTAAATTAGAAACTAAAACCGCAACATCTCACGCCGAGGCCGGATCGACATAAATTATAATCATATGCATTGTATTACGACGATCGACGTGTGTTCGGGAAAAATTTCGCGTTCGCATTGCCGAGCACCCGAATGAAAACCACCGAGTCTCCGCGGGCACAACCTATACGCGTACTACCCCGATGCCGCCGAAATTAGTTTATTTCTGAGAACCGACCCGGAGCATTTTTTCTCGGTTTTTATTGTCGCCCCTGGTCGTAAATTCCCTACGGGATTTATTCCGCGTTGTTTTTGTTCCGGTTCCCGGATTTGATTAAAATATTATATTGTTTTTCACCGTCCCCGGGTCCTTGGATCTGATCCAAATGCAAAAAAAAAAAAATAAAATAAAATAAAGTCTCTCTGAAAAACTTAAATAATGTAACCGATAAATTCACCTCCTTCATCCTACACCCGCTCGCGGTCCTCCCGTTCCCCGTGTTCCGTAGCGACAAAAGCGGTCCCGGCAACGGCGTAACTACATTGCTACTGCTGCTGTTTCAGGAAGAACTCGGGATAATGGAAAATCTCGAGTACGATTACGAATTACTTCGTGAGAGCGAATAAAACGTAGTATATATATATATATACATAAATATAATGGTACAGTACATAACAATGCATATACACACTTTTCCTCTTTAAAATAATGAAATTTGTAATGAAGTTAAATCCGGTCGAAATTTTTTTTCCTCCCTTTTAATCAAATTATTAATATATTATATATAATACAACAGGCCCGTTCGCGTTCGAAACGTAAATAAAACGGGTTTATAAAATTTAATCTAACATCACTAGGCGTTCGTAAAACAGTAAGTTTAAACATATAATAAATTTATGGCTACGACACAAAGAATAAAGACATTATTATCTTATTCTTCGTGCGCTACACGTCTCTGTTTAAAATATTTCGAATACTGTTCGCGCTTATCCGCACACACGCACGTCTACCGTTTTCGAACGTCTGTGCAACACAGCCATTCACAAATGGCACCACGGAACGCGTCGCGCGTATTTAATCATATAACAGACAATAAATTAATAACCTGCTGCTTAAATCACGGTTTAGATTTTAAAAATCGCTTTGCGATCACGTGTGTTTGTTCAACAATAATGGACCGTGTTTGATTTTAATCCGACTCCGCGTAGTGATACGATACGTACAACATGTATATCGCGCGTTTCTAGTAATTGCTCGCGAGAACCAACTCAAATATTTGGTCAGGCGAACTTTCGAACAACAATAATGTTTCTACTGCACGGGCACCTACATGATGCAGAATACACTACTAGGGTGTATAAAATATCCGCGACGAAGACATTTTCCACGCGCACGTGTAATTCTCGTGCAAACGTTCTACACGTGACAAGTCCAATACGAATTAAACGGGTAACTGAACTCGGTGACCGTCAGCAGTGTACATAGGCAAGAAATGGTAATCGGTAGACGTCTGCAGCAGGGGCGGGTTTTATCACTCACCAAGGGGGGGGCTAATAGAGGCTCAAGAATTTAGTTAGTTATTTTTTAAATCTATATAAAATTAAATTACAGATTATGTTTTTGAGTCCCTCATAAGTAAGTCATTTTTTTTTGACAATAGTGAAATTTTAAATAGTTACATTATTGGTATCAATATTTATCTGAAACCAATTAAAAAGTATAGGTATATATTACATATATAATTAACAACAAAAATTAGCTATTTATTTATAAAAATATATACGTAAAATATCCATAATTAATCATATTCATCAATGACGATTTTATAATAATTATTAATATATCGAAATATCATAATACTTGGCTTTGTAAAATAGTTAGCTTAGTCCCAAGGGGGGGGCTACTGCCCCCTTAGCCACCCCCTTAAACCCGCCCTTGGTCTGCAGCTGGCCCTTGTTACGATACACCCTGGGACGTGTACAACGTGTCACGGGCGCGTGCAGCTCTTTAGCGCTTTAAACACATAAGAATCAAAAGTCCCGCGGTAAGATTCACGTGTCGGTGGCGACAAAAATAATAATAATATACTGCTGACCAGAGGGAAGATAAAAAATGTGACATAGGTGTACGTCGTATACAGTATGTAGAACATATAAATCATACACACAGTTCGTTCGCGCTAAGAGGTACCGCTAAATGATTTAGTTTGATGACATCGTATTGAAACATTACTAATTAAAACATACTACAACTTTGCCAGATTTGTAATTAGAATAAAATATTGTTTTTGTTAAAAACACTCTACTCGAATGTATTAGATGGAAAAAATGGCGATGCCATTAAAAAAATATTTAATGGTACCTCTTAGCGTGAACACACTGTATAAATATTATATAACCGTACACGGCGACGCGACGGCGTTAATGACTAACAAGTATGCATATAACATGTAAATATATATATATATATATATTCGAGAGAGCGCAGCCTACAAGATTATTGTAATTATCACGACATATATGGTATATACATCACGTTGTACAATAATATAATATATTATATCGCTATGTGCTACCGGTCGCGCGCAGTGCGGTGTTATCGGTGTTTTTTAAACGGTAACGTCATGCACGTGCGCACCGTTATCTCGTACGATTACCGTTGCAGGGTGAGAGCGGCCGCAAACGCACGTCTAAATACTAAAACTCAAGCGTATGATGTGTGTTTGTGTGTGAGTGCGTGAGTGCGCGTGTGTGTTGCGTATATGTATTAAACACGGTTTTCCGACTGCAGTGAATTCGGAAAAGGACGTAAATCACCACGTGAGCCGCGAGTGGTTTTCCAAGTGTTTAGCGAGCGGCAAGACCACCGCGGAACACGAGGAATAGGGTACACCGTGAGGAGAGTGGTCCGGGAACGCAGCGGTGTACCGCGGTGGCGGGGGAAATGGATGATTTGGAGATAGAAGCGGGCTTACAGGGATGAGATGCTGTTACGTGGACTTTTGGGCCACGATAAGTAACCATGGTAACCGTGGTACACCGTATACGTCGTGTATAGTGTTGGTGGTAGCGGCAGCGGCAGTGGTGGTAATAATAATACCTCGCCCGGATAATCTGGCCTCGAACCAATACACCTCGCCCGGCCGTCCGCGCCGCGCAACATCATCCCATGACAATTTACGACCGTTTCCGGACCACCACCCGCGTAATCTTGTATTCCAGAGCACCTTATCATTTCAAGTACAGCTCCGGCAGATAACGTCCTACTGTAACGCATCCTATCGCAGACGGTTCACGTGTTTTATAATATTATATTTGTATAACAAACAGATACTGGTCGCGGCGTCGTAACACGTTCGTACCGAGCACTGCACAAGATGTGTAATACGGTACACAATATGCACGTGTGCGCACGTAGAAGACGTGCCATTGCGTCCACAACGCGCACTGTGCGTATGTGTGCAGCGACTACGTCGTACGCGAGAACATTCCGCTTGGTCGTGGATCATTTGAGGGAAGAAAAAAAAAGAAACCGAGTGTTACGAAAAACTTGTCGGGTATTGAGTCACGTCGGCGGCAACATCAGTGTAGGCCACGTCATGGCATGTGTGCTCTCGAAAAACAACGCGTTTACCGTCGCCGCACGTTTTTCTGTTCATCTTTTTTCCTTTTTATTTTCCTTTTTGTCTTCGTAGCAACACATTCGTTTGATTGAAAGTCGCGGGAAACAACGTCTTCGCTGTCACGTTGCCCCGTTCGACTAGTCGTGAAATCGGACAACCGCGAGTTGATTCGCGTACGACAACGTATCGGCGCAATCGGGAGTGGGACGCACGGAAGACTTTTGACGCGCACCTCCAAGGCGATGTTATCGAAATTCACGTGTATACGTGTCGAGAAGCTCCCGTGAAGACTTCCCCGGAATGCTGACCTAATCGCGCCTACGATACCAGTTCAATGTGTAGTACGAAACGGGCGTTAAGTAATACGACAAATACATATTTTCTCCGCGCGTTTCTACGGGACGATACGGCCACAATACGCGTGGAACAAACGTGCAAAACGATTAAATGAATAAATCCAAACATTATTATTGTGTCGACGGTCATCACGAGACGGACTATATATATATATATATATATATATATATATATCGTGCCACACGAAGCGGATTAAATAAACGGCCAAGTTGTTGTACATATATGTTATGTAAACCGACGTATATGTTTTATTACACCCTTATATCTATGTACATAAATTTATATTTCAGACGGTAGTCGTTAGATATTAGACTTTTCTTTTTCTCTCCCATTCTCAATATTCAAGTAGAAATTATAACGGTTTTTATGTACAGGTTGCACAATATTATTTTTCGTATAATATAAACATAATACCCGAATGTAGACACTATCATTACAACTTCGCAAACAAACATAAACGGGAAAACGCTCGCAATTACGAAAATGTTGACGTTCAGAAAATTGTTTCGGGGCTTATATAATGGCGGCGGAGCGTTTTCTAAGGCGATTCCCTGGGTCGAAACAGGCAGAAGAGCACTTGGTAATAATAATTTTTATGGACCCACTAAATCACAAACGCAACGAATCGGCTCGACTCACGTCCAGACCATAGATTTGTATTCGCCTTTTATAATGCAAATCTTTAATAGGTGTTTTCATTTTGGCGGCTCAGACATAATGAAGGTGGAAAAAAAAGTATAGTTTCGTTTATTTCTCTTTCTCTTACTCGCTTTCTTTTTTTTAATGCATATAGCATTTTGTAAGAACTCGTTTTTTTTTCTTTTTTGTCGCCCCCTTTTGGTTCAAGTGGCCGCAGGAAGTGGCGCAACTTGTCAATGTCGGAGGGTTTAGGAGTTTGCGAAACCCTACGTAAATATTTCCGGGGATACATTTGTAGACGCGTATACTCCCTTAGTATATACATATACAATGTGCACATTATTAAGTCTTCTGGAAATCACACGTAATTGCATTAAATTAAAAACATATAGAACAACCGTAGTACTGCAATTGTGCTAGAAATGCTTTTCCTTGAATAACATGAGATAAAGTCTTAGCAAGTCTTACACAGCCCTACATAAGGCTGCATTATATGTATACCAACGCACACACACACACACACAAACACTATATTTTTTTAATTGCATTTAAAAAGCTGCCACCAGGCGTTTAAAACGGATAAGGAAATATAAAACGTAATCGTTAGGTAATTAAATATTTACACACAATAATGTTTCAAACAATTGTACAAACTATACATTATTGTGTATTATATTCCCTCGTTAAAAATTTAAAACAGTCATACTTTACAATATTTACACAGCGAATGTTAAATCGTATGACTGTAACTTATGCGAATGTATTTCTTTTAAACTTATTAAATCTCTTCAGCTTTGAAAATAGTAAAACTTTTTTCCGTAAGTAGGTAATAATTAAATTCGTAAACGGCCGTATTTCGGTTAAAATCATCCCAAAAATATATCAATTTCTGCTGAAACATTAAATAGTCAAAAGATTTACTGAAATTTACTTATCCATTGTTGCTATATTCTAAGATAATCAAATTTAGACTTTTTTTCTTGTATGAATAAAAATATTCAGAATTTAATTACATTTTTCTGCCTTAAAAAAATTTAAAAATGTATGTGTTAAAAACAAATCACTTATAAAATGGAAAATTAATTAAGAAAGTATTTAAGACGTGGGTGTACGTTTATGTTGAATAGAATGATTTTCATTTTACAATGGGAACAGGTCATCAGGATTAATTTCATTTTTGCACTATTTGCACAAAACTTTAAAAAAAAAAAACCTTTAGATTATCGATTTTTATACTCATATGATTTATTTATACATTTTAAATTGGATGCATGTTATTTTTAACGTGACAGTTAATGAATAATTTAACAATAATGTATTTTTTCATACATCGTTTAGGGTCAAACACGACTGGTTTTACAAACCAAAAGAGAATTCATTAGAATCGAATGGTGATTCCATACATTTTTCCTAAAAAATTACTGAAAAATAAACTTGGAACGATGTTTATAATTTATATTAATTTAAGTAAATGATAATTTATTCTTATAACTCGTAATTCATTTTTTATTTAAATTTATAAACGGTTCAAACAGTGAGGCTTAAAATATTGTACAGTTAATTTTAAAATAATTAGTAAAATACGCAAAGCTCGAGAGTAATAAATAAAGATTTTAAATTTCATAAAATAAGATAAGTATTTTGAGATCAGAAAATTAAGAATCAAAAAGACAACTGCCTTAAAAACTATTCTGAAAAGGTTTATGTTGCAGTATATTTTCTTGATGGAACTTTCAAAGCTAAAGTTTGTTTATTATTAAAATTGTAAAGATTCATAAAACGATTTAATGTAGAAATAGTTACTACGCACATTTAGTAAATTAATAAATCTGGGAAGAAGTTTCTTTAAAACGTCTAATGTTCAAACACATTAATTTGGAATAATCAAATTTATTCGAGCAAAAAATTTGATGTTCAGATGTTTAAACGTTACCAGTGGAAATTACATCAGACCTAACGTTTCAAAGCGATAAAAATGTATATATTTTTCGGTGCTTAGATATATATCTCGAAGACTAGGACTTAAGTGCGTATTCGAGTATTTGTCTCACGTAGAACTACAAGAGTTCCTTCATTTCACACCTCGACTACTTACCCGCAACTCGAATTTCATAAAATCTAAGTGTCTTAACGCGGTCGTTTCCAGTTTGGTTAAGACCTTAGGGTTTTTGTTATACGGATTACAGTGCACAGCGATGCGAAACACTTACATGCGTACAAAAGAGTGAAATAAAATAATGGTCTGAAATATTCGAAACAAAAATTCACAACTGCGACCTTTTCATTATTTTCGAGTGTAGTACCTAAATACATACCTACGTACATATTCTGAATGTTTTTGGTTTTTCGCATAGTAACATTTTGAGTTGATTCTTATTTTTATTTTTTTTTCACCGAAAATTTATCCCCGTTGTTTAGCTGCATTGTCTCGATTCGTGTATTTTAGTGTTACGGCAGAGTGTAGCGTGCTCGGGGAATGGAAAAAGGAGCGGCACTTTTAGCTGTCATAACGGACGTACCCAATTACTGCAACGTGCCTTCAATCGGTTTCGTATAATACGACAACTGAAACGTAATAATGCATATAACGATAACGACGAAGTTGAAAAAGCTTGTGAAAATAAAAAAAAAAACCTAAGTGCAGAGAATACTATCTTCTGGAAATGCGTTCGTATATAATAAACTCGAGCGAGCATTGTTCGATGGCACTCGTTTACATAATACACGTATGTACTACCTATACCGCTGTTCAGCATAATGGCTGCTACGGATTTTGTGCACGGAATACCGATTGTACCGAACTATAACAATCGGTGTTTTTCGGTTTCGGCTCAATCAATCGGCATAAAAACCGTACGTGCATGCACTATATTGCGATAGGAAAAGAACGCGGCGAAATGATATTATTTCAAGACTTTGTACATTTCCGTAACTCAGAAATTAACGTAAGTAATCAAAAAACCGTACACCATGCAACATACTCCCACGAGACAACGGAACGTGTGTGACGTGATAACAGTTTTTGACTGTTCCTCGGCCGAACGGGTTCTTAAAATCCGCACTTAGTGTCGACCTAGTGCCGGGCAAATAAAAATTCTATAAATATCGAAATACGGTGTACAGTACCAAGTGCTTCGGCCGTTGTTTGAAATTCTTCGTAAACAATAAATTTCACCGAGCATAATCTCGAAGTTACGTAACCGTGTAAAGTTGTACGCATGCGGCCTTTATTGTATTAGTGCTTTTGGTGAATAAAATTTATCATGTATTCGTAAACATCACGACAGTAATACGTATTTTACTGGCTGGAAATGTGCGTCGTCCGTACAATATGTCATGGACGAGCTTAGCAGTCTGATATTATAAAAAAACGAACGAAAGGATAAAACCTCTCCATTAATATAATCGCATTACGAAAAACCAAAAAAAAAAAAAAAAAAACCACTACAAGTACAATGTCAACCGTAGTGTTATCGATTACTGACAACAATAGTCCGCTAGTGAATGTGCATACACGTATTATGTATGCGTATAGTTATAAAAGTATTTTCGATTGTTTTCGTGCGTGTTTGCGTTAGAATCGAGTGCGTAATCCTTTTAGAATTTGTTAATTTTATTGGAAACTCGAGTTTTTGTCAGAGATTAAACGTCGTCGTGCTCACTACATGCGCAACACTTCTATACGCATACAATTATAATAATGTACACCGATGTACGATAAAGTATAATATAGACCGTGTTGTTATGATAATAATGTCTCTCTCTCTCTCTCTTCATATTATTGCCTAATTATTGACAATCGAAATACAATTGTATTTTTCTTTTTGCGTTTCTTCGACACGATAACCGTGACAAGGGAGGAGGAGAGTACTGAATAGATTCGTTTCCGTTTTACGTAAAAAATAATTATATTCGTCGCCACGTGTTCCGACCGCACACATATTATCGTTACGTGTAGTTCACGGGCAGGCCTGCTGCTTTCATGGAACACAACGCGTGTATGCATTATGCAATGACGTCACATGATTTTTTAACCTTGAGTTCGACCGTGAAACCGTCAAAAACTAGGCCGGCGGAAGTTTTTCGAGTCAATACATGTAACGGCCGGAAATCCAATTGTTTGTGACCAAAAAGTATAGTCGTCGACGTACGCACACCTTTAAATACGTTCAAATGTTTGTGCGCGTTCGTATTACTACAAACTACACGGCGTTCATCGCATTTCGTCGTGATACCCGTTGAACTCTGCACACGCACGGGTCTAGGTTTTAGAATTGATATTAGGTCGCATAGTACGCGAAAACGAAAACGGTGGTGTACAACATCACACTGCGCTCAATTGCAAACGGCTCTAAGACGTTAATCTCAAACCGTGTGCTGTGATCGATTGACCGCTGTGCGACTGCAGCATTAAGTGAAAAAAGTCCAAGTACAACATGCGCGGTTTAAAAAAAAAAAAAAAAAAAAACGGCTCTTCTCGATTATTACAGATTGATCGGGGGGAAACCAGAGCCGATTTGAAATCGGGTGTGATGAGGACCTCTTGAGCTCTGTAGTTGCGTTTATGTCCGCACGAGGCTCGACGAGTGCACACGTCCGTATACATTTGTACGAGCCCGGTCGCTTACCGATTTCCCCTCGTCGCGTACTACATTTACCACGGTAGTTTCGCGACGTCGAACCGTAACACCTAGGACCTATGTAAAACCACGATGTATGACTAAATCGGCGGTTATCATAATTTTTGCGTCCGGAAACAAATAGCTCCGAAACCACTGTCGGCCGGTCGTGACTGCAACGGCGGGCAAAATGCATTTAACGCCTAACAGTACACCAGCGGTTCTTAACCTGAGGGGGCGGCGCACCCTAGGGAGGCGTGAACATTTTTAAATAGCAACAAAACATTTAAACAAATAAAATAAATATATATATATATATATATATATATAACATAATTCAATTTTATTATTGAGGGTGGGGATGATATTATAAAATAGTATGAAAGAGAGCATTTACCTCAAAAGGTTGAGAACCCATGCAGTCCACCATACGGATGCCACGTGAGTAGTGCACACGGAGACGTCCGATCGCGTTTCGGGGCGTATGTGTCGTGCGGAGATTTTGAGGGCGCTTCACCACCGCGGACCCCCTTCTCCCCTCACCATCAGGACGTGAAACCGTACGCGCGACACCTGTGCAAAACACCTCACGTACGGGCAAAAAGGGCGTAAGTAAAAATTATTAGTGAATTATTACAAAATCAACATTATGCAGTGAACGGCGAAGGGTTCGATTTAATCAGGCGATGAAGCGATAATTGTTTGTTTCATCGCCTAATTATGCACGAACTGGGATTTTGGCGATGTGGTGGGGAAAGGTAGGGGTTGAAATCCCAAAACCCTCTCTTGCATACTCCGCTTACACAATAGGTCTTATTCGTCGTCAACGTGACGTCACTCGCCATTTACTAGCCCCGTCGATCGGTTTTTTTTGTATTATTTTTTTTATTTTAATTTTATTAATTTATTTTCTACGCCCTCCGCCAGCTGCACGTCATCGTCGCGTCGTGCCATCCACGCGAGGCCACTGAACCGCGGCGGCGCGTCGTCCGCGCTATTCGTTTTTGTTCCTTATTAATGCCGCACGCGATGCACAGGGACCGTGTCGACCTTCTTGCTACACCGACTCTCACACGCGCACCAACAACAGAGGTGCACGTTCTGTCTATTGCATAGTCATTATAGGTATATTACGCGTGTACGGATAAATACGTATCGATGTATAAGTTTACACCCCGTGCGGCGTGAGCGTGTCGGGGATTGAAATCGATATCAGAACCTATCATTAGCATTATTTTCGAAAAGAAAGGCGCCCCCCTGCAACTCCGCCCCGGCTGGTCCATATGCTCGTGAATACGGGGTTGGCGAGCAGTTACATTCACTCGATACGATCGTTAAAAATTGACACGGTTTGTTTGGAGAAAAAAAAAAAAAGAAAAAGAAAAAAACACAACAAACAAACAACAAACAACTATAGTTTGAAAAAGTACTACAAAACGCGTCGCGTGTGTTGACGATGTTCTTTCGCTTTGTCGTATACGTCTACATTTTTATACGTGTACATCATCTGCATATAGGCAAACGTTGCAGCGTTAATTTCGCTCGTTGTACAGATGCATGGTGAACGGTGGACGAACGGGCGAGTGAGCACGGAGTCGAGGAGCAGGACGATGTGAAATTCTACGGTCTACTACAATGCGCTTTATAGCGAGTCCAGTTAACTAATTTATCGTTGGTTCGAATTTATTTCAATACATAAACGCGTTCTAACAATTATATAGATGAACAATAGACATGCATATTTTATGTATGTCGGTCCCGGAGAAAGAGTAAAAGGTCCGCCGTTTAACATTACCAATGCAAATTATAATTTCATAACAGTGATATTATTATTATTATTGTCATAACTGTAAAACAATACCGGTTTGTATTATTAATGCACGGGCACATTTTCTATGTTCGTTAGTGTTCACTATAGCACGTGTATATATATAATGTTTCGACTTTAGGATAATTTAATATTAATTCGACTTCACAGCTCGTGTATATTAACTACTACTGTGACGTATAGTATGCGCTCGAATTTTATTTTGCTCGGCAGAATTTGCGTTAAGAAATCCAATTCGGTTTTTCCCTTTCCGGAAATTACATCGCCGTTTTAATATTTAACCACACCGCTCTGTGCAGTGTAACCGGGTGTTTTGTTTTATTTATTTATGCCTTGAGAATCGCAAAGAGGAACAATAACAATGCACAATGTCATAATTTGTTAACGTGCTGTATGGTTTATTAGATTACATACATCTCTAAATTATATTTTCGAATTATATTAAAGGCTGATGTCACAACCTGAGCACAGACGATATTTTATACGCGCTGCACATCGTACGCCGTTCGAATATAACTTTATAAGTCGAAATCCTTTCCGAAGGATTCATATTTTTCAATTTCAGTTTGATGATTATTATATTTTTCTCGTTTCGATTCTGCTCGTATATGTACATATGATTGCGGTAAAAGATATTTTTGAACAATGTCCATTACCTCCCTTGGGTTTAAAAGTGATCGTACGAGTTTTTGATTTACAAATGGTTACCTTTACTTCAGATATCATTTTTATCTGTACATTTCTTATTACATATGCCTTCGACATGATTCTGTGTCACGTAAGTATATACTTGAGTTTTGTGGCTCGACATAAATGGATAATATATGTTTCTGAACACTATGCCGCTGATTTCATCAAAATATTGTACTTCTATTAGAACGCCTGCGGATAGAATATTATGTAACCTACTGATATAATACGACTGACTATTTATTTATTTTTTCAGCTCTCCGCATGTGTGTATGTGTATAATTGGTAAACGAATTGACTGCATGTTAATGTTTAATGACTATGCACAGAGTTGTAAAGACCACTGGTTTCAATGATTGCATACGGGTGCGGCCGATCAAATGTATACCCCCATCGATCGATTTCATTCGACTAAAATATCATCGAGTGCTTGCGTCTCCGATATCGTGATTTCGATAATACACAAGGAATTTCGTTCGCACGATCATAATTATACATATATATTTTTAAATACGTACTTGTATACAGTTTTGTCGGAAATCAGAGTAATGGTATACGACGAGGTATATTCATTTGGAAGGAATAATGTATAAATATTATATATATATATTATATAAATCGATGTATTGTACCCAATTTACCGTTTATTTTCTATACTTGTGGATCGAAAAATAAAAAAGTAATAATTATAATCATAATAGGATCTGTGTACGGTGTGCGTTGTACCATTGATTATACATATTAATATGTATAATCAATGGTTGTACGAATGAACTATGAAACTGTATCGCAAAACCTTCAAACAGTAATTGTTGACGAATGACATAGACTACGAACACGTGCGATGAAAAGAGTTAATTATAACGTTGATTATTGAAACGTCCGCGAACGAATACATGGAAACGAATTCCCTCTCCTGCACACACTCGCGTTCAAAGTAAGACAGATGGAATGTATAAGATGTAGACATTGATAACCGCATCACAAAACCGAAGGTTGCTTTATTTTTCTGTTTTGGCGGACGAAACGCGCGCGTGTCTCGATAAACGAGGATATCTTTCGTAATATGGGATTCTATGTTTCCAATTCGATTGATTCCACAACACGCTTAGACGTCTGAATATCGAGTAATATGATGAGCTCATTTGCACCGTCTTTCCGTACGAAGTTATTTCGAGTCCGAAACAAATATTATTTGCAACGTTCAAAACCCCGCGCTGAGCAAACTAATTTATTTATGTTATGCGCTCCACTTAACCGTTCGTATTGTACACCGTAATGTAAATAATAACGTGCACTTTTTATCATTTCGGTAACCCTCCGTTTCGGCATCATTGCAACAGCGGAGATGCATATTTATCTTCAAATTCATCGTTTCAAACATTTCTCACTGCCCGCCCGCCCGCTGATGTTGGCCAGCAACGAACTCGATTCGCGGGCAATGAAATTTTTCACAATCGTAATTAACCGTGCAAAAATTAATCTACCAGAAGACTAAAGTTCCCCGAGTCCGATAAGGGAAGCATCACTGTACGTAAAATATGCAAAGCACAGCCGCGGAGGAGTGTCGACGGTGGTCCCAAAGGTGAAGGGATTTCCTCGAGAACGTCGGCGTGGGAATAAAAATAAATAAAATAACTTTCCGGGCGAAATTAATACACGGCCGAAAAATTATATTACACAGTATATTAATATGATGGTACATTATTATGCAATACGGTCGGGTAGGGAAAACGAGAAAAGCGTTCACGGGTCCTGAATACTGGAAAGCGTTCTCCGCATGTACGAACACACGTCATGTCCCATCACCAACGAGCTTCATACGTGGTCTGGATAGGCACGCAGGGTTGATATTTGGCCGGTTAATTTTTGTGTTTTTACAAAACCGTACGATGTGTTGAAGCGCGAGTATCTACCGCGTGTATGTAATTTATCGAAAACGAATAGTTTATGTTATAAATTTACGGACGTACGTTTAGTCTTTCGTCCCAGGAAAATGTTGGTCGCGGTCGGTGTATCGATTGCTCGAAAGGTCGAATCGCTGGCAAATGTTATTGTGTTACGCGCACCGGCCAGGTCTGGTGTAGGGTGTGATTCGATTGCTGGACGATGTGTGCGAGTAACGCGGTTCTGTACGGTGTACGCGTGGAGGATCCGTGCAAAAGGTTATCGGCCGCACGACCGGGACAGGATTCGATTAACGTTAAACCGTGTCGAATTCTCATTTCGTGAACGTTACACGATGGTATGTACATAACACGATGCAGTGCGGTACATGGCGTTCGTGCGAGACATGAATCCGTGTTGCGATACGATTTAGTATTTGACAGACTTGCAATGTGCAATCAGCGCGATATCAGTGCGCCTACGTCGCTATGACGGAGACGGAAATCCGAGAACGTTCAGTTGCAGCGGAGGAGGGATCCGCACACACGATAAAAATGTTAACAATCGTTCAGACGGTTTGTGACCCAGATTGTGTCCGAACTCCGAGAAACGCGGTGATAACGCATGCGTTTATTATAATATTTTCTTATCGACGGCAGACCCATTACGGTGTACATCTCGGTCCGCGCGGCGATGTCCGTTAAAGCGTATCAGTAATGATGCAAATGAGTTAGCTGTACGAACATTGATAATATGTGTGATCGACACTCACCGCGTGTATGCAGTCGTGTTGTCGCGCTACATACTATGTAATAGTGCACAGTGTGTAACCGTAGCGATTGCTTGAATCGACGACTGTTTGGCGAGATCCGCGAGGTGCGAATCCACGAACGGGTTTCGATAAATGATCAAGCTTGTGAAAAGTATAGAACAAAGATTTCGGCGGAAATGCTTATCTGGTATTATTGATGCGAAACGTGCGTGATTCGGTTCAGATACCTGTACGAACATTAATTTGCATATCTTCCGATTGACTTGATATTATTATTGGCGGGCGTTTCGTAACCGTTTTGGGTACAGTAAGTTTTCATTCGTTTTCCCCGTGGACCGCGAGAAAACCCTTACCCACTTACCGAGCGCGATTTTGAACCGTCAGCCAAGAAGTTATTAACTTTTCGATCAATCTCTACGTATAAACTTGTATAAAATACAACTCGAGTTGCGTATTCAGTATCTGTTATTATTATTATCATCATTAAAAAAGAAAAAAAAATCAATTCGTTTTCACAGTTCCGACGCCAACTTGAAGGGCTTTTGTTTATCAGTTAATGATGTATTTTTAAGGGTACATAGGATCGACATTCGAAACAATATTGCTGTTATTACCGAGGACAATAATTGACGCGGCGAAAACAGACAAATGCGGCGTTTGGAAAGCATCCGCGTCGAGTTTATACAAAGCATTAAGAATTCTGTGTGGAGTATTAATGAGTGTGTGCGCGTGTCAGTGTGTTTGTACAATGGCTATAACTGCAAATACTCATCGCGGACAATGAAGTCGCGCTATTCCGAGCAGTCGGTTTTGCATTTCAAAGGTACGCTCTCGATGCGCTTGTAACTAAGAATATTATACATTAATGTTGACTAATAACGGTGGCGGTGCGTCTCGGTGCGGTTCGTCACGCATCGGTTCGTAGAATATTATAAGTATTCGTCCGTTTCGACTTCGGTCGGCGAAAACGATGAACGATCGTCGCGTACGTAAAATGCTATCACGTGAAGTGCGCTTAACCAACGTTAACGGTAATCAACTAATATCCAACGATGGTATTATGTACATGCCATAACGCAGCTTACCGATAAATGTGTGCACGCGTGTATTATAATAATCATTCTACGGTTCCAAACGTTGTTTGTTTTATTTTTTTCTTCGTAAACTAATAATAACGTTATCGTTTAAGCGTCCGCGCGGCGTACATCGCAATCATTTCGGTCTGCTGGAAAACCGTTTGGATAATCGGTGGACATCGTTAATGCCGTTCGATTTCACGAAGTTCATCGACCCCCCCCCCTCCCCATGTGCCCACCAACCGCACATCTATCGCGCGAGGGTTCGGGATACGTAAATATATTATTGCGTGTCGGTATTGTTGCGGGTGGTTCGAGTTGCGGGTTGGACCATATTTTATTTCCACGGAATTGCCGCAGCAGTGCTCTTCCTCGTTAAATCCGAACCGTATGCATAAGGAGGTGCAGAACGAACGCACTACGTACGTTTCGCGCGGTAATGGAAATACGTATGTGTGTACGGCGCATTCGGAAGGGACAAATAAACTGTCACGAATAACGCGCGGAAACAATTCGAACCCGATCAAAACCATGGTTTTCGGTCGATATCGTGAGAACGGTGGAAACAAGAACATACGGAAAAAACGGTTGAATAATATTACACGAATCGATGAGCTAAACATTTCCGTTAGAAAATCGCACGATATTTACCGCGCGAATACGCACTATTTAATTAACGTGATAGTCGTTCATTTGTTATGCGTATATTTGCTTACGATAATAACTATTACACACATAAAACAGAAATTAAATATACATATATTTGATCAAGAATACTATGTATCAATAATTTATGTGTTCCGATCATTTTAATTATTGAATAAATATTAGCAATTCTAAACGTTTTGTACATATCAACAATTTTTTATTTTTTTTTTTACAATAGTTTCTTAAAATCGACTCGATACTAAGAATGAAACGTTTATCTAACTCATATTATTGTAGTGCGTTTTATTTATAATTTGACGGGTCCGAATTAATCTGACGAAACGGAATGGCATGTTTATACTTCCGTAAAAAAATATTTCAAACACTCGACTAAACACGTGTAGTATAATATGATCAGCTAGTACGCGTCGAACGGAATATCGTTACTAAATGTTTAATTGACGACGATATTTTAATAGGTCTGTTACTAAAGCAGCGAGCGTAAGATTATTATTTTAACGTTTGATTTAATAATCCGCAGTTTCGTTGTCATCTGAATTCCCAACACTTAAAAGTAAACACGTATGATTAAACAATCGTACTAGATACACACGAGTTCTAAACAGTTATAATAGTTAAATATTCATAGTACTCTCGTTGAACGTTGCTATTGGTAAAATTTAGCATAAAGTTCGTATATCTCTTTCTTACAAACGGACTAAACGATTTTCAACGTTACATAATAACACCGTCTTAATTGACCCCGTATATCATAGAGATCATGACAGCTGTATTTCTCTTTAAATAATTAATTAATAATGTAGCACAGCGTTTTTGTGTGCGTGCAAGTTCGTATAAATTTTATCTGTTTTTTTTTTTTTTCGTTTATTTTTTTTTTTCATTTTTTCATTTTGTTATCTTCCCATTAAGTGTGCACATAGTCGTTCCAAGTAAACATTTGCATTCAGACCAACGCTAAGCGCATTCTTTCACTAAAAGGGAATAATGTTCCATTGCACATTACACAATATAGACGTCTGACACGACTGCAGCGGTTTCGAACTGAAATTTATTTATTGATGGAACCTCGGCGGTGATGAGGTATGCGCAGTTTTACATTGAACGCATAGTGAACCAACGGAAATCTTACTGCATTATATACATATATATGCGTGTGTGTGTGTGTGTGTGTGTGTGTGCGTTGAATCCGTTAGCGCATTTATTTTTTACAAGTCATGAGAATTTTTTAATTTATTATAATTCCCACTGCCGAGAAATGAAGGGTGGTGGGAGACGGAGGACGGATAAAAAATGAACGTGTAAAAAAAATATTCCGCATTACAACGACACAACGCGACCGCCGCTTGGAGAGCGGCTCACTGGAACGCACGGACGACCGCGTTGAACGAACTCGCGCACTCGGCTGGCCGCGATAACCCTCAAAGGTCGACATGGCTCCGCCGGCGTACGACCGTACAGTATTATATATCCCGAGCGGCGGTTACGGCTGTGTTCGTTAAAATATTATCAGACTCTCGCCATGTTTGTTAATGTTAAACGATAAAGGTTGCCTTCGGTGAGGGAACAAACGGCGGCAAAGTGCTGCGCACGCAACAAACGCATATTTTTTTAAAATTATGTGTAAAGGTCCTGTAAAGTGTATTACACACATCCGCGTGTACAACATACGTATATGTATCATAAAAACGTGGACGCAATATACTCTCTTCTCTCTCTCGCTCACTCTATCTCTGTATATATTATGGTTTTCATTTTTAACATCGTAATATTTACCTGGGAAATAGCTATACTGGACTACGAAAAATTAGGAATTCTGTAACTTTTCGCAGCTATTGTTGTTTGACGGGTTAAGCTTTTATTTTTTTTTTTTCTTTTAACCATAAAAAGTTACTTTTGTCGTATTGCGTTTGTAATTTAGTTGTTCAGTTGAAAATACTCCAAGAGGACGCCACACCCGCATGCGCTGTCACCATCTGACACACGAACAACATAGATAATTATTTATTAAGTCGGTATATTGATATTTACAATCAAATTTTAAGGGAAGAACGTTTTCTGTGCTTCGTCGGTCGATTTTTTTCGATATTTTAATTTTGAAGCTAGTTACGAGTTTTTTTTTTTTTTTATTTTGATATTTTATACTGAATTATTAAAATAACGGGAAAAACTGACCATTGAAGCACAAATAAATTTAATATTAAAACTAATATCACTACATTTGAACTATTGAACGCAAAAGTACTATATCGTATGTTTGTCAGGCGGAGACATCACATGCCAGTGTGGTAATCTTTTAAAATATTAAATTTTCCCATTTTTCCAATGTATATCAACAATCGATCAAATACTGTACTTTAGATAAAAACTGAAAAAATACATAATTCTTTAGAATCAAATTTTAACTTAAACTTGTTTACATTATATACGATTTTTCAAGATATTATTTTCATTCAAGAAAATCATTCGACGTAAGTGTAATATATAGCCTCGGATTATTATGCCGTTTTCCACGAAAATCGAAATAATACGATTAGCACGAAAGAAATATTTATGTTTTTGAACAACAAGCAGATAAGAGTGGAATTTAATTTTCCTCCATTTCACGTAATGAGAAAATAAATAAACTTATATAAAATTTAAAAACTCACATTTAAATGAGAACGGTTATCTAATGTATCTTTTATACTCTTACATTTTTTTTACACTAAACAGAAATGGTATTATAAACATATTATTGTACATGAACCAGAACATCGCAGTTTACATTTATCTTGTTATTTAATAATAAAATTAATATTTTTATTAATTTCATAATAATATTTCTGTTTTTTTTTTTTTTTTTTTTATTTCTATCCAGTTATATGGTTTTAGTTATTAGACATTGAGATTAAAATGTATACTCTTTAACTATTTTTACTAAAAATATAACTCGATACAAAAAATATGACACCTCATTGCATTCTAAAAATATTTTGCGTATTTGCTAATGCTGTGTTGTAACAATTTAGCTATTTCCAGAAAAAAAATAAAATTTATAAATAAAATCCTCAAATAAATAACCGAAAACGATGGAATATGATACGATAGTTAAAATGCTTTCTTGTCAATTTTATTGTTATTAGTATAATACTAAAACGTTTATTGTTATTTGTTAAAAGGTTTTGGTTCACTATTTAAACTGTCTGATGTTTTAAAACGACTTTAAAGGATTTAGTCCAGTAAAAAAAGAAATAAAAAACATTTTGAACAATATAAAACGTATACTGTTATCTTTTTCAGTAGTATTATATATATAAATACACACAAACGTAACACATAACAATTTTTCTACTACCCGTTTATAATTTATTCATTTTTTTTCTTCACATAATAGCATAATATGATATATGCCTTCGAAGCGAAAAAAAACTCGAGTGACGCAACAAAAGCTTGCTCAAACTCTTCGCTATGAACTTCTTCCTATCCGATCAGACGTACTTTCAACACAAACATTGTTCGTTCGATACGTTTCGTCGCTTGTATAATTTATTTTCAAACACGGAGAACGGGCCGTGGAAAATTTCAACGGCACGATGTATATTTTAAAATCGGACACTGACCTACGTGGATATTATTACGCGTACATACGGTGTAACAGTGAGTCGATGATATGCAATGGCGAAGGATACCTAAAAAATATCATTTAGCGGTTTCCTTTGCTAAAATTCTGGCAAATGGAAGTTTAATCACTGTGCACAATATTACGTGCTACAGTACGCGTGCACGGGGCACCGGCATTAGGTGCGATCTACCGGATTAGCACGAACCGCCGAAAACCGAATCAGAACAACGTTGAATTGTACAGTGCATCGGCTACGACTTGTTTTCCGGGTGACAAACGTTCGAGTGTGCCGTGGAAACGATTATCAGACGAAATAGCGAAATAAGCGAAACAATATTTCATTTTTTTTTTTTTTTTTTTTTGTCCATTATTCACGGCGTTGTCGCACGGGACGAGACGTATAATGCACTATGATTTACGGTCACGTGGAACATGATCTCAACAGAAATCTACGATGAATAAAGACCAAGTTCTAGACCATCTCCTAAAAAAATCGGCCCATAAAAGTAATAATATCTATATTCCGGTCAAGTTTGCTCGTTCTTCAGGCCGTTGCCTCACTTCACTCCTACATTCACGAGCAACAGGGCGCTTTCTATCGTTTGACTCTTGGCTAATTTTTGAATGAAGCACCCTTGGCCTACGCAATATATATATTACTACTTCAATATTTTCAGTCTAGAACTTATTTCCTTTCGGTGTTCACTTCGCCCGTATACTCCTATCGATGTTTACACGTCAGTACAATGAGTCGGATAGGTCGGAACCGAGAAGGCAACAAATAAGTTCTAGGCTGAAACTACGGAGTAGCAATAAATAACACAAGTGTGTTTTATGCTTCGTTCAGAAACTAGCCAAGGGTTAAACACGTTGCTTAGCTAGAACTTAGTGGCGCACTGCCGTTCGCTCGGATACAATAAACATCTACCCGTTGGTTCGTATTCTTCCTTTGGCAAGCTGATGCGTATTTTATACCGCGCGGTTGTAATGACGGCGCTTGTTATCCGTGCACGCGCACACGTGCGACGGCGTGTCTAAGGAAACGGCGTTTTACGATTCACTGCACGGCACAAGAGAGATATATCGGTTAGAGGACGCCGGTTTTATGTTCCGCATTTCTTTCTTCCGAGCGGATTGCATGGAATCGGATTACACATCATCGGAATACCTAATGCCCGTAAACACTTAAACGCTGAAAGCTTTGGGTTTCGATGAGAATATCCACGAAAAACACGCTACGTTTACCTGCTTTTGGTAACGGTACGCGTACGTGAAAAGAAATAATGCCCATTATCGCTGCGCTGGTATTGTTGTCGTCCGACGATAACTCCACCACGCAGATGTGTCATGTCCGCCATGCGTCGTTAACACCGAGAGTCGTAGCAATCAGCACGGTACAGCTAAACGTGTATCGGACAATAAATACGCACATTTAAGTTTATCGCATTACGCATTTCACCTCGTTCGGTATATTTATTTGAACAAAAAGAAAAGACCGGTATACAAATATTTTGGTCCGTTTGCCACGTTGACGTGTCGACCAGGTAAACAAATAAGTTGTGCGCGCATACATTAATTTATTGTTGCACGCGCGTATATTGAAGCAAAATACGTGCACACCGCGATGCACGCACGTGTTCAAACGTTTCAACGCGATATATTATCGTGTACGCGACGCAACTAGCTAGCCGTGGTTATCGCAATGGTGTTCAAACGATTTGACGGAAACGTTGCGATCGACATTCCGCTCAATGACTGTGGGCGCGGCAAGTGTAATACGAACGTTTGTACCGACGACGCGGTATCGCTCGAACGCGGGTCGCAGGTCGCCGCCAGACGTGTCGATGCAAATCAGTGCACCGGAACGTCACGGTAATTCAATAAATTACGCACGTATTATTATCACCGTCGTATCCGTGGCGTCGTCCGCCGGCGGTCTCGAGGGGTCGCGCTTGCGACCCCGGATAAAACGTTGGTCGGGTATTATTAATTCGCGGTTTTTTGCTAACGAAACGAGACAGCTGCGGTGCGTGTGCACACACTTTCAGCGCGGATAAAACATCACGGGAGTCGTACAAACGTGCGCGGGCACAACGCGTTGTTTAACGGTATTCCACTCGAGAAACGCGCACGCGCGCGATATTGAATCCTGGGCGGTCCCCGACGCGACGATGAGATCACGGCCCGTGCGATCGTGCGCGACGGCACGTGTCCGGGTGTTTTTCGGGCACCGTTCCGGCGGTAAGCGCTGGCCGCGCGCGCGGTCGTGTGTCGCCGACGTCGCGTCATCCATACAGTTTGTAACCGTACGGCGAGTGTTGCAGAGGACGTTTATCTGTTGATCCGACAGCGGTAACGAGCGCGCGGCGTGTAAATCGTACGCGCAAGGTCTTCAGACGATAAGCTTATCGCACAGTTTCGAGCACCGGCGCACGTATATTATGCGCACACCCGTTGTAGCTTAGCTGTATAGCTATACAGACCGGCATAAGGCCGATGACCTATTTTGTCGAGGCCTTCGTTTAGAGGAAAAAAAAAAAAATTTATTATTATTATTTATTTTTTTTCCCCCCGTGTCGCGAACCACGCTGTCCCGTTGACGTGATGAAATATCGCGCAATACGACGAGGTTCGCACGGCGCGCGTGCGTCAATGATAATTGCACGTATTTACGGTGACGCTTGTTGAGTCGCGACGACGTCGCGCAGCTTCAGTGGTTCAGTGGTACGCGCGTGCAAAATTCGTTCCGATCCCTAACCGTGCGCGTGTGCACTAGACTTTTTTTTTAAAATCCAAACGCACTGGGCTCGACGGGTTCGGGCAGTCGATAACCGTGGTACAATAATCGAGCACCTGCAACGAGTAAACGTTAACAACGGATACCGTAGCCGCTGAACACGTGTACCCCGTGGAACGCGTGTTCGCGTAGAAGGAAAACGGTTTGTCCGGTAGTTCTCGAAGGGCGTCGTTCATAACCGCACACTTTCGAAAACATTTCGTCGTTCAAAACCGCACACTTTCGAAAACAGGTCGTCGTTCAAAACCGCACACTTTTAAACGAACGTCTCGCCAGCCCGGCCCATTTTGAAACATTGGAAAATTTTTGCACCAATATTTAGCATGTAATTAGCATGAATTTGCATGACCAAAATTAGAGTTTGCATGATATTGGTTTAATGATTAAATCCAAAATTTAATGAGCAACGTTGCGCTAGCTCGGTCCAATAGAAAAAATATAGATATCGAATATATAAATATACCAATATTTAGCACACCATTCGCGTGAATTTCCACGATTATCACCAGAATTCGCACGGCATTTTTTTAACTCCAACCATAAAAAATTGCCGAATTCTGGAGACAGTCGTGCAAATTCATACGAATAGCGTGCTAAATATTGGCATATTTATAAATTCAATATATATTTTATTTTTCTATTGGGCCGGGCTAGCGCAACGTTGCTCCAGTCCGGCTCTTCAAATTTTGGATTTAACCGTTAAGCCAATATCATGCAAATTCTAATTTTAGTCATGCGAATTTATGCTAATTACATGCTAAATATTGGTGCAAACATTTTCCATTATTTCAAAATGGTCCGGACTGGCAAAACGTACGTCACTTTTATACCTCGATTCCACATACGTCTGCCAAATTAAACCGTTCAATACCGGACACATTGATGCATATCAATAACAATATTATGATTTTGCTGATAACATATTGGATAATTATATTTAGACCAATAGTTTTTAACGAATATCGTGGGCGGAAGAGTCCAACAAAAGTACAAGAACGACGAACGGTGCAGAAAGTTAACATAGTCAACTTAGGCGAAAATTCTATGTTCCACGTCCTTCTACATATTTCATTCGGTAAGAATATGAATTTAAAACAATAAGTTTGTTTTGAGTAATTATCAAATTATTTTTGTTTTTTTTTTTCTTCCAGATAGACGTGTTAAAACAACAACAGATAATTACTGAAAGCGAATTTCGACTCGTACGAAACGGCAACGTGAACCGTACATGCAAAGTATGCAGGGAGAAAGAAAAATTTACTTTACATGTATACGATCGTTTCGTTAACAACGAAATTAGCCCCTTTTAACAAACGAATAAATGTGTGCGGTATTGGACGACCTAAGATGTGCGGTTATGAACGGTAAGTGTGCGGTTTTGATGACCGCCGTTTTCAAATCGCTGATCATATCGCACCGTTCTCGTCCATGCACGTAAAAATTATTTCGACCGTGTCGTCGTCAAGTACTAAACGGAACCCCGACACGTCCCGATCGCGAATCTCGTACTCGGACGGCCGTTGCAGACGCGTTTTCTTCAGCTAACATCGACACCATGACACGACAAGTGCAACTGTCGAAGTCTGAGCGACGGGCCCGGATCCGATATCGAACGCAACGTCAAGCTCTCGCGTGTTCTCGGGGGTGGGGAGAAAAAATATGCTAGCGCTATTGCACGAACCACACCGTTCCCATTACAGGTGCACTAACAACGTTGTCTAATTACACTCGGATGGTTGTCCACCGGGATTCGTATTGCAATTCATCGGTGCGCTGTTTTCGATTCAAAGTTCGATTGATTTTGTGTTTAATTAAAATCCAGACGGACGTCGGTTCGCGGTGATGGAATAGCGAGTGAAATATTTCGAACACGAGAAACGTAGTCCGTTTTAATCGAAGTTCAGCTGGGTGAACTCTACTTCTGTCTGCACGGTAAATAACTTCCTGAAATCGTTTCCATTGAAAAATCCGATAAAATAGCGAGCGAAATATTTCGAACGCGAAAAACATAATTTGTTTTAATCGTAACCTAGCCGAGGAAACATTAGCGCCGTCCGCGTGGTAAGCAACGTCCGTTCGCTTTGGTAAATCGGAATGTTAGTCGATAATAGGTTTTGGATAGGTAAACATTTAGTTGCGTAGAACTCAAACAATGTTTATCTGTGCAAGCGTGTCTGAAGCGAAAACTTAGTTTTCCTATTCTTTTAATGATCTCGCGGGGATTCGAATAAAACTTATTTTTTTAAGATACCCGTATTTTCGTGCGTGAACGTTTGTTTTTCAATCACTAGTGTTTACAACCACTCCGCTCGTGATAAATCAAACTCGTTATAATAATGAATCAATTACTCTCATTGTCATTGGATATGTAATCTGATTGCGTTTAATGGGCAATTTAAAGCTATTAACAATTTTTCACAACATTCAATGAATGGAGACGCACGGTCCCGTATTCAGTATTTCGTGCATGCAGATAATACATATAACTATTATGTGTAGCAGCACAGCTAGTATATGATATTTAAATTTCACATTGGGCGAAACCGTTTATGAAAATATGCGCATTTAAATAGTATGTATTCACTAATCCCCCGCGAATGTAGCGAATGTACCAGCGAACATTTCCAAATACACAGGATCAGTACGCAATATAATGCGTTTATCGTATTTTGCAATCAATGCATTTTAATATTAGATGAAGTCATCAAGCTGTGAATCGCATCACACAGTTCATTGGACATTTAATTTCGATATTTTGAAACATCGTACGAACCATACCTGTGTTTGGTTACACATGAATAATTTCGAAGTTGCATGTTGACTCTTGTATGCCGACGCGTACCTTATTGTATAATCAAATAATAGTAATAATAACAATGATTACTCCGGACTGTTACAGGATCTTGTAAAAGAAAAAACAATTTTCTCTTTTAACGTTGCTCGCGTTCCGTCAAGGACAGAAATAATATTAACAGGATCTAGTTATTTTCGAGTGTCAGTATTCGCGAGTAAAATGATTTATTTAATTGAATTTTTCCTCCTCGTCCAACTCGCCGAACCAGTCGATGATTATTGTTACACGAAATATGAATTATTTTTTATGTCGAAATGTCGAGGTTAGGTTAGGTAGTTTCTATATTTCAACCGCTTTAATTATTTATTATCAGTGGGACGATGCTCTTGGACCCGAGCACACCGGGATAACGCCGAATATTTTATTTTTCCGTGTCAACGAATGATTAACGTGCCCAAATTCCCGAATTGATGCATGACTACTTAACGGTTTATGCATGCCGTATAATAAATGTTGGGGTCGATTTAGCGTGACGGTGGCGATTTAGTACTAACTACTTATTATTATTACTGTTCAACGACTTCATCGCAAAACGCGTTTATTTGGGAACAATAATGGGAAAAAACTTCTAAACCCTTAAAAATGCTACCGGTATAAAATTCATGAAAATAAAAACCACGCCACCGCCCTACATCGATTTCTCCAATTTGTTTACATTCGATTCACGAATCATATTTATAATCGTCGTAAGTTTTTCGAAGTAAAATAGAGCGTCGATAAATATAAGTAATATGTGCGTGTTCGGTCCGACGAAAGCGACAACAAACTCGAAGGTGCGTATTCCCGCATCGGCCTCATCCTTGTACAACATTATTTTTATCGATCTCCTCGGCACGTGTCGCATGTACACATATTATATTACTACTACTGCAGGCAATCCGTCGACGACAACTCACATGGAACGTCGGCACACGTTTAAAATCTACTCATGTGTGCGTATCGGTCATTGGTGACGATGCGTTCGCGTTCCAAAGAATGTGACCTTAAGACCCGTGCACCCTTTCTCCGTTTTCCACCCTTCGTTTTCCCAAAACTACCCCCTCTTAAATAGATAACGATTTAACTGTTCGCGTTCGCGCACATACACACGCACGCACACACGCACGCCCGGATACCGAGACCGTTGGTTAATGTTTATTGCGGTGAAAACTTGTACACTTATACGTATCTCGAAGAAGAATACACCGCGCGCGCGCGTATGCGTTCGTATACAGGGCGAGGGAAATATCTTGTTTCGGGATATGGTGCGCCTCCATTCATGTCGCATGCCGCATACACCCGGTAACGCGCTCACGAAATAATCAATAAACCCCTCGCGCACTCTCTCGCAACTCGCTCATCGCCACGAGCTGCTCTCCGCATATCGCCTCCGCCACCCCAGCAGTCTTCGTCTCTCATTCACGCACTCTACACAAAACTACCCTCTCTCCACGCGCAACTCCGTCAGCCCCTTCACCGCCGTTATCCTTCATGCCGTACCACTACCCTTCTGTCCAACACACACACACACACACACACACACACACACACACGTGCATGCGCGCGCACGTTTGTGTAGTAATGCGACTTTCACCCTTCACCGCCATCACCACAACCACGTCACCAAGCACAGGACGAACGCCCACACATGCATGCGAGGCAAGGACGCGCACGCCCCGTATTTTTTGACAGCCGCCGCTGCAGAGTTAGCAGCTAGGATTGTGTAGCTTGGTGTACGGTAGGTACGCGTAAATTCCGACGCACAGCTGGCCACGATAAAAACGTTATCCTCTTCCCGTGGGTCTCTGTAGTGTACCTGTATAATACATATGTGTACGCTGGAACGGACCGTCAACTGAGCAATCACACGGCTTTTGGGCGAATAACGAGTACGCACTACGTATACAGCCGTTATCATAATGCGGTGCTTTTCCCTTGCTACAGAAAAACGTACGTGCGCGCGCTTTGTGTGTACCGATAGTGTAACGAACATGCGTGAAATGTTCGAAGTTGCAGTAATCTAATTGGAAAACGTCAAGTCCTCGTGATACACCCTGTGTCGGAGCGCTGCGACCCTACTCTCGTGAACGAGGATTGCAAGGATTATAAATTCCACTCTCACACACACACACACACATATATGTAATACATTTATTATATATACGTTTTTATTATCGCTATATCAATAACACACGATCTCAGATATGTTTACAGTTTAATAATCTTTATTATGCGTATAATACTCCGTATTTGTTCGTATATATGTGTATGTGTGTGTTTGGGTATGTATGTGTGTGTACGGATTACCTAATACTCATTTTGAAACGCACACACATACACACACACATATATATATATTGTATATTGACTTATAGCTCTCTCTCGAGGAAATTAATGGTTAGTGCGATTGCTAACACAGCGCATCGGCGGCTGCTCGTATAGAAGAGGATGAAGAGGATGACTAGGATAACGCATATATATATATATATATATATACGCATCAGTGAGTGTGCACACATGATATATAATATAATCGCTGACTGTTCTCGTTTCGCGTAAACTCTGCTACTTGGCAGACGATATTACACCGCACCATCGCCGCGGATCTGGACACACACACATAATGCGCTTATTATAAATGCGGTAAAACGAACATAATGCGACGAAGAGCGTATAATAATTTTTACTGCAAACTACGTACGATATAATTGACGGCGCGCACTGCGGTTAATGGCGAGCCTATAAACCTTCGGAAAATCGATTTGAACGTAGCACAAAAATCATATACACTTTATATTTTATATTATAATTTTTTGATATTTGCCTGCGCAACAATTTTTGTGATCCCAACCAAAACGATTTTATTGCGCGATTTGGTTTCTCGCAGTGTACACTGCATCGTATTGCACTGCATTGAGTGCGTCGTTATACTCACACAGTTATAGGCTCCTATGATGACGCCAAGGAACTAAATGATACAATAACACTGTTATGTTTATAATTCGCTTCGACTGTTTACATTCATAAACTGCGTACACTATTCCGTGATGTTATTTTATACGGTCTTAACGCAATATTTCGGCAATCAATTCTCGGGAGTTATTTACCACTGTTGTTGTTGTTGTTTTTCAGGCGAATAATTTTCACTTTTGATTCATCGTCCGCGCCGTAGAAACAATAGTTCTTCAACGTTAATTTTACCTCGTTTTTGTGTAGAACATTTTTGTACGACAGTCAACATAGAAATATATTTTCCCGGGACCGTCTGAAAATTCGAATTTCACACCAAAGGGTCAATGATTTTGCTGTTTTATATTATGTGTATCCGCAATATTGTTCGTAGGAGTTTATTCGAAGTATGTTCAAATAATAGGTTCAAAAACATTTCAAGAGACGTGAAAAATTAACGTTTTATGACGAAATAACCGTTGTGTATATCTCTTTCCAGAGTTTAATTTGTGGGCGTGGAGGAAGATGACTAAGTCCTTTTGAATATTTTTTTATTCAAATCATACAAGATTACTGAGTTTATCAACGGTATTTGTTGAGACTATATTCTGTCAAAAACGTTTTATTAGTATACTGGCTAATGGATCAATGTTTATATTAAATTACTAGTATACGTTATCTAATATAACCGTCTCGGTTTAATAGATTTCCGTATCGTGATGTTTTCGGCCAAAGGTATACCTTTCGCAAAAACATATTCATTCCAAAACCAACGAACTCTATAGACATATTCATTTTTATTTTTTAGTTTTATAATAAGGAAAAATAGTCAAAACAATAACCAATAACCGTTTTAAATATATATCGAATAAAGTAGAAAATTCCATATGACAAGGTAAAATAAAAATATTTTCGAAACAACATTTATTTTAGCTACCGGACTTCTAGCTACTTCCACTTAAGTTATTTTATTTTTTTTTTTTTTACCGATTCGAGCATTCGAGCATTAGACCCAATAGTGATTATTAAAGTTTGCGTTTTTTTCACATGCCACCGAGACGATGATTTATATTTTATGTAAATAGTCACGTCACAGACACCCATTTACGCATGTATACGCGGAGATAAAATTTGCATTTGATCCGAATAATTTATTATCTACATTCTGCAGTATTCCAAAGCTCTTGTACGCACATATACATCCACTGATTTTAATTTAAACTACGTGGGTACATTATTAATAGATTATTAATGTTTCCAAATTAACATGCCGCTTTTTATTGCATAATTTATTAAATTTTATAGTATTTATAATAAATTGCATCAAATTGTAGACGCAACATCAAAGGTATACCCACACAAGATATTACCTCGTAAATTCATTTTTTTTTTTATCAAAAACTTAACTACAAATCAAGTTAAAAAGCCACTAGATATGGTTGTTGTGTCCTTTGATATTTTAGGTCGGCTTAATTTCTAATGGAATAATAATAATAAATGGTTAAAAAAAAACAACACGACCTTTTTTTTTGAAATACACCTATAGTACGATAAATGCTCTACGATTGTAGATAAAATACAATTCAATGAGTTGTCCATTCGTTCGTAAATTTTTAATAACCTCGTCGATACACCGGTTTTCTATAGAGAAAATTTACACCCACAGCACGTGCACTTTGCAGTGTAATACGCTACGTGTATTTCTGTGCAATGAAAAAATCTCGATTTCCAAAGGTACTTTTAAGAACTACTTGTTTTCGGTTAAAACAGCGCATCTTTGTTTAAAGCCGTACGCATTCGCCTACACTGCAACAGTTGAAAACGGAATAAGCCGTTAGAAATTCACATCGGTTTGCCGCACATGTGATATTATAACGTAGCAATTGAACGCAGTGTTTTGTTTTCTTAACTATTTCTAGTATGTACGATTCAAACTGTGTTCGATGGCTCCTGACAACTTGCCGTTTCGGTAACGTCCACTACGTTCCGTATCCATAAGCCCCACACCGACAGATGTACCTGCACGCGACCTTCACGCTGATCATGCAACGGTAATCATTTGGTCTTCGGGATAGGTCGCGATCCATCAGGTCCGTTTTCCTGCCATGTAACCGATATATACCTGTATGCAAAATTCGTAAGACGTGCTCGCGACGAGTTCTTTAGCTCGGCTACTCCCCGGGCCGACGTGGTCCTTCCACCTCGGCCGCAACGAAAAACGCTAAAACAAATATTTACACTCGTCTGCAGCCGCACACGTCGACTGCACGACACCGAAAACGTGCGGTTCGCCTAACCGTTCCGTTCGTTCCTTTCCCCGCGGGTTTCGCGGACGCGATCCGGTGACAGTATCGCTTTATAAAGCGGTATACCGAACACCGAATTTATATTTTCCGTATCGTTTCAATACGTTTAGAAACGAGAAACTGTCGTCCGGGTACGTTGCAATGCGTTCGGGCTCGGGATGATATTTGTTCGCGTTCATATTAGCATGGCAACCGGGAGGAGACGGAGGAGAAACGGGAGCACAGGCGTCGGAAAAAAAAACGCGCAGCAGTTGCTCGACGATACGGGATGTTAAACGTCTTTACGCACGTAATTATTGTTACTGTTACCGCGATTAAACGACGTGTACACGTGACGGTGGCATAGTTATCTAACCTGCGGGCATAGTTATCTGAAAAACACGATCAAATGGCCTTCCTGTGCGCGAACGCGCCGTTATCGTTCGGCGTGTTTCGAACAAAGGGTCGAGGGGGCGATCGCGAAAAGGGTTAAGGATAAAGCGTACCTCGTTGCGTTTGTCGTCGCGCGAAACGCGCAGGTCGCCGCACACGTATATAAATGTATTAGGGTCCAACGTACGCGGGTATTTCGGTAGCAGCAGAAGCGACGGCGGTTGCCCGGGCCACGTTAATTGCGCCCGAAAACGACGTTATCCCGGCCCCCACCCCGCGTGTCCCTCCGCCATCGTAAGTTGCGTAAGCTCCCCCAGCTGCACATATATATATATATATAAATGTGTGTGTGTGTGTACAGACTGAGTACACCAAACGTGCCACGAATTCGGCAAATAAACAATTTCGGTCACGTCTAATAAAGTAAAATGTAAACGCGATGGCGCTTGTATGTATACATACAACCGTTCGTTTGCGCATGATGTTCACACACACACACACACACACACACACACACACACACACACACACACACACACACACACACACATACACACACACACACACACATACACACACACACATACAAATACACACACACGCAGACACACGAGCACACATGCGTAGCTTCGATAGCTATCGAGACTGTTAAGTTCCACTACCGCACGGACGTATACGAGTCTCGCAGTAGGCCGACCGAGAGAGGGCAAACATGCGCGGGCACACACGTGCGTATTACTAAATTTTTACGTCGACGGATTTTTGAAACCTATGACAATAATATGGTGTGTACGTGTGCGAATCGCACTTATTTTAGGCTGTTACAAGCACATGCATTCGTCAGCGTTTCGCTTGCGACCGGACGGATTCGAACCGTCGTCTTCCGGGCGCGCGATAAGTTGTCAGCGGTCATTATGCAGTACACTTACGTTCGACTGAAAAAATCATGTTTCCTACGATGTCACATTCGGAATGATAGTTTAGGCGGGTTACGTACCAAAATAAAAAAAAAAAATCGCTAATGTATAACGGTCAAGAACAGTCGTGGAAATAATCGGCTACGACGTATTTCAAACTTTCAAAATTTTTTTAGGACAAAAATCCAGAGCCCTTAATCATCCCAATTTCAACGCCGGATAAAATAGATTAATGTTACTATTGCATTATTATGTTTTCAGCCCATAAAACACAAAACTACTTATTTTATCAAGAGAATTGTATTGTATGAACCGTTGCCGGACGGAATCCGAGTGTATTTTATTTAGTTTTATGCGATGGTGAAAAAATTGAAAAATGAGCTCTTTTAAATGACATCAATGCGCGTGAAACTTTATGTGCATATCAACTACCCGAAAAAGTGTTGACTGAAAAAACAAAACATTCCTCCTCACTCTGCCCGAGCTCTAAAATGACGAAAACTATTTTGACATTGTAGCGCGTTTGCTATAGCAATACAACTTTTATCGTAGAGACAGGTGAAGGAGATTTGTTGTAGTGTTATTAATTAAAACTCATTATTATTATTATTATTATTTAATGACTTTAATCGATCTCCTAATCATAACTATCGGGCAAAAATATACATCCATTTTTTATAAATTAATTTTCTCCGCGCGTTTTTTTTTTTTTATTCTTATTATTCACATGTTTGTAATTTAATTAATATTCGCACTGCTAAAACAAAGCGTGTTGTATTCTCATTTTAATCGTTCTAGGGAATTTCAATGCTTAACCACGACAGTCATATTATACACGAGGTTTACTCAGACAATGAAAATAATTATTTGCAGTGCCAGACATATGATTATTCTACAATATAAACATTTCGAAACATTAATTATTACTTCAACATTTCATTCCAGATTATCCCCAACAAACTCTACAGTTAATGCTGGCGTATCTGTGGAAACGCTCTGCGGGGGTAGCAGGTTTTCAAGAGAAACGGCGGTAGCGTCGCATTAATTTAAACTAAACAAATGATGCGATTGGTAGGATTTTAGGAAAACATTATAGACAGAAATGAGTGGCCGTATATAATATGGGTTTGCAACAAAATCCGTACACATTTATATAGATACCTTCTTTCATAGTGGAAACACGCGAATCTGACATATAATTCCGTTAACAATAGATTGGTCGGCGTAAAATAAATCACTGGAATGGTAAAAAAGTTTCTCGATCCCAACAACTATTTTATGTTATTATATAATGTAAAATGTAAAATTATTGAGAAAATTCTTGCCGAACACAGTTTTTAATGACTTCGGAAAAGCCGTCACACTTTTTTGTTTTCTCAAAAAGTTATGCCGCGTGCTAATAGCATTTTTATACGATTTTTCGATTCTTTTGTTGGCGTGTAAACCGCTGCTCTGTCTTTTATGAATAAATTACAGTTGTGATCAGAAAAAGATGAAAAAAAAAAATATGTCCATAAGGTTCACATGTAATGTACATTGTACTCTCATAAATTTTATTCCAATCGAAAATAACTGTCGAAAAGTGTTGCCAAAAGATTGATAACAAAATAATTACTGGTATAATAATATTGTGGTGTATCTTGGCTCCGATAACTAATTGGATTAATACTTGTGTTACATTTTTAATGATTGCTTAATGGTAATTTTTGGACGAATTAATTGAAATAATTCGTTAATAATTCTTATAAGAACAATGCATACGTTAAAATGGTTAAAGTAAAATAACGCTAAAACGTTACGTTAAAATCGCAGATGCACTGGTACAACAATTTATTTGGATTATTATTATTTTTCTAATTAGTTTGTACTTATAGACAAATCTTAACAGTCTTACAACCGATACAATTACTTTCGTATCTAATATTGTTTATGTTATATTCTATACACGAAAATATCAGTTCTTATGTCTGAATATTTATGTGCAATGTACTCGATTATACATCAGTTTTGACTCATATTATCAACAAGGATGAATTATTGTATATTTTTTTTCTATAAAATGTGCGATGGATAAATATTCAAAGTTATTATAATATACTAAAAATATTACAACCAAAAGTCGATCAAATAAATCAAAATAAATCAGTAAAACATAACTGTGTACCGCTTAAAATTAAAAAAAAAATTAACCTCAAACGCAGAAATGTGATTTTAAAATAACTTTTTCGAACCTAACCTAATTCTTACAGTCACATTGATTTAATTTGTGTTATTATTGGTGTTATCATTTTTATCATGTCGATTATACGTTTAAATTATATTAGAAAATAATGATCACAATCATAACTAGGACGATCAATGTCCATTTAAAATGTTTATAACATTACTTGCGTGTAGACGGATTTATAATTTATATATATATTATATATTATAAACGTACTGGTGAAATACGAATTCTTGAATACAACAGAGTTGATTAAAGTTTAAAACGGAGAAATAGGATACGAATGTTTTAAAATTTTTATGTCTGGTCGTTATGATTACGGGAAAAAATAAAAAATAAAATGAGTATTCGATAACCTTTTGAATTCGGAGAAAAGCGTTAGATATTGTCTGTAACGCGATTTTGCAACACTGGCACTTGAATTCGATATCCAGTAATGAGTTCAAGCGAATTCATGTTGTTTTAAGCGCACATCGCGAAGTACCAGTATTATAAAATGTTATGATCGTGGTGGATGGTTTCGTTTGGTTATCAGTAATCGCACATCGATAGTTATGTACTCAACAGCAGATTAAGGTGACCTCAATGTATTAATTATGTTACATTAAGAGTAAATAAAACTAAAATAAATCGTAATGCAACGAACATTTTTTTTTATTTCGATATACCTAGTACATAACATTCACGTTCGGTACCTATTTCTTCCACGACAAGCGCATTTGAAATATAACATTGTATTTTACATGATTGTGCGTGATTGTCCAATCTGGCCGCGCAAATGAATCCGCGTTCAAGCATTCCGATTTGTCGTGTTGTGACAATATGCATGACGTATTGTCCGGCTGCATAATATCATAAACTATAGTATAATAGATCTCTTAGCGGTGAAAAAAAAAACTTGTTCCATATATATATATATATATATATATATATACGCTATAGCGGTTTTACGAGCGCACAATGACAGCTTGTACGGCCAACAAGGTGCAGGGCTCTCCGGCGTACGACACAAACGTATTATTTCCTGGGATTTTTCGTTCTGTTCGCGTATTGAAAACGATTTCGGTCGCGCAGTCATTGTTTTCACGAAACGCACTCAATCCCGACGGCGAGAAAAAAAAAAAATAAATACACGATTAAGCTATACACTTCATCCCGGCCATCCCGGTGCTGTGATTCATAATCGATTTTTCACAATCGTTTTTACGGACGGTGACATTCGACAACGAGTTACTGCAGACGACGACGGACATCGGCTCGTTACGGTCGTCGAGACAAGTCAAACAGCACTGAACCACACTACGTTGCTACATCAAATCGACCGCTATTCGATGTGCAGCACGTCCGAGCTAATCGGACCGTTCCACTTAGGTGGCGTAGTACCGTACGGGATATCCCCGTTTTCCTCTCTCTTCCTCCCTAGCTCTTCACAATTGTTTTATCGTCGTCGCTTCTTTTATTGTTTGCCCACTCGTATGTGGACGACACACGACAATAACAGTAAATAAAACCCACCCGTAGAAAAATTATTACGTTCCGGAGAACATCGACGTCCAGCACGTCACGATGGATTTTCGAGTGCGACCCGTGACATTTGCCCGACACGCGTGTAAAATGTATCGCCCCCCTCCCCCGGTGTACCGAGAAAAACGTTTCACGGTCGAGTAGACGGCGTGGAAGACTTTTATACGATTGTAATTGCGCACGCGCTGCAGCACCGCGGGCAATTACGTACTTATTAAATACGCCGGGAAAGAATAAAGTTATAAAACACCGTATTGGAAAAGAAAAATACCATTAGCGATAACGATTGTTTAAAATACGTTAGAATAAAAAAAATAAAAATTAATGGTTTTCAAGTGCGCTGTAATACAACCGCGTCGTGTGGAAATCGTTGTAAGTCCTCTCCGATCGATTCCGTTCGTTAACACATCTCGATTGCCACCGCCGCCGCCGTGGGTTAAATCAATCATTATACTTGTACAATACGTTTAATCTTCTGCCCACGCACGCGGTATAGCAACAGAAGTCCCGAAACGTTCGACCGATCCGGACCGATTTCATTAAGTATCGATGTCTTCCGCGCACAATGTGACGTTTAGAAAATAAGTCGCGCAATGGGGATGGACAATCCGTTCGATAGTTCAGCAGAACTGTAATCTTAGAAACGTCTACAGTGATCGTAGCAGATCACTTTATGCACGTTATCGGCGTGGTTGATAATTTGCGAGACATTGACGAGTGAAAATCTCGTCGGAAATTTCGTGTCGTATTGTGATATCTCTATCGTTGTCTGTTCCTGGGAAACGATCGAACGGGCGAATTCAGTTTTTCAAACGCGTCACGACTTGCAACTGATGAGTTCGAATGGAAAACCGATGCGTACGGTTCATGTTTACAATGAAGTACAAGAAATAAAAACGACAAACATACGTTTTCGATCGTTGCGCAATAGTTGCGTGCGATACGAACACACACTCGGAGTTAAGTTGTAATAATGATATATCTATCGGTTTCTTCTTTGGCCGATCAACAACCAATAATTGAGATCCACTCGAATTCCCAAACCGATTCCATTTGTTCTCAAAAAGTTTTGTTTTTCTACGCATGCGCGTAATACAAATACGTTTATTCAACATATTATTTTACAGGTAGCGACGATTCGTAAACCTAAACCATATGACCTTAGACCTATGTCGCGATAATGTTGAACAGATCACGGGAATAAAATCGAACTAGTCATTTTACCAACATAAAAAATATGTTAAATAAATATTTCTTTATTTTTATTTTTAGTAACAACAATCGTTGCGGTTCTGTGAACGATTTTGTACTCAGCCAACCGAAAATCATCGTGGACCGTTCAATGGATACGTGTATCATCATTTGTGTATTTCACTGGGTCACATGGTTAAAACGCGTGAGACTTCCACCGATGCATATATATATAGATTGCACACGCGTTAAGTGCGTGCGTGCGAAGAATTGAAATTACAATTATCAATCATCTACATGCGATTGCATTGCATAGATACAACGCCGTATCGACTTTATTGTTATTGTATTTTTTTTCTGATTAAGTTTCGTAGAACCGTCCGTAGAGTTAAGTAATTGCCGGAAATGTTGATTGACGTGACACATTTCTGCGCTTGTTTTGACAATTGATGTGAGGAGAACTACATTAGGTAATAATGTCACGTTTCATCCCCGATCGATGTTACCATTGATTTAAGATCACACAGATACCCCGCCGTGTTTTTAAAATAATAGTTGCACCAAAGTGAACGCAACCACTAGGCTTTGCTATAATCGTTTGCATTCCACTAGATGAAAACAGATTTTCAATAATAGAAAACCTATAACAGTTTAAGTATCTAAGATTGATCTCGGAACCTCGTTTCGAAAACTATGTATGTCAAAAACGTCAGTATAATTCTTAACGGTGATGTTCGAAAACTGCATTCATTCCATTGAAACCCTATCAACGTAACAATTTTTTTAATACCTCTTGTGATGCTTTAATTTATAACATAACTTTTTTTTTTTGTTAGTTATCAGTGATCGTTCAACATGAACAAACGTTCGTTGTGCTCGTCTGCTATCATATTTTATACTTCACTAATGAGTCTAATTAAATTATTGTAAAATCCTCGGAATACTTCTAAATTAAATGTATCATCATCATCATCATCATAATCTTCGCCTACTAAACTCCATGACAAAAAAAGAAAAGTGTTTGTCACACCAAATCGTTATGCACCTCTCACCGAGGAAACTGCATCTTATCAGGAGGTATTTAGACCTCCATCGGCCTTATCGCATATCATCTAAAGATCAACGTAACACAGCCTAACTACGGGAAATCTTCTTTAAGTGAATTATTTTCTATTGCATATTCTCTTCATCTAAATAAAGGTTAATAATTTTGCATTCTCAAAAGAATATTACTTGATTTTGTCAATACATCAGGTATATATTTAAAAAATACTACAAAACACTTGATTGTTCGCACCGACGGCATAATTAATTATAATTCCGTTTATTAAGTAAGTAACCGATAATGAGCAGATCAAATTCCACACATACATGCCTAAACTATTGAAACCATACACCATATTTATCACGTACCACCACCCGTCCACTACCAATGGTGATACACAAGCCAGCTTAACAGGTATGGGTCACGTAGTTATTCGGGTCACTAATATTATACATCGTATCACAAAATGCCCATTACCTTTATTTCGCATCGACTTAAATGTTGCCGAAAACAATTGTGATATTTACTTTATTGCACCAAAATTAAAACAGAGTTGCCAAAGAAAAAACTCATGCTATGATTGTCAACCTTACTTTCACACAAGCAAATTTTGCCATCGATGTGTTAAATGTGGATATAACCATTACACTTTGGAATGCACCAAATCACTTTCAGAACCAGCCAAGTATGCTCTATGCGCAGGACATCAAAAAGCCTCATATAAAGGATGTTCAGTGTTTAAAAAGCTTATGGTAAAACACAGAATTCAATGCTCATTGAACACAATTCAATCACCATATCAGTTGCTAAAATGATTGTAATTCTATTCCGAATTAATGCTAATATACGAATAATTATCCAGTTTATATTTCAAGTCCTTTTCGTTAAAACATGTGCACAACAAACTAACAAATACGGTTTAGAAGGAACTGATGATCTCTAAATCCGTGTAAACACTCCGTACATCTAGGCATGTGATGATTGAGAATCATGAGACGAAAATTATACGTTTTTTAAACAATAAAAGAACATAATAACTCATGGTTATTATACGAGGATATTTGTTATATAGTGAACCATCGACTCAAAAATATCATAGAATTATACCGAATGATTTACATAGTGCCTACGTGTATTACATACTACACACTCGTATAAGTATAAAAATGTACACATGTTTACTGAAACGTTTTATGCTGATTGGCGAACGCCGCCACAACATTATAATATTCTCGTCGCCCTGTTAACTGTGCGCGTAAACGATCCATGCGCGCACGTATTTTTCCAAATAATCCTACGTCCTCGAACACTGAGACGACTCGTTCGCGATGTTATTATTTGTGCACGCGGAGGTCTATGCCGCGTACAGCTCTGAACGTCATCGACACAATGTTCCGACGCAACAGTGCGATCGGTTTCCAACACGACCGTACGACACGACTAATCGAAGCGTTTGTTCGGACGGCAACATCTCGCGGTTGAACACACCGCAACACGTGCACTGGGCCAGTACGATAGGCGCGTGTACGTTTCGCACGGACCGTTCGTCATCGTTATCGTCGGCCGATTGCGTGGAGCCCGCGAACGGGTCGTAACATTTCGTTCTCGGCAGTGCGCACGCGATAACGCCAACGCGAGGAAACCGCGTCGGATTTTTACGCGCGCAATATTTTATCAATCCGTTTTCCGTGCCGTTACGATATTCATAACTCGGTATCGGCGCGCGGCGATGGCCCGGGAGCAGTGGCAACAATACACACAAGTCGTCATTATTCCGATTAGCCGTGCACTTGTGCGGACGGTCCCGTTCCGGAAATCCGTCGTCGTGTTTCTCGTCGCGAACACACAGTGCGCACACGTACGTGCGAACACGTTCGGCCGAACCGGTTTGCCGTCGATTGTCCCGGTACGAGCCGTCGCACATCGCACTCGGGTGTTCCGTTACTCCGCGTGCGCTCGTTTACATAAAACACGTGTAGTAATGATATTACACGCTACTATCGTTTTCTTCTATGCATCTACGCGCCGAGCCGAGTTGTAATTGTACGTCGATATCGCCGAATCGTCGTTTCGCGGTGTAACGAGAACGCACGAAAGAAGCGAACAAAAAAGTCTAGCAAAACAACCGGCAACGACGCATGGTTGCGCAACGCATGAAGCGTCGTAGCGTTTTCATTCCTCCTGCGCCCGGTATCGTTTCGTTAGCAACGCGTGCGCACACGCCACCACGTGTACCCGTACGAAACGCACGCGAACGTCGCGATTTTGACGGTATTGAGTCGTCGACAGAGTTGTGTGCTGTTCTCGGTGCACCGCGAAATGACGGGGGGAAAAATGTGCGGGTTCGGTTTTTCTTTCATCTTTTCTTCGCGCGCGCGTTCTCGCAACATCATCCCGCGTCCCTCCGTCCATTCGCTCTCGTCCTACGTACGTTTTTTCCGCGGTAAGAGCAAATAAAAACAGTGTGCCCGTGGTGATTAATCGATGCGCCGTTGCGTGCACGCGTTGAACGGACATGGTAGTGGGCGGGATACGCGCGGGTCTTTTGAAATCATATTGTCACGAAATTTCCTCGGCCGCAATGCACCACAGCTCGTCGAGACATTTTTTTTTTTTTTTTTTTTTTCTGGCGCACTGCTAACATAAATTCTGGTCCCCGACGCACGAATAATATTTGGCACACGTGCACGCGGCACAAGCGTCCGGGGACCTGCCGAGTGTTTACACTTGAGAGGTACAACGTGTCAGGAATCGGACGTAGGCCGCAGAGCCGCCCGGGGACGGTAACACGATTTTATTATTGTTATTCCGTTTGACTTTTGCCGTGTACGACAATACGCGTTCGGTCGTCTCGGCTGGACCGCAAATGTAGTTCATCACCACACGTTTTCGCCGCGCACGTATCGGTATTTATAGCGTTGAGCTCGAACGGTACACGCTTATAATCGATCGTATGTTTTTGGACACACGCGTATTATTATTATTACGAATGCTTCGGACAATATGTTGCGATGAAAACGCTATCGACGATCTGAAAATACTCTTGGAAGGAATAAAACGAAAAAAAAAAGTCTGGCGAAAAGTTATCGGGTTCGTGTTACAGTCGACGGACGTTGTTGCTGAAAAATAAAATGAAGAGCAGAAAAATAAGTATTGCTCGACACAAAAGCCGTGTAATGAACTGGAAATGCATCGCGTTCATGACGTGCCGAGGTCCGAATGTTACGAAAAAGATTATAATACGGAACGCGAAAAATGTTGCGCTGCAAGTGCGGCATGTACTCGTACAACGCGCGTTCTGTTCGCCGCGTAGCGATCGGTGAAGGGGAGGGGTTGGGGTGCGCAGCAGTGTATCGCGAACAATACGACACGTGCAGTGTAGAGGTACAGCGTGCAGTGTAATGATTCGTCGAAGGAGTTAACATTAATTATGCTACAATAACATATGTAACACGTTCAAACGATATGATATACGACCGGAATGGTAATTTCGAATTAGCAGACAACGGTTGGAAAGCAAAAAAAAAAAAAAAAAATGCGCACACATTTTGTGACCGTTGCCCGGAACGCGCGTCGTTACAGCGGTGGATTGCCGATCGTTAAACGTAGAAAGAACACTGCGACGCACAATATTTTAGCAAAAAAACAACAACAAAACAATGGTATATATTATTTTTATTATGTACGCGACGGCGATGACGTTTCGCGAGGACGTTGTATGATGCACGCATGGTTCGTATGTAGTGTACCGAGTTGTTATAATATTTATTGTACGTGCGCACAGCACGTCATCGTCGAAATACAACAATAATAAACGAGTCTGTGATATGTTGTATACGTCGCGTACGACCCAGTGCAAGTATCTATCCGCTTTGTGATCCTTTATGGAGTTCTGTCGCGAAAACAAAACAAAAATAACGAACTGAATTTCTTCTAATCGATCGTATCGCACATACGTAAACGCGTCGAACGATAATATTATTATTACTACGAGTCATCCATCCAGGTGCCGCTGTCGGAGTGCAATGCGCACACACCGTAATACAATAACACGTGTAAATATCATCGGAACCCGCGGAACGCGTAGAATGATTTATTCAGTGAAATTGACAGCTTCTCGACCGTTTTGAACAATGGCCTGTGGTCGTTACGGATCCGCGCAACAACCGAAACGTAGGTGCCTGGCCGTGGTAGTGCCTCTCACGCGCTGACGCGGCGGACCCCGAAATCGTCGAGAAGATGCGCGTGCACGTGCGAACGCCACGATCATTGTCGTTAACTTCGACGGTTATCGTTGGGTAACGTATTAGTTTTGCTTTGGGCCGGCTTAACGTCGCGATCGCGGGAAATGAATACTGCGCGGAAATTCGAAATCCGCGTCGAAGCCATCGGGGTGTGCACGCAGGAGTAGCAGTAGCGTTTCGAAAATGAAATCCGATAACGGGAAAAAAAAAAATAAACCCGTTACAGAATTGTACAGAGTGCATCGTGTAACACGTGATTGTTTTGCGAAGAAACATTGCGCGTGCATATTTACCGATCGCGTTGCGGCGCTGACCTTCAGAAAAGAAACAATGAAATCGCCTTTTACACGCGTGGACGTGCGTTTTCCGCGTTATCCGTCCGAGAACTCAATTTGGACCGGCACACGGCACACTGCACACCGCGCTGTTTATAGGCACGTTTACGTATCATTTTTATTAATCACGCACCGGCCTCGGTGTGCATTACCGGTGATCAAACCGCGTCGAACGCGTACTTTTTCGCCGAGCACGACGACGCGCGTTCGGTCAACGGTACCGTGCGTGCGCGGAAATCGCATCGCCAGCAGCGCCGACCCTTGGTACCGCGTACGCGCACGTGAAACGTCGTCCGGCGTGCAATTCGTTCCGGTGGCCGGAGGCGTGGAGGCGATGGGTAATATAATGAAAACCAGACGTCGTGCGGGAGGCGCGGGAGCAAATGACCGGATCGTAAAAACGGACCTCGTACACGACCACCGCGAAATTTCATTACGGACCAGCTCGAATACGTGGGCGGACACGAGGCGAAATAATGCGCTTGATAACAGAACAGCGGCTACGGTCCAGCCGGTGTTTTGATACGGAACGGACCTTTGCTTCCGTGCTGGACTTTTCTGCTTTCTTTTTCATTTCTATAATCGAACGCGCTCGTCCGTCTATAAACGTGTGTGCGCCGTTTAATCCCGTCACACTGTACGCGTGTGTATACGGTATATATTTTGTTGTTGTTATTATTATTCTGTGTGCACGATATTACATCCGAACGACAACGATCCGGCTGCAATCCGGCGTGGAATTGAGTTTGTTCATTTGTTTTGGAAATGTTAAAAAAAAAAAAACAAATGTCCTACGTGAACGATGACGAGATAAACCGTAGCCGTGCATAAAACCCTTGTCATCGTACATGGAAATAAAATAATTTCCTTTCCAAATAAATAAATAATAAATATCGACAATAATAGTTGAAAAATCATTTACAATGTGCGTTGCAGCATGAATTCGTTTTACGTATAACCATTTCCAACGCGAAGAACAAGAGGATTTATTGATCCGATTGGTTTATTTAAATCCACGCAAATATTTCACAATCATTCCGTCACAACAGTTAGTATTATAATAAAAAACATTGATTGGAAGCTCGAGATCGAATGATTTTGTTCTGCGAACAAAGCCGTCTTATTATATTTTAACGCTAACATCGATACAGTAAAACGGAAAATATAATTCATTCCGTCCAAAACCGCGATCCTAATCAATTAATGATATTGCAGCTGCGTAAGATGTTATTTTATATTACAGAAATCAAAACTGTTGCTCGTTTTACGAGAGTATTCGAGTCGAGTTGTTTGTTCGGTAGCTGTAGATCAACGTCCGAGATACAGCGATGTAACGCGTGGCGGACATCCGTTACGATTTTGTTTTGCACGCCGTCCTGCTGTTCATCGCGATATCCGATCGAAGCGCCGCCGCTGCAGCCGACCATCGGTCGTCGTTTAATCCGGCCGCGTAAACAATATTATCGATCACGATCAACATGTCTTTGACGACAACAGCCGACCGGAAAAGGTACTCGATAACACGCACGCGCAACACACACACGAGTGTAACAAAGTTGAGACGTAACGCTTTGAAAAGTGGATCTGTAGACTTGCGGTAGGCGGAGTCGGTTTTTTATCGTACACACATAATGCGTGTAATAATGACGTTGTTAACAACGACGATTCGCACTCGCCGCCAACGTAGCAGTTACTGTCGCATCGCATAATATTAATTGACATTCCGTTGTAGACGGTTTCTTTGTCGACTTCTCCGCACCGAAACGATTTTGGCCACCCCTGGTACACATATTATGCGTTTTACTGTAATGATGGTACCTATACGTGTCGTGTACTTGTACGCACACCTTACACATGTTACCGATATCGAGTAATTACAACCGAATGCATCGTTTTCATCGAACATCCGGTGTGTAAGAATTATTATTATCGCATTATATTGTTCTGTATTGTACTGTAGCAGCCACGTTTCTCACGTGTTACACGCATATATAATGTACGTGCACACATACAACGCGTGTTTTGAATATCGTGATATTTTTAATACAACATATTTATTTTTTTTTCTATTATTTTTATTGTTATTACATTTGCCACTGCACCGCGATGTGTCCATGGACGACTGGCTGACCGACTGCAAACGCGCGTTCCGTTATATTTATTACACGGTGCTCTGCGCTGCAACAGTACACGTACACGTATAATATCTATAATGACGTGTACACATGCACGCCACTGATTTAACAAATCATCTAATTGCAGCCTTCGCTTTATTGTTTCCATTCAACGTTGTCATCATGATGTACAGACACACACACACACACACACACACACATACTAGCGCGCGCCCGCGCTCACACACACACACACGTACGGTGACGGGTAAAATAAAACCATGGACGTCACAATAATGCATATACGTGTCGCTCGTCAGCCGTTGAAGAGAGACAGAGACAGATATGGGAGATAAATAATTAATAAAATAATATAAAAAAAAAAAAAAAACCTAAAGACTAACGGGACGACGAAAGACGAGAATTACGAAAACATAAATCGCGGAAACCTGCAGCGCAGGCGAACGCGCACTCGACACTATAATATATTGTGCGTATTATTGTTGTGCACGATATATGCGCGTGTGATGTGCGCAAACAAACGTTGTCGTCTGATTGTACGCCCGTATTTATTATTATAATGTACGCGACGTTTCCTATACATAGTTTCCACGACGGGGACCGCATCTATGCGCCGACAAGAGCCTAAACGTACGAGCACGCGTCGTTTGTACACGACAAGCTCGACAGACGACGCTGATAATAACAGTATTAATCATTTCATTTCATCGATTTATAAATCCATGTACACCGCGTACCAAATATACGGACGTCACATCGATCACCGTTGTGCATAGTTACGCTATGGATTCGTACCATACGTCTACGAGTGATTTCACGTTTTACACGTTTTGCAGGTCCTCGTCCATCCGCGATTACCTGAGTGATAACTTGAAAAACTAATTTTAAAATTTAATTTATTCCTAAAATTGATCGGGAAATTCGTGTGAAACTCGAGGAATTGTAATGAGCACTGTAAAATAGCATAAACGTATAATTTTTTTTTTTCATATCTGCCGGGTTTAAAGTGACTGACAAATGTAAATAAAAAACAACTATCCGTATGACACTACACCAACCATTCAAGTCTCGTTTAAAGTACACATATTTATTATTTATTGTTAAGGTGGTCGATAAAATAATTCCGGATGAAAATTTTCCAAACGAAAGGGTAAACATTAATTTTCCAACGAAACAGGTCAACTGAGAGTGAATTAAATTTTTTTTCAAACCTTTTTAACACTTGGAAGGAAAAAAAATTATTTACCAACTACGTGTATCAGCTTCATAATAGTATGAACGGAGAAAAAAAAAATTTTCTGACAAAATTATGGCACACGCGGTCGCAACCCGAAACACACAAAAATATTAAGTAAGGGTTATTTTTAAAAACGTATTTATAAATCTATAGTCACCGACGGTGACGAACCACCGTAGTGTTCGGGGAAAAATTATTTTTGAAACCGTGTGCGCGCATATGATATCCGTCAATATTTTTGGCAACTCGTATGGTGCTTATTAACTCAATGTCCGCAATCAACACGTCGATAGTACGTGTCCGCCGTCGGTGTACCACAACCTTGTCGGAAAAATTTCCGTTCGCCACCGGTAAGTCGGTGTCTCCGCAACCCATCCAGTCATCTTTTCCACGGGTTCCGGTCCGCAGCTCGCACGGTTTTTATCGCTTTGCGTCCGCGGGATTCGGAAACTCAGCACGTCCTTCGCTGCACGGAACACCCCCCCGTCCCCGGGGGGCGCCCGAGACATTCCTCGGAGATGCGCGCGTGAGATTTGCGGTCCGCCGGCGACACGACCCGGTAGAAAACGAAAGGTCCGCCTCGTCCCGACCGCGATCCCGCGAATTCGACCGCGACCTGTGCCGCACACGGTCGCCGTCGCCGGCGCAAAAGTTTACGGATCACGCGCGCGGTACATAACGTGTGCCGCATACATTTCGCGCGTTCGCTTTTGTACCGGCCGACATCCGAAAACCGCGGGGTCGGCCGTGCTACGACGAGCGAACGGGGGACGGGCGAGATCGGGAAAAATACGTTTTCGCCGTCGACTCATCGATCGTGCGCCCCGTGTACAGCAAGGGCGCAGGTAAAGATTATTGTTTACGTGGCGGGAGGATGGGAGGTTGATATGTTCAGGTGATAAACGTTTTTTTTTTTTTTTTATTATTATTATTAACTATTTGCCAGCTAGCTTTGCGACGGCGGCAGTGGGTCTTAGCCCCCAAAACCGCATCCCCTTTATCTACGCCACCGGGACAGAACTATTGTACAGTCTGTAGTGCACGCGATCGGTGATCAAAGCTACGCTTCGCTGAAGCATTTCCAAGCATTTCTTTGCCCCGAAGTTCGTACCGCGCGTGCGTTACGCGATGACCCGGTACGGGAAGCGACTGTCACGGATATTTTAAACAATGAGCAGCGGTGACTCCAATTTCAATACGAATCACGATTGCGTTCTATAACTCTCTGTCCGGTGTATAGATGATCCAAATGCTAACTCATCGACAGCCGATCCGTGTTATTGTTTGATCGTGGCCCGTTGTTGGTCGCAGTCTGCACGTGTCACACCGAAAAGCAGCTCCAGTTCTCGATGCAATTTCCATCGAGAACAATTGTGTTGAATACGGACACGATATCGTTATTGATACGATATTGGCCATATTGTGCATTCCATGTGTCGAGATTGTATCGAACGACTAGCGCGAAACCGGCACATGACGTTCTCCGCTCATCTTATTTCAAAATGTCGTGGATTTTACGGAGTAAACGTTTAAATGTTCGTGTCGTGATCACATACATTCGAGTTGAGTGTGAATTATTTTCAGACGAATAGAAAAATGTGTAATTCCTAACGTTTGATACTACTCGGTTTAAACGTTTATCTTACTAAAAAGTCCCAACGCACTTATGAAAATCAAAGTTTCGCCTTAATCATGAGATCAATCAAAATTTTGAAACCGATTGGATGAAAATTTTAATAAGTATTTAAACAAGATTTGTACATTCCGTTTAGTCATACGAAGATCTCTATTGCTCATTCTTTTGACAGTTTTTTTCTTTTTTCATGCCTACTGTTTTTGTTCATATTCTAATCGTGGGCATACGCTAAAATAATACATGTATTTATTGTTTATAGAAAATATTAATATTTGATTATTTAAAATTACCGTTCTGCATAAACCGTGACTCATGTTAGGATTCAAACAATATTTTATCATATAGTTAAAGTACTAATTAATATTTTATTAATGTTTCCGGTTAAAATTAATTTCAATGCAATTTTAATTAATGGGGTTTGCACGCTATTATCAATTTTGACAACTTGGAAATAATACTAATAATTTATTGTTCAAATAGATTTCGTTATAAAAAATTTCATGTTTTAAAAGTAGATTACCATGTAATTAATAATAATATAGCATTATCACATGCATATTATCTAAAAATAATTCTGGCTAGTATTAAATTATTTAGTTTTAATATGTTTTGTTTGACAAGCTAACCGTATTATATGATTAAATACTGTAATGATAAGTAGTTATGAAAATATATTCGTATGGTCGAAAATTCTTTTGTACCTATCAGTTTAGAAAATAATTTTCTTAAATAATTTATTGATACAATTTATAAAATATTTTTAATATCTAAATAAATCAAGTAAATTGGTCTAGAGACTCCTTAAACCTATTAAAAATGTTATCATTGTTTCCAAGACTATCTAGAGTGGTTCAGTGTATCCGTACCTGTCTAGACAACAGACCACCACCAATATACTAAAATAATGTTCCTACACTCGGCGAGTGATCGTCAGATTTGATCGAGTGGCTTGCGCGAAAGTATTCCAGTGTATCAGCTACACCGTGAATCTGATATTTTCCAGACCAACGTTCTTACCAACGTGGGGAGCAGTATTTGATAAAAGTTTCTCCGCTGTCAAAATGAGCGTTAGGTACTTGAAAATCGGTTCGCATTCTCGTTTCTCATTCCACGTGACCCGACGAAAACGAGCAAATCAAGTGTTGCTAATCAGCCGGACACGACCCGCTGCACACTCGGTGGCGCGACTAGGATGTTGAGGCCCCCACGACCGGCTAAATCTGGGGCTCTATTGAAGGACTGGTACATTAAACAGTTTTCAATAAAGTCTACTTACCACTGATTTATCATTAAACGCGCTCGTTCACTTGTTTCGCGATAAAAATACCCTCCGAGTTCACCTCTACGATGAGACCCACTTTGAGCGTTGGGGAGGTTCCGACGTCATCCACCTCGGTCGTACACTTTTGGTCGCTGCGTTTAGGAACACGTCGGAAACGTTCGGCCTCGTGTCTCTGGTTCTCTTATTCGGGTGCGACATCGGACGACGGCGGCTAACCGGGCGAGGAGCGAGAGGAGTTGGCCGGTTATCGTGTGTGTAAAATAAAACGTGCAGTCAGTGCCGCGAACAACACAACGCGAACGGCGCTCGTGTGCACGCTGCGATATGCGTGTTGCCGGTGGAAATCGTTATTAAGCGTTATTAGAGTCTTCCGGGACAGACGGCGTGGTGGCTGGCGTTCGGTTACCGTTGTTTTGTTTTCCGTGATCGGCACATCCGTGACGTGTAACGGCTGTGTCTCGTCCGGTGCACTCCGCTGCAGGTGTACACGTATGCCGGTGTACTGCGCGCAAACGGTTCCGGTCGTCGGAGATTTTGAAATTTTAAGTTCCAAACGCTCTTGGCCGTAAAAGCAACCCGCACGGTAGGCACACAAACGTCCGAGAAGGCAAATCGAAACGTCAACACACACAGACGCACACACGCGCGGTCACGTGTGCGCACCAGCTAGATCAGCCAAAGGTGTCGGGTCCGGGAGAACGAACCGCGCGGTGACCGCGAGACTCTTCCAATCCGAACATTGCGAGCGCACCGTCGACGTTTTCGGGACACCGCTGCAGCGGTTGGCGTTTTTTAAGCGTTCCAGTGCCTAGCACCGATCTACGGGTCACCGCGATCGGTTTCAGAAACACATCTATGCGTCACCGGAACAGCTCTGGCTGCGGCATATCGATTATGGTATTATTTATCGTTGGATAAATGAACACGCGTGCGTGTACGACAACGATTCATTACGTACTCTTCCGTTCGGTCACATAATTAAAGACGTCGAGAACAATGATGTTACGAATGAGCACAATGGAGAATACACGCAACTGCACGCTCTCTACCACGTAGGTCACTTCTATTCAAAAACCATAACAACGAAGATATATCCAGTTCGTGTTCGCTCGCGAGTACGGGCCTTCGAAAAATCAACTCGTAAAAAACAACGAAACAAACCCCTTCGTGTGCACTATCATTCACTCGTCTCTCTGTCTGTCCGTCCGTTGCAGTTTTCGCTAGAGCATACGGAGCCGCAAGTGTAGTGCATCGTATATGCATTTTCAACGAATGGTCGGTCTATAGTGTTTCACGCACGCACGGTGTAGAATCGGCCGCGCAAAATGATCACTGGACGGACGGAGGCGCAAAATATATTAAATAACATTTTAGCATTCATCGCGGGTACACAGTAACGTGTGCGTTTATTGTAATAATCACGTACGTTTTTTCTTGGGCGTCCGCTTATTACTGTGCACTACGGAAAAACGTACGTTTCTTCGTCTTTCGTTTTTTTTCTCAACACGCGTCTAGATAAATAACAGATACGCGCCATACTATTATCGTCGTCCATCCAAAGCATTTGACTGATGTGTAACCGTGTGTCGACCGATTTCCTTGCAGCACGTGCAGACTGCGGCGATTGCGACTCGACGTTTCGGACTCACATCGGTTGGTGGTCTCGCAAAACTCCAAATACATTCCGTGTACTATCGTAACGTATCATTTTCCACCGTTTATCCTCAGAGTATCCTAAATAATCGTACGTGCCAAACAGTAATATACGCGTTTGAATATTTAATTGAACGCTTTATCTCGGATATGAAATCCGCTCTCCGCAGGAGGGAGGTAACCCGACTTATGACGTGAGATAATATTCTTCTTCTTATTATTATTATTATTTCATGCGTTACGACGCACATACATATTTGCCTACGAGTTGGCGGTGGCGGCGACGTTCCATGACGTCTACGGAAAAATAAAAATAAAAACCAGCCGAACTCTAATATAGAACACATCGATGCTCGTAACAACAATATTACGTAGAGTTCATTTGTAGTTCGTTGTCTTACAGGGCAGCCGCGGTTACAAAATGTAAATCGTATCGTACTAAAACCGTACTCGTACACATGAGCGTGTACCTACGCTTGCACGGGTTTTCGATCGATATTTAGAATATTTCTGCGTGTTAGACCATCGCGAAACGAACAGCACCGTTGACAACACTGCACCGCGTGTTCGATCACCGATATTCCTTATTTACTCGTACAAGGTTCCGAGAGAAATAAAGTGCTATTCATTTATTATAACTCGTTCGAAATATACTCGTTTGTGTATATATAAATAAATTTTTTTTTGTCGTTGTTTATTTTACAATCGCTTGAAAAAACATTCTTCGAGCATTTATTTACGACGGTGTACAAACATGTAACTGTCGGATTTTTAGCGTCCAAAATCATACATGGCACCCTATATGTTTGTATGGGTGTGTGCTTGTGCGTGTGCGTGTGTACGAGCGTGTAAGTGGTGTTTCGGTATAGTAATATTGAACCCATCATATGTCAATATACATTAGAGGCGAAAAAACAACTCATCGTAATCAAGACCCTCTGTTCGTGCGTGTTCACGTTTTAACAATTATTGTCGCAAGGTGTGTAACTCGGGACGGTTCAAACATCCGTACTCGTTTTTTGTTTTCTCAGCATTTTTCATTGGCCGATCCTCGTAAAGATACGGCACGACGAATGTATTGTACGATTACAACGGGCACGGAAACGGTCATCGAGAGAGTTTTCAGTCTCGGTTCGTTCGCGTTTTATTGATCAAACGGCGGTGTACAACCCGGCTTGAATATTGCATTTCCACAACAAGCATAAACGGTCTAAGTAGGTTTGTTGTATGCAACGCGATCGTACATATTTTATACACGCAATAAACCATACAAATAGGAGGTATACACCAGTGTACGTGTATGCGTGTACGTTATATATGAAAGTATACCTCAGGTACGGCACCGACCACGTAGCACAGATACACGCGCACATAAAAAATGTATCGAGTTCTACAGCCGTGTACAGTGTAATGATAACTAGGGTAAAGACAATCGATTAATTAATCATAATTTGTTTATTTATTTATTTATTTATTTGATAACACATAAATGATCGAACAATTACCATTGGTTTGTCGGCGAATATATATTCTCTTCTCGTCATCGTTTCAACCGTAAAACGATAATAACCGTAACGGTTAACGTTTTATCGCACTGGTGTCCTGACGGAAGCCGACGGTTTCGAGAATTCCGAAATTCGAAATGGATTCCTGCGCTTCGTGTACCGCCACTGCAGGCGTATGTTTGTACAATGCAGCACACGTGCGTACATTTTTTTTTCTCTCCGTTTCAAAAGCGACCGGTCGTTACCGGTAATTGTGTTGCCGACGAGTGGAGCAGTGCTGTCGTATATATAGTCCGTTAATTATAAGCGTTGGCACTGATTGTTCGTCTGGTACACGTTAATGGAGTCCGCGCGTGTATGTACGTGAATATTATTGTACACACGCGCGCGCGCGCGCGGCACTTCGATTTTAATGACTGAAAAATCGAGTCCGATTCCGGTGGTGATTTCGCCAACGGTTTTGGACGGCGAAAAAATCGAAAAGTCGTTTGCGTAGTGATGATGGTCGCGTGAACTGTCGGACGATGAACGAAAAAAAAAGAAAAAATAGATTAAAGTCGCGGACGCAACCGAAACGTTATTTTCTCGGGTTCGGAATGAAGAAATAGCAAAAATCGCAGACTAAAACACGTTTGCCGACTGCTAAAGTTAAATAAATAAACATTGCTAGCAAAAAAAAAAAAGTTTAGGTTTTTCATTTGATCTCTAAAAGAGTGCGATCAGTCTCTCGTAAAAGAACATTTAAAGATTTAATTCTCACAAATAAGTTTTAATTATATACTGTTTCATATAACTCAACGGTTATAAGTTTTTCTATATTTTTCAAATTTATATACGAGACCGGCTGCCACATAAAATATCGATCACTCTGTATACTTCGTACGTGAAATGAATTTACATATCATAAAAACTTTCTTCGAGCGTTTCGTGTTGTTGGATTCCCCAACTATTTTTTGGTTTTAATATATAATATCTTTGGTTCTTGCGTTTGAATTTTATTAGTATAAGTTTAAATAAGAAAAAAAGTCAAATCGAAGGAAATTTTTCTTATCCGTGATGGTGAAATAGAATAATTTAAAACGTCGCCGCAAACTTTGTAGAATATAATAATAAATCACGAACCAGAGAGAGAGAGAGAGAGAGAGAGACAGAGAGAAAGAGAAAAAAACTTTTATCTTTTATCGTTATATTTATATAAATAATGTCTCGATCTCGGTAACACAACGTGTTCAAACCTTAAAACATTATCTTCGTAACAACATTAAACGTATGTAATATCATATCCTTGTAGGACCGTAAATCGCTGCTAAACAATGTTGTATTTTACTGCACGGTTCACGGATATTGTATTTTGTTAGAACATCACGATTCGTCGTCGATTTACGTAGTTTATACTCGAATAACAATAATATTACCCAATGGCCATGTTGCCGAGGGTCTATTCTTAATAAAAAAAATGAAATAAAAAATATCATTCATAAAGGTTCACACTACACATGTATAACTGGTCGTTGACGACGACGACGACGACTCGTCTTCCTCCTCGCGCACCAGATGACGCGAACAATAAGAAAATAAACGTCTCTCGCGTAATTTTATTTTTTAAACCCATTCAAATAAAAAGGTCGTATATGTAAATCTGCGTAATGGAATTTTATATGTGCAATTTTTGTCCGAAATACGTACGCGAACAAACACAATATAATTCTAATGTTCGTGAAGTCAAATATTAAACCGTACAGGTAACACACGAGCCGCCGCGTTGATCCTATGTAAATTATTTATTTACAAGAGCTTATTAGGTATATATATATATATATATAAGTATATAAATACTTGGGCCCTCGCAGTATGTGTACATAAGCTCGCACATATGTACATTATGTAAAAAAAGGTTAACTTCACCGTTGTAATTTCATAACCGCACGGGGTGATTACGTTGTCCGCGCGGAAAATATTGCAAGCTAAGAATGCGTATTGATATTAAATCGCATGTCGGTCGCACAACGTCCAAAAATACTAACGCAAGAGCGGCAATCCGCGAGCACACGGTATTATAATGCCGTTTTGAGCCCGGTTTTGCGCCCGCCGGGCGGGGTCGGACGTTATTATCGCGTCCGCCCGCTGCTACTGCGGACAAATAAATTCAAAATTCTCATTACGAGCATTCCGGTAAAATGTGCTATCCCGCGAGTCGATGGTTGAATTTCTACATTTTTCGTGTTGGACCGTCGCCGAGATCGTAACGATTTTTTTCCCCGAAACTCGGACGCGCGTCCGTACAATGAAAACGAAAATAAATACGAAATCGTAACGAATGTGATTGCTAAGAGGAAACCAGTAATTGCAGTTTTTTTTTTCCGTCATATATGTTTGCATTCGTTCCCATACGCGTAAATATTGTATAGACTCATTCCGATGATGGGGCATTAACGTTGTGACGTTTTTTTTTTGTTCCCAAACGGAAGACTCAATTAATTATGATTAAACAAAAATAATACCCGAACATAAATTACAATTTTACTCGCTGTATACGCTGTTTTTTTTTTTATTATTATTATTCAAACAAAATTGTGTTATATTCTTGTTGCGTCTCCATGTTCGTACTGGCTGCCTTTTCATTTATTTTTTCCGTGTAACTTTATTGGCTTTGTTATTCGGATAAAAACCGAAATGTTTTTCTTGCATATAATTTTTCGATCGGTTATTTTATCCCTTTCCCCATAAACATGCTTGTCGGTGTTGAAGGTTACGCAAGAACACGAGGACTTCACTAATTCAACAGTGAAATCACAGTGTGACGATTCTTAAAAATAGCGATTGATAACATAAAACAGTAATAATAATAATAATAATAATAAAGTTTGTAATACAATAGTGTAGGATAGACGTTTTTGAAAAATGCAAAACGTTGTTTTTCCTCGACAATAGCCGTTTTGTACGACCGACGTGGGCGCGGATATTATAATTACTAATGAAAAAAAAAAAAAATTACTCAGCACGGATTCAGCGCGATGGAGGGACGGACCGTGAACGATGTAGGTATTCATCAATACACAATCGCTGCTAATAGCGCGTTTAATAATCGGTCATTATTTGCAAATGGACAAATTTCGAATTTCAATTCATCGCAATAGCTCTTTTAATATATTATACATATGCCACAAAACGTTTGATTGGACGAAAACTGTCCGGCATCGGTATCCTGCAGCACGTTTAGGTTTTATTTTACGTCCGTTGATTTTTTTAATTCAGTATAAACAATACGAGTTTAATGAAACCTTTTTTTTTTTCCCCCAATCGTTCTTGACAGTCTGCGAGGAAAAATAAAAACATAAATATTTTTGCGTTTTACGTTAATCGCATTATATTTTGTACATTTACCAACCATTTTTTTTTTTATATCATAAATAATATGATTCCGACCGAAGAAACAAAATATTATCTGAGATTCGATTCGATCGGCGTAATTCTAAGTAATATGAGAATTCTAGCGCTGTACAAAGATATTCATACGACGTGTTAATTTATTTTTTCTCCGGTCATTCAGTGGTATATCTTATCTTTACAGAAACGTAATTAAACAATAATCAATCGGTTTCAGTGACGAAGAAATTCATAATTAGATGTTATTTTACATACGAATTTACATGTTTTACATAATTTCAATTTTTTTAAGTTTTTTTTTTTCAAACCTTTTTAATATTAATAATAATGATAAATTATTGCGTAACAAATTTTCTTAATATTTCTTTTCCACTCATTCTTCACATGTTTCGTTGACATTATGGTTTTACACGGTTTTTATTTTGAAGATTAAAAGGTGTTTTAAATGAAAATACGGTAAACTGGGAACAGCTTACTGCAGGTGCTTGTGTTATAAACATAATTTGGACAATTTAATCGTTGAATTATTTATACTAATATCATTAATATGTTCAATATTCATTAGTGTTGCATGAACTGCGCAACAATGACGCAATACGAATAATTCTACACTTTATTGATACGTATATCAATCTTAATAAACGCTCGCAAACACTCATATTAAAATAATTAATTCATAGGTATTTCATAATATGTTGTACGCATACAGTGGATATAATTATTTTTTACTATAATTTTTTTATTTTTTTTATTATTATTATTATTTTTTTTTTTTATATAGTATTTTAGCCCAATTTTACAATATCTGTGTAAATGGGCTTAACAAATTATATACCATCGTGTTTATTAACGCTTCAGTAAAAATAATGATAAATAATGGCCCCGTGCAAACCATGTACCTATATAATTAGTAAAATAATTTTATTTAATTAACTATACAATATGATATAAAATGATACATTTTTATGATAATATTGTGTATAGGTGAAAACTCACGAGACTAATAAAATAAAAAATATGTTTTTTTCATTGTGAGTTTTGTTAACGTTACATAATATATTGATTTCATATAAAAATTATAAATACACTGTACCCTATGCGCTTAAATAATTTATTGATTTGCAAATGGTAATTAAGTAGGTCGTTGGACAAAAATAATCGATTGGTGTAAAAGATATCTAATAAAAAATAAAATAAAACCAATAGTTGATGATTTATGGAAGACGTGAGTTTCAAAGAAATTTTAATATTTCTGGAACAGAAATGAGCTCTAATTGGTAAATCAAATTATTTCTATTGAGAAGTGTAATTTTATCAGACTGAAGATTAAAACTCGAAAACATTATATTACACAAATAAATCATTTTGTTTTTCTCATTTTATATTTTTGTTCATAAAACTTTAGTAATTTTCTTTTGGCCCTATTGTCGACACGTGTATGGATTCGTAACGTATATAATTTCGGGTGGAAGTGATAGTGCGTGGGTGGAACAGGACTAGACAATGTAACCGGAACCGGAAAAGAGACCCTTATTTTTATTTTTCGGTTTGAAACTGAAACCGGATTCTCGCGAGAGTGTTTTGCACTTTTGAAACTTAAAAAAATAAATAAATAGAACATTTTTATAGCTGAGATAAAATATATTTTAGTTTTGAGTCATAATATACCTATTATAAGTTTAATATGACAACATTCCGATACACACATTTCAATCGATTCATTACAATTCCATATTCGTGGTCAACACGTTCAGAAGATTATTAGATGAATAATCGTCGTGTTATCTTCATTAATTCACCGTGTGAAAACCAATTTATAATAATTATTTTTATCGAACATGAATTTGAAAATAATCACGTTCTAATTAGTGACTTATTATTTCAAACTGTTATCAACTAATCCCAGCAACAGAACATTCGGTGTAACCAGTGGCGTATTTTTATTTTTTGGAGGGGAGGGGTTTCGACGCCTCCAGAAGAAAAAGAGTTTCAAAAGTCATAAATGACTTACTATAAAGGTACAGAGAAAGAGAACATTGATTTATACAATGTGGTTTAAAATAACTCTTCGTTTGTATTTATAATAATATAACTATTGATTCATAATTTATACGTATTTTTATAATGTTATAAAATTACTTATTATATAGAAAAATCCCCCCCCCCCTGTACGTATGAACGTATAATAACTGCTGATATAAAACCGAGTTCTAGAATAAACACACGGGATCGTTTATCGTTTCTATTCGTGGGTTTCGCCGCGGACTTAATAAAACATGATCTTTTAAATCTAATAGCCGCAGCATGTACCTGATGCGAATAAATCAAGTATTCGTTCATTCGTGTTTGACGCAGTTTTCATTTGTTTCGTACCTTTCCGTTCAAAACTGAGAAAAATAAAAATAGCGATTCCGGCGATGGTGGTGCTGCGGTTTATGAGCGTAATTCGGCGGGAGGAAATAATTTAAATAAATTATTCGCTACCTACATAAAACGAGATTGGAATTAAAAAAAAAAAAATAAAAAAATAGAAAAAAATATTAAGGAAATGAGCATCAGCACGCGAAAAAGGAAAATAATTCACAGGTCGACTTATTTGCATTTACATGAATCGAATAGCGACGAGAGTAGCATTGTGCGTGCGTAAGGACCAATAACAAAACTACCTAAATCCAAGATCTGAGTTTTTTTATTTAATCCGAACACTCGGCGACGACGGCGGGGCATACGAAAAGGGAACCGTTAAAAAGGCTTATTGAAAAAAAAACTAACGATTTTTCCTGACCATTTTCCCGGGCGCTCCTATATAGCCAATTTAAACTCGCGTCGTGACCGAAATTATTTTTTACAAATGGAATCCAAACACTGTAATGATCCGCAATAAAAATTGAACACAATTATAATAACGCGAACGATCTGATGCGATGCATACACTACACACGATTGATTTATCTCTCGTTATCCTACACTTGGTCATTTCTCCACAATAAAAGGCAGATTTCCCTATAGGCACAGTAGGCAACTATCTAGGGTGACAAAATTTAGGGGCAGGGAAAATTTTTTCAGTGTTTTATTAAAATACATAGTTTTATAGAACAAAAATATAAAATTCTTTGTTTTTTTATTCATAAAAAATGATGTAATATTTATTAAACTGTCCGAAAAATGGTTCCAATAATGATGGTTCAAAGCGTAAAAAAAATTGTCTCTTAAATCAAACGGATCAAGGTACTATTATGATAACTAGTTTGGATGGGAAATTCTTCGCGCCTATAGCCGTAAAAAAGTTAAATGCGCCACTGTCTACAACGTAACTCTTTTTCCCTAGCACAAACACTATTATTGATTGTTCGAAAATTGTTTCTTTTTTATTAACGTTTGTTATCGATTCACGTGGTATGATACTTTATCGCAAACATCGTACGGGCCGACCGACGGATCGATGGTTTTATAACAGTTGAACACTGTTCCGTATATACATTCATTATTATTCATACATGCATACATTCAGCGCCGGGTTTAGGGAAAGGGGTGATGAGGCGGCGAGCGGTGTGCCTATATTGAGCCCCGTATATAACATACCTACTTCACATCACGGAAAAAAATCGATTATTTTTCTTAAAAAAAAAAAAACCTTGTTTTTCGACGTGTATTAAATGAATGCGAAACACCTAGGCAAACGTTAGCAGACTTAAAAAATGTTACTAGTTCATTTATTCGTATAGAAGTGAAAATTATAATCGTGCTCATCATACCGGTAATATCAGCTAGCGCAGACCGAGCACTTTCAGAGCTAAAATTGGTCGAAAACAATTTGAGAAGCACTCTACGATTGCGTAAGGACCTTTTTCACTATTACGATTGCGTGCGTCTTACCTACCCAAACTTAGTGCAACGTTGCCGTTGTTCACAACCGTGAAATATTTTAATAGGTAAAACTTAGTTTAGTTAAATTAATGTTTATACTTGATAGTTTCATAAACGTCACTGCTACTATTATTCCCGGGACAATGGTTTTCGATGATCTATAAAATATTATAAGATAATATTAAATGCCGACTGTTAGATCGGATTCTCTGGCGTATCGCTCTTTCGCATCGTTGTATTATTATACGATCAACTGCCATTCGATGTGTTACTGGTGTCAATGTCAGTGAGTAATAGTTCGATATTATAGTGGTATTAATTAATATCTTATTTAACGATGGTGAATTAATTAAAAATTATATTAAACATCAATTACGTATCATAAATGGGAAAGAATTAACTGTGGTTTCTCCACATAAATATCGTTTCATAAGACCACGCAAAGCCGGATTGTTAAATTGGTTATGTTTTAACAAAAGTTTTCACGTCAGCGTTATAACTGATTTCAACGAGTTCGTAATGTAATTGGTGAACGCAATCATGAAGCGGTAACAGTATCTCAAAATATTATATTGGTAAAATATACGCGTTAACAAATACAGTATAATAATATTTTTACTGTAGTATATTTAATTAAACAACGTTACACTAATTTTCGTACGCAATCGTAAAGTTTTTAAGGACCCGGTAGAGAAATCGTACGCAGTCATACAAACGTACGCAATCGTGCTACTAAAAGGGACAATCGTACGCAATCGTATATCACAGCACAAATTATCTGTCCTGGCTCGAACATAAAATAATCCGTTCTTTGAGCTACACTGACATGATTGGTATACTTTCAGCAAAAAACAAGAATAAATATGTTTAACTAATACTTAACGTTGAACTGAAGTAGTATTCATTTTTTATTAAGTAAAAGTTTTATTACTACTACTCAATAATTTTTTAGCCGTATTCGATAATGTATTACTTACATATAATACATATATACTTACAAATGTTGTTGAACAACTTAGACTAAAGTTTGATTTTAATTTAGATTTCAAATATCATCTTAGAATTAATTTATTAAATTACACGGGGCTCCACAAAATGCTGCATTGGGGCCCAAAATCTATCGGTTGGCACAGTATATTTATAAAACGTGTTCAATCGTATAGTCTGGTAATCGAGTTACCGATTAATCATGACCAAGTTCGATCACGATAATTTGTTCGCTCTGGGACTTATATATCATTACGAGCGCACATCATGTACCGACGGTTCTAAATATATTATGTTTGAATTATAAACACCACCAGATCATAGAATACTATGCATATGCATATAGCGTATAGTTACAATTATCATAACAAAGTTAACACATCAAGTTATGAACAGTTATGAATATTTATTTTTTATTTTTTTTTTTTTATATAAAAAAAAAAATCGAATGATTTTAGTTTATTTCCCAGTTATATCCATATGCGCAGCTCAATCAACGTGTATAATTTACTATGACATAGATACAAATATTTTTGTATGCGTTGACATGAAACGTAAAACTGAAATTCTAAATGATATAGGAACATCAAAAAAAATCGAGGTCAGTATTTTGGAACAATCTGTTTTAGAATATAATCAATTATCCAGCTAACGCTGAATAATTGCAGAATGTCTTTCTGAACGCTAAAGTTTCTATATTTAATTCGATACAACCGCCGCGGAGATATTTTTTTATGTTTCGCTTGTCCACTTTCATTCGCACCGTCTGGTAGCTCCAAATTTCGGGACAGTAAAAGTGATGTTCAAAATTTTAAGTTTACTCTGTTGAACATATTTTTGGTATTGATATGGGATCAAATGATAGCGGACGAAACTCGTCGACCGAGCGAAGTCGGCGGTTTTGAATGCACGACTTAATTAGTCTTTAAAATATTGGACCAATATGAATTATAGATCTGGCGTTCTGAAATGCAATAAAATTTATTCCACCAAGGTTTGTTATTTTTCTTCTACCTAAAAAACGTGCGCCTTTTATGAAGTTTTCTCGTCGACCGACGTTTTCGGAATTCATACATTGTACTCAACACCGTCGCTTTATTTGCTCCGGACGAATATTAACTTAATATTTATATCGTTTCCACTCGAAACCGCAACCTTTTTTTGATTTAATTTTTCGTTCACGCCGACCGTTCCGCTTAATCTCTACGTTAATATGCACGCAGCACGCTGCACGCGTCGAAACATTTAATTTCTACTCATTTTGTTCCTCGCACTCTAGCAACTCGGCCAAATACCTCGTGCGTGTTGGCGCTGTTAACACGCGTCGATCGTGTGTCAGACATCGTTTTCACACGGGATCAACGGTTAATATTACAGCAAACGAAACGGGCACGCTGTTAGTGATGTACGGCGCGAAATGTTCGCGATGAAAACGTCGAGTTTTGTCGTTGTACTTCTGCGCCTGCAGCAGTGCTAAGACAGTCGCGTCGAACCCCGTGACCGTGCACGGCGACAGTCGAACCGGGTCGAGACCGGAATGTTTTTCGCAGGGTTTGTCGCTGAACGGGACCATGTACGAGCATAGGACTTGATCGACGCGATATGTTATACTACGAACGTAATTAATTATAGTTGGTTCGGCCGCAAGAACCGTAATATCATATCTGGATGAATATTACTTGAACATTACGCGGCCGGTGCAGAACGCATTACCGCGTCCGTAGTGCGTATCTCAAAGCGACACAATGCGCGGCGGTTGCGCATTCCTGTCCGTCGGTAACGTCGATCGTTACCAGTTACCATATTGCCGTGCATAATATTATGCTGTTGTCTTTTCATTATTTCACGTCGTAAATCTCAATATCTTGTCCGTACGATTACCCGATTTCATTCAGATTGCCGAGTCCCGTCAACCACCACCGATATATAAGCGTAATAGACGGATAACGTTATTACATCCATAAAATGTCTCGGAATATAAAAATACGAACACGTATGAAATATACGCGTGTATAAATACAAAGTAACCAGTGTGCGAGTATTATTGGTGCGTCGCCCGTCCCCGCGCTTGGATCCATCGCGGCTGGAGCGCGTATTTGTTGTCATCAATTCGATTTAGAAAACATGAGCGATCCGTGTTTTGTATTCTTCGTGAACGTAAGAAACGCCAAGAGCTGCGATGCGGTAGAGAAGTGTACGTAAGTTTTTATCTATTCTTAGATCGGTATCCTCTACTCCGAAAATATCGTAAACAAGTTCTAGTTAGAACGGTACACAAATATTGTTCATATTATCCCGAAGCGGATGCAGCTCGCGAAAGAAAAAACACTCTGTATACGCACACCGATTTATTGTATACGGTGTGATTCGTAAACAGTGATATTTTAATTTTCTACTGTGAACACCGTACCGGCACCGCGTCTCGTTCGCTCCCTCTCTCGTACCGGTCGTCGTGCAGCCCGATCGTTTTGGCATATCGTACGACTACACGTAATATTTTACACAGTCTTATTACAGATATGTGTACTTTGTCAGACGCGGAGACACCCGCGCGCACAGTCCCCTTCTGTCGACAACGACGCCGCCGCCGCCGGTGCCGGTGCCACGCTTTATTCCGAACACGTCCGTCGCTTTACGATTGTAATGAGTTATTTGTTCTCCATCCTCGATATCTTATGTTTTATATTGTTGTTTCGCGTCGTGTACGATGTATAACGTACGCTTTGTTTTTTGTTTTCTTCGGTCTTTTCGATTATTCTCCCGTACGACAAGAGAGACAATTATTTACAGAAAACGGGAATAGACGCACAGACGCGTGCGCGCGCGCGTTGACGATACCGGCGGCGGCACCGCGTCAACGAAAACGTTCTGAATGCAAGCCAAGTAACATAGTTCACCACGCGCGGTCGTAAGTCGTAAACGGATTAGACGCAGAGTTTTGAGAGACAAAATAAATGATAAAAATATCGCACTCGTTAGATCCGATCGACGAACGATATAAAAATGACAGTATGCTGCAATGCGCTACGGATAGTTGAAGGTAGAACGGCACCGTGGAGGAAGCGTGCAGCGTAGTTTAGTGTACAAATACTGTCAGCGGTCGATATCGTTTGAATGTTTTCCGCGCGAAATCCGTCAAACTGTTTGTTTTAACAAAAAAAAAAAAAAAGTGTACAAAAAATAGCTTGCGGCGTACGAAGTATAACCGTACGTATACCTATACCTAAACCGTATTTAAAAGAATGGTCTTTTTTTTCATGTTCGAATCCAATGGCCCGATTTTGTGTTCCGGACCCTTCTTGGGCAGTCAGTTTACAATTGCGACCACTTGAACGTCGTCCCTCGTTAGCATTCTCACACTTGGCCCATAGCCTCGTAATAAAACAGAGTCCGCTCTAGAATATATTTTTGAAAAATTTATCTACCCACCGTTAAAAGTTAAAAAAAAAAAAAAACACGAAAAAGAAAATAAATTATATTAAAATCCGTTTAAACGTTGCGTACAATAGCACATCGACTTTTAACCCTAGTGCTTATCATGATCGCAGAACACGACGTTTTAATCGTGAGGATATGAATATCTTCGTCTAAGGAATACGAATATTGTTAAAAAAAATTTGTAAACGAGTTTAAATATCATAATATTTACTACCGAGGTACACGTTTTAAATTCGTTTTCAAAAAAGTTTACTAATTGTTTGCCAACGGTAGACGGAATTCAACGGGAGCAAGATACGCATGGGATTCAGAGAGGGTGATTTTGTAAAACTCAATCATTTTGATCTCAGCGGTCGCTATAAACGACGACACCCGAGCCCATAATAATAATATTATAATATTAACTCGTGACTCGTGACGGACGTGCATTAACCATTTGGTTTGATAATTATGAACCGTACGGCCTATACGGTGTATACACCGTAGCATCATGGTATCAGAGGTGAAGCACGAACGTGCTTCTGTTTGAGAACGAAAATAAATTGTACAATTCGGCCAATACAATTGTTGTCTCGAACGCAATAACGACAGTAACAACAATACACATGCGCAAATAATAATAATAAATTAAAAATAATAACGGCATCAACTATAATAAAAACAATAACTGTCTATGTTTTACCTGGACTAGTCTGCCAACTGAGTCCGCCAATGAACATTTTCCTGGAACAAAAATAAAAAATTCATTATTACAATTTGGACGGAAAATGTCAAAAGAATACGTTGTAACATGGGCGTAGCTAGAATTTGAATCAGGGGGGGACAAAATAAAATACATTTTTATTTTTACAAGTATTTATATATATTATAATTTTTACATTATAACAATGCCAATCGTCTAGGATCTTCGCACTATTTTTAGACTTATATCTTATTTAATTTTTGATTTTAATGTAAAACTTACACGTTTAATATAAAAAAATAGAATTCTGTATGAGGCGCAGGGGGGGGCAAATGCCCCCACCTGCCCCACCATCGCTACGCCCATGCGTCGTAACAATATCTGTAAAAATGCGTTCGTAAATTATTGCGAACGACGCATTATTTAACCACGTATGCACCAAAATATTGCACAAACGTGGGTCTATACGCATGCACGACTTGTGCAGTGCTGTTGCGAGCGGCATTTATTCGACACTTATGCGCACACATACCGTCGAGCGTGTTGAATGAATACACACGGCTCACAGGTATAGTGAAGTATAATGATCGAAGTGGTCTGCTCTGTCCGTGACGTATGGTTACGCGTCGTACGGAGTAAGGGCCCCCGTCGGATTGAACATTGTTTGAACGTTATGGAAACGATCAAATCGCAACTTTAAGCGGACGTTTCATTGTCCTCCCCGACCGTAGTTATACAAATGATATTGTACCGTTTTCAGCTACACAGAACTCGTTCGGATTAATTTTTTATTTATTTATTTTTTTTTACATGTTTTTCCGATGACGAACGACTGCAGCGATCATCGAAAGCGTTAAATATTTGTGATCATCGTATCGTTTCAAACTCTAATTTGTCGATAAAATAAATTCACTGTGTTCTACGCTTAACGACCACCGTCAAAACAAATGCTGTTTTGTCGACGAGCGTTCTAAATAATGTTTTTGAGTTATTTAAAAAATTTAAAACAAACGGATTAGTTACGTTATAGTCTATGTGTCAGACTTCATTAGTTTTCTAAAAGTTAATCATTCGCGCGCGCTTTTGCGTGTATGCGTGTGTTACTACTGTTACTGCTCTGGTGTGTATTTGGGAATGCGCCAAACGCGCTACGCATTGTCTTATGCGTGTTTATGTGCCAAAATATAAAACAAAAAAAAAAAAACTCGCACATAAAAATAATCAGTAATTGAACAGAAATGTAAAAATATTCCGTACGAAATGTGCACAATGCGAAGAAAAAGAATTAACACAGCCTTGCAGGTAACCTTTCTCCTAGTTTTGTTAGCTATTTTAATTTTATATTCCATTGGCTGTCACCCAATCAATATTGTTTAATCTATACGCACACACTGTTCATATGCGTTTGGTATTTCACCGATACAAGACCAATTTCTTGGAAGTATTTACTTGTTACGGGAAATAGCGAATTCGTTTCAAAGAATGCCAAACGTCGTTGGTCGGCCCAACAACGTCATCGGAATCAATACGACGTATAGGACTCGAAAAATTAACCGTTCACTCCTGATCGCAACCGTAAAACACGCACGTTTTTTCCCCGTTCATAAAAATGGCGTATAGTTCTTTTTTTCAGCTATTTCTCAATCACACGCTGTAATATGAACATAAATTAAGCTTTACCGTCGTTTGGCGACAAACTCCTAGAAACTACGTAAGATTCAGTTTAAAATAGGATAATAAAACCATTTCGGATGTTTATAATATTAATCGCACCACAGTGACGAATAATAATACAAAGAGCGTTTACAAAACATGAACGTTTATTAACATTTTCCAAATACCTTTATGTAGAGCCAAATCGACGAAAGGAAAAAACAAAACGAACATTCGTAGGTAAAAAAAATAAAAATTAACACACACAAGACCTAGGTTTCCAAATTTAAACGTTTAATTCGTTTCGTTTGTCTCGGAGATTTTTCGTCCACAACAAGTATAAGATGAAACCCTTACGTATAATGATTGTCACGTGTCAAGGGTGAACACCGTTTATTGTATTCAACACGTGTATACGGACGTACTAGTGGCAACCGATTTACAAGGAGAGACAATTATTATTTTATTTTTTCTCTCTTTGTTTAAAGTAATAAATATAGAACTCAAAACGACACGAAAGCATATAAACACATATTTATGAATTTATACATTGTTATTATTTCGCCCGTTCCAAAGCATGTCAGCACAATATATAGGTATATATAGTTTTACAGCTTAACAGATTCCGTGTTTACAACCGCAGTCGTTATCGTATAAGAATTTCGTCAATGTCCTTTGTCTTTCGTGAATTCCAACACGAGACTTGATGAATCGTGAAAAATAAAATTTCGATAAATTTGCTTTAGGCATCGACGGAATTTGAAGGCGTACGAGTTGCACTGTTGCAGTATGTCGATCTTATCGACTCCGAATTATTATTATTAATATTATTATTGTTATTATTACGTTTAATAAATCGTTTTATCAATTAATCTTTTTCAATTAAAATTTGCATACATCGGCAGTTACGTATTTATAATAAAAACGAATATTATTATTATTATTATTATTATTAGCTGTATTGCGCTACACACGAATTGTAGACGCGTACACGCAGACGTGTACAGGCACGATTAACCACCCCACTCATCCATATACCTTGAATACATGAAAATACACATGACTCGGAAAAATTTATTACCTTTTATTTTCGGTATTTTAAACGTAATTTATTTGCCCCCGGAATAATTTAATTTTCGACAGGAAACGATCGCTCGAGTTAAGCCGGTAGCCGCGCGTAATATAATATTCGTCAACACCACCCGCGTCCTGGATTTCGGTGCGTTGCTTTTCCAGGGTCGTAATAATTATACGACGGAGGTGTGTACCTGCTGCAGTATATACATAAATACGACATTATTTCGCTTAATAATTCGGAAAAGGCGCCGCGGGCAAGCAATTAAATTTAAACGTAAGTATTGACTATGATTTCGGTCCCGTTTAATTCCGTCCGTCGCGCGCGCACATTAGTCGCTTGTATTAGAACGTTTGCGGCCGTTTTACACGTAAACATGTAAATAATGTAATATGTTGTCGCCGCCACGCGATTATTACGGCGGACGGCTCGAAACAATAATTTCAATCACGCGACTGAACCGCCAAGCATTAACCGCTGCAAACAATGCATTAGTTATTATAATTCTAATAATATCGTTGGTATTATCATCATTATTATTATTATTATTATCAACGTTATCAGTCCACGCAAACAGTTATACCGTTTTGTAAACCGTTTGTCACCGTCGCGAAGGACTGCTTGACGGTGTGCTGCGGGAGTGTGCGTGTAAAGCAGAGAAGGGTTAATGTACACGAACGATGGGCGGCGAGTAGATGGCGGTGGCGGTGGCGGTGGCGACAGCAATCAGGAGCGGAGGTGTATAATACGATTTTATTACATTGTCAAAAGTTTGTTTGCAGCTCACACAATCCGTGTGCGGCTTTTTCGGTCGAGATCCGTTTTCAGTACATATATAATACATATATACATATATACAAACACACACAATATGACCTCCCGTGCCCCCAACTCGACTCCGCCGCCATCGTCCTTGTACACGCGCACGACATCCTCAAATATCCCTCGACGTCCATCGCCTTTCTGTCTTTCTCTCGCACACCCTCTCCCTTTCTCCCTCTATATAACGAAAGATATTGTGTCGAAAAGCCAACAACCACGAGAACAGAAAAAAATAATAATAATAATAATAATAACAATCGATAAGACGAACAAACAGTTCGCTGAGAAACCTTGTTCGGTGTGCATAAGATTATATTATTGTTTCGGGAGGAGCGTGCGAGCACGGAGGAAGGACCGAACGGAATTCGCTTATCGTACACCACGCTGTGTAAAGACGGTAATATTCTTCGAGCGACTTGTCAAGTATGTACACGAATGTAACGCAAACGACGCGCTATAAAGTATATAATATCAAGGCAGCCGGCTCTTTAACTATAATTGTAATTGTTTGCGTCGCGCTCACATTATCACATACACGACGTCCTCGTGTTATTATTATAATGGGAGCGTTCGGTCTTCATTAGTGCCATTTATTCCCTTTAATTTCCCGCGTCGATACAGCACGTGTGCGCAGCATATTATTGAATAGTGAATATCGGCGCGATACGTACACACGCGATAAGCAGGATTATGATTAATGTTTCGTAAAAATTCCACGATTCACCCGCGCAGCAGTCTCGTTGAATAAACATTGACACGCGCATAATTGGAATGGAAAATAAAATTAACGTCCATATATATTACGTCTATATATTACAGTGCACCGCCGTCGGATGTATGGAACGTTTCGGTGTTGTACGCGCGTTTGTGGCTTGATACGAAACACACTATGAATACTGCACTGACGCGGGTATGCGACGAAAACACGTGTTTAATATGCACAATTAAACGCGCTCCACTATTGTAAATGAAATAAAAATTGTGGAATGCATCATATACTGTGAAATTTAATTACACATAACTACGTGATAAGCCAGCGAAATTGAATTTAAAACTATATTGTAATTAGATAAACCATTGCAAGTATATAACATACATGGACACGTTCTTTGATTTTTTTTCCTCCTCCCACGATGAAAACGCATTAATTATTTGTGTTCATTATAACGCGCCATCCGTGTATTTACTCAAGTAAATAACAACAATTTTCACAGCGTTTAATTTCCGGCTTTTACACTACGAAAACTTCAACGTTTCGTTATTCCACGACAGATGAATATTATACAAAAGTATTATCGTAAAATGTAGTTTGGAAAACCCACTCGGGAGGGAGGGGGGGTAGAAAAGTTGAAAAAAAAAACACAATACGAACCAGTATTTTTGTTAACAATCAATCCCTCTTGTACCATGTGTATAAAAATATATAGGTACTCGCAGTCAAAAATTAATACTGTATACCCTAATTTAAAAAAAATAAATAAATAAAAAAAATACCTTATTACAGCCAACAGAAGAGGTAAATGTTTCTATTGTTCGTTTTTTATTACCGTACTGGTTTTTATCAAATAAATCTCAACATTGGTATAGTACATTATGAAAACTTTTGTGGAAATATGTATTGTGCAAAATACAAATAAATAAAACTTTTTCGAATTTCAAATAAAAACATTTACTGTTAATTCATCAAAGTTTTACTATAATGTGTATAGAAAGTATTCGTATTGTTTTCTGTTACAGCGATAAGTTTGCTTATCATTTCAATTAATTTATACCGAGAAATATTGATCCTATTTTTTATGTGATACATTATAAATCGATAATAATGCAGGGAAACGCGCTGTATGCGTTTCATATATTTTTAATAAATAACATTTACAGTTTTGATTTTTCGGCAGCAGTGATGTATGTATTGAGAATTCAACTAAAACGATATTTAAACATTGTACATTTCCTCTGGTTCCGCAGAGAAAATTATAATATTAAAAAACCTTAAGGAAATTAAAAAACAAACAATTTTTAGTATGGGTTAGGTAAGACTTAAAGGTAAAATCAGGTCCATAGCAAAAACAGTATAGATCCATGTTCAAATCAATAGTTTACAAGTATATTAGTCCGAAGCGAACAACAATTTTAATAATGAAAAACGAATATTCGTGTTTTAAACTGTACGTTCATTCATCCCCATGGTAAATATTTCAAAGTAGATATCTATGGAAGGTATAAGATGAAATAAATATTTACATCCATATCGAAATCGCAATAACTACGCCTACTTTTTGTTTATTAAAATGTATCTTTCATTTGTATCCCCGTAGTTTCTAGCGTTTCCCCGATATTCGCCAATTAAAAAAGCAAATACTGTTTTCATTAATTTCTATTCATACAACTTACGATGTGCCTACTGTTATAGTTTCATTCTGAATTCGGTATTAATTAGAACGTAAGTAATACATAAATATATTTATTTGCGAAACAAAACGTTCAAAATGCATTGAACTTTATAAGCATTGCAATGGCAATACATTCATAATGAACGATTTAAATGAAATACTAATTGGAAAACGCTCTGCAGTGGTCGCGAACAACAATGTTGATTGTGCTTTGAAAATTACAAAAAACATTTTCTAATCAATAATATCAGCAATGTATCATTAACATAATTAATAATTATACTTAACGCAGTTTCGTCTCCCTGTCGCTACGTATCATGAATATTTCTGTACGCGGACATGGCTCACTCAACACTTGCAACAATTGATTTTACATGTATTCCATATTGCTTTCGTGCTCGCATTAGCGTTACTCGATTGCGTTAGTAAGAGAAAAACGATAATCTAGTGCGAACGTCAGCGTAAATACTCGTTATTCGAACACGTAATATATTACGGAACATTTTATTTTCAACAGCAGTGAAATACTGATTACTCTTAACGATCTAGTCGGTAATCATAATTGTCTCGAGACGTACTAGGCGAGATTTCCTCGATCCTTAACTTTCCTCGGACGAACTAGGATATTGTTATCGTCCGTTGAATCGTTCGTACAGTGGTCGGCGCTCGGCGTTCGCTACGTTCACAAATCGAAACGTACTGTATCGACTCCACTGTGCGACCTCGCACTACGACTACCGGCGCCGGGACGCGGTCGCTGAATGGTCATCGCGGTTTCGCCGCAGTCACGTGTACCGTTTTATAACATGCCGTACAGTTGATACATTTGATACAGTTCCATTGGTTTCCGGCGTGCTTACGGCGAATACACATCAACGGATTCGCAATAATACGCGCGCGCGTACGTACACATAATGTACTCGCGGACGGTAAACAAACGATTTCATTGTGTACAGTCGGTCGTCGAAAATCGCTCGCTCGACGACGAACTCAAATGTGGTTTATTTTAATGACGGTTTTTTCCCCTCTTACACACACTCTCTCTCTCTCTCTCTCTCTCTCGTTAATCCCAAACATTAAATCGAGCAGTACGTCTAGCAGATGCCAAAGCACTTCGTATATATTATCGTACCGTGAATCAGACGGGTATTTGAACGATTTCTCCCGGTAACATACCGTGAGCATTACGCCTACTTCGAATATCTACAAATAAAACTCGGCGCAGTTCTCGTGGTGGTTTCGAGATCGCAAACCGTATACATCTACTCGTCGCATATTTGATTTGCACACACCACTTGAGTCCCGACCGTGAATCGTTTGGCAATACAACACGAAACTCAGCTACTCAATTGTATGTGTGCGTGCGCAGTTACGCGCGTGGTTTGACGGCTAAACAGGACTAAAAATAACAGTATAAGGGTGAATCGGACAAAACGTGTACGCACGGTAGACAATGATGGGAAATCAAAAAGTAAATCCTCATTTGGACGAGAGTCAAAACTAATTTCGTAAAAACTTTTTTTTTTACATTTTCCGTATCGTTAGATACGCGAAGTTTTTGAAATATCAGTCTCGAAAAATGCACTTATAAACCAGTTTGAAAACACCAATCGTGAGTAGGACGGTTTTCATACCATCTACCGTTCCTTTGTCAGTTCATTATTTATTGCCGTAAAGAAAACGGCCATCGGTAAAACAGTTGAAGAAATCGTTAACGATAAACAAACGCGGAGTTTTATTGTTACGAGAAAACTTATCACAATCGTCAATTTTCTGGTCTTCGATTTTCATGTCTTAATCTCCCGAGAGAATTTCAGCAGAAAACAGTTGATTAGACTTTGATTGACATACATTCTGTAAGCGACTTGAAAAAAAAAAAAAAAGGTAAACATCAACATCCTAGAGCCGAAGGGACAACTTTGGTTTTTTGTTACACGCACGAGATATAAGTTATTGTACATTGGTGATCAAACTTTTCTTTCGTTGAGACTGAAAATAGTAAATTCACATCTCATTGTCGGTCACTGCCAGAAGAAAAAAAAAAAATGACGAAGAAAAACTCCCACTGACAACTGGTGGTGCTCTCGATTCATATGGGAATACTTTGAGACTTGGATAAACTTTCCGGGCAATATAAACATTTTAAAAACTTATCAGATCTTATAGAACAATAGGTTTACATGGTTCACGGTGAAAATAAATTCGTAGCCCTGTTTCATTTACGAGCAGCAATGCGACTTACTCCCCGATTGATGCCATATAATATTGTAGGTACACGCATGTTATTATAAGGGGAGTAAATATTTTCGGCTGCGATCGACAAAAATGGCCTCATGTCGCACATTTATTGTTATTTTTCGCTCGGTGCGCAAAACGAATAAGAAACCGTACGGCAATAGTGTGTCGTATTCTACATCCATATACACGTGTACATAATATGATATGCGCACACTCGACTGTATACATACGTACGAATAAAAATAATAAAACAAAGTGTACTTAAAATATATATATATATATAAATATTATATGCCGTTGAGCGTATAACTTTACCATGCAGTAGACATCGCGTATAGTTTGCATCTTATTACATATTACTATTACGTAAATTTTACATATATATAATATTATGTATGTACGGAGTCTTGCGGGATATTGCTACGTAGGTAAAAGGGTAAAAAATGAAAAAAAAAACCGTTTTGTTATCTTTATTCGTTCGGACGTTACAGCATCGAAATGTTTTATCGCAGGTACCTAAACATTTCGCGTCTAGAGCACGCGCGTTATATTCCAGAGCTCGAGCACGCACAGCCATTACACATTACTGCATTAGTTCACGTGAGTGTAATAGTATAATATAGGCAGTCGGTAAAATCCGTTTGGCAGTAATAATTTTTGAACGGTTTTCCAAATACTCTATTTATATATATATATACATAAAACGCTTACGAGCAGATAAATATAAATATTCCGCAATACGACTGAGATTCTACTGCGATAAAAACACGACAAACGCCCGATCCTCTGTGCGTTTATTTTGAGGCGTTGCGGACGACCATGTGAGCGTATATTATTGTACATCGTCGTTTTCACGAGAGGAAAAAAGAGGAGAATTTCGAACGATAATGATATCTCGAACGCGTTTTTGTGGAACGTCGCCCTGCGAACAAAATACGTACACGCCAGTTGTTTTGTGTCTGTGGGCGATTTAGCATTTTGCGCGAATATCGGTCGCCGCCGAGGAGCGCATTTTTCACTTTTATGGGACATATTGGCTGGAATTCGTACGTTACAACGTCCATTAGATTCGCAACCGAACGGCTTGAAACGACTATTAAGAACCGGGAGTACGGCGGGAGAGACGACGGGGTGCGACGGCTGCGACTGTTACGCGCGCGCATTGTCTTCCGAGAGGGGAATACATTATGTTACATTGCGTTCACAACGGTGGCGACGTAAAAACCGGACGGGAAGATGTCGAAATGACGTTCGAATCGAAATGCGAGCAGAGCGTGCGCGTTTCCCAGCATTATTTCGCCCGACGCGCAGACCGGTGCCAGTGGGGTGCGCAAGTGAGAACGGAGACTTAGGACTTTAGACGGGCTTAAGGATTCGGATTTTCTTACCGGTGTAGAATAATACGCTACGGTTATAGGGCGTTGATCACGTGAACATTTTGCTGAACGAAACACTGACAAAGTGTGCGAAAATGTTTTGAACTGAATTACAAAGATTGCAATCGTTGGACGTTGATCGCGACCCGTTATCGATTGGCGTTAGATCGGGGCGAGGGGGACTGTTGATCAACGTTCCGACCGCTCGAAACCATCTAAGATCCCGCACGCTGTCGGAGACCATCGCCCGTTCGCGTTCACCCTTTTGCCGGTCGGTCGGTCGGTCGCGGACAACCGACTCGTCGTCGTATCACATCGGCAGCACCCGTACGGGGTCCGCACGGGGACGCACGCTATTCGTGCACAATTACCGGCCGACGGGCGTGTGTTGTGCGGTTACCGCAACGAGCGCTGTCGCCGCGCGCGCATCACCTATGCACGGTTTCGGAGACGAAAATAAAAGCGCGTCGCAACGTGTCGTGAATATTAATAGAACTCTGGCGCGCGTTTTTCGGTTCCGAACCTTTGACCGCGGTGCGCATTAGTCCACGGGCAATTTGTGGCCGTGCGCGTCCTACCTCCTCGTCCGGTCCGCACGCGCGATCCTCCGCGAAAAAATCGTTGTGCCCACCCGACCCCGCCGTTCTGAATATAACCGGAGAGTAATGACGTCTCAAGCCGTGCACTGCGGTCCCGTGCAGTAATAACGACAGTACTGGTAACGGTAGTGGTAATATTAATAATGCATTCTCGGCGAGCCGTTAAAAATATTACGGAGGAAAAATAAAAAATAAAAACTCCCGTTCCCGAGTTACGCGCGCGCCACACGTTTTGGCCGGGCGGCGATGAAATACATTCGGTGTACACCCGGCCGTACGCGCATATAATGTCGTACGCGATTTATCGTTCTGGGACGACAAACATTCGTTTACAGGCGGTCGCGATGTATCTGCGCGCGGACTCGTAATCCGTCCGACGAGCGTTGACCGGTCGGAGATACGAGTTTTTATTTTTCCACACAGATGATGAATCGGTATGGAACACACGCGTATGTTCCCCGACGACGGAGAACACGACTGCAACGCTCGGGCTTATCGGAAAACGATAGGGGTGGAAAGGATGGTTGCGACGGGGTGCGTCGAGTTGTTGTTACTGCGCGGTCCTATTATGTCGTTGGACCGACTTTAGTACCTCCGCTCAGGGATACTTTTTCTCGAGGGTCGACGGTTGGACAAAATGCCCGATTTATTTTTCTTCTCAGTTCGCTACGCCTTCCACCGCGACCGTAAAACCGAGCAAGCCCGCGCACGGTGTGGGTATTTTATTATTTCGTTTTCGTTGGCCGCACATGTGGTAATACAATAAGGTATAAACGGAACGTGGAAGCTCCGCGCGTGGTTATCAATCAATCGGTTACCCGCACGACTTGTCGAACAAAGGCTGTACTGCGTGAGAGATATAATACACTGGGAGATTGCAACAGCATCGCAGGTGTGCGTGGAAAGATAGGAGTTTGCGCGAGAACTTTGTTGTAACCATTAACCGGGGTTCGCTAGCTATAGGTATGATAATATGTATATGTGTATACGTATATGTGTTGCCGCGACGACGGAGAGTGTCTCTCCAACTCCGACATCGATTTATTACAACGAAATCGGGCATAAGTGGCTTAGCTTGCGCGAAAAACGAATGGAAAAAGAAAAATGAATAAACCTTCGAAACTCTGTGTAACGATTGCGTTTATATTACATAATGCATGCACATTGCCGCGAGCCCGTTAAAAGCTCGCCGCCGCCGACGACTACATAATGTCCCGTGACACGAGCATGTATACTAATAATATTTATATATATAGGTACGTTAAGTATATTAAACACACGCATGATATTGCGATTATATATTTTAATACTTTATTTACGTCTTGTATTCGGTCGTACGCGTGTTACTCAAATTCATCCAACGAAACGTACACATACTCGTGTGTGTGTATAGTTACGCGACCACTTGACGGTGAACGACCCGTATATATTATAATATTTTACTACGCAGTGGCGTGTCATGCATGTGTGCGATGTGTGAAAATGCCATAGGCACTTGGTTAGGTAATAATTGATGTCCATCATTATTACTCAACTTTCCAGAAAAAAATAATTTAAAAATAATGTAGGAAAAAGTAAAAGGACAATAATGAATACTACTCGAGGTATTAGTAAGATTCATCAACCAAGTCAAATTATTCGATACATCTCAATTATTTCAGACAACAGCGTTAGTTCTAAAACATAGTGGTCTGAGGCTGCCAACATGAATGGTGTATATCAGGCGTTCAGGATAGGTCAAAATCGAAACATAACTTGAACTTAGTTCTAAACGATGCAATGAATTCCTCAACGGAAGTTAAAACTTTCCTTGGTCTCGTGTAAACATTTATACATATTTTTCGAATAAATAGTATTAAACGTTAGCAATTAATTTTATCTTCAGAGTCATCAGATATTTAAACTACGTAAAAAATATTTCGTACAACTCTTTGGTTTTCAAGGTATGATTCTGTATCAACCGTTCAACATCGTTATTTTGATATTTTAAAATGTATATTTGAAATAATTCTTAGAAGCAAAAATAAAGATGAAATATTCGAAGCAAATTATTTAAATATTCATATGAAAGATTTTAAATTTATGTGTAATGAGAATTTAGTGTGCTTTCGTAAAGTTCTATTAACTTTAAATGTATTCAGAGTTCTTCAAAATTCTAAACAAAAAATATGTATATTAGTTTTTAGCTTAATTCTGTATTGATAAATCTTTAAGAATACTGGTCGAAATACGATGATTTTTTTTTTTTTAAATATCAATATAAATCCCAAAAAAATATGGTATGTATCACAAGAAAAAAGAAACCGAAGAGTAAAACGATTTTACGATGAAATCTACCAAAATTATTGATTTAATTCAGTAGAAAAACTTTTTAAAATCAATATATTTTATTTAATATTGGATAATGTAAAAATACAAGTAAAACAACATTTTACCAATTTAAATGACCTACTCAAAATATTTGAAATTATTCAACTGAATTTGTTGATTAATTTCACTGACAAAGTTTTAACTCCGCTAATAAATTAGTAGAATATTATTATAATGATTTATCAAATGCTTTTGCTCTAATTTTATCGTTCAGATTATGTTTTAAAGAAGAAAGTTCAAAAACGAACATCGGTAAAAGCAATTACTGAATTACTTGTTATAGAGAACCCCACATAAACTATATAGCGTGTATGCTATACTTGACTCTCCGTGTAACGGTTGCTACAGCAAAACGTTCATTTTCCAAATTAAAATTAATGAAAAATTATTTACGAAGCACAATGTGTGAAAAAATATCAAATGGACTTGGAATTCTATCTGTTGAAAACGATCGAGTACATCAATTAAATAAAATAAAATTAATTAACAACTGTGCAAAAAGAAATACACGCGAACGAAATTTAAATGAATTATGTTATTTTTAAGTAATTCCATCTTATTTTTTATATAATTTAAATTTAAAAAAAAATATATATATATTATATAGTACCTATTTTTTAAGTAGCTGATTTGCATGACACATTATTATTTAGGAATAATAATACTAACTTTTAACTTTAATTCATTTTCCTCTATTTTTATTGTTTATAATTAAAAAGTGATGGGGCCCTTTTCATTACTTTCGCCAATCTTTTGTATGAACCGCCACTGGTATTACGCGTACTATCGATTATGAGTACATTATAAAACCAACGGTAATTAATATTTATTATACATACGCGATCCAGTGCCCCGTAGCGCGAATTATAATATTATTAATACAATATTGAGTGAAATATATTCCTAGCCCGGGGAACGTGTAGGTAATACACATCACGTAGTCGTAACAAATGCGCTGAGCCGTATTTGTGGAGTGGTTAGGGGATAGAGTAGAGGGAAATAGCCCACCCTAGAAAACGTGTGTGGAGGGTGATAATATTTTCTACGGTGACTGAAAAAAAAAAACTCGATCGATGTTTGCGCATTCGCAACGGAATTTTTGTGACCGGATACAACAATATTAGCCGTTTTTTAATAATGTTGAAAGACGGTTATTTTTGATTTTGTACGAACAACAAGTATTACGTAAAAGCGTTCGGCGAAATGGGAAAAGTTGAACGCGAGAGCGAAGCAAGTGGCTTTTTAATGGATACATGGCTGTTAAAGATCCCTGTCTCGGAATTCTCTCGTACTACATTATGCATGTGCTGGTACTAGTTATTGTTCACGGGCGACAACATTTTAAACACGGCACTGCGAATGCGTTAAAAAAATAATGATGATAATAACAAAAATGAGAAACTTTTTTAACGAGCACTGGTGGACATATTGTTATTGTTATACGGCGCGCAAAAATAATTATGTAAAACAAATGGTGCGCGCCTCACGTCGATAACACCATTTCGATGTAGCTGAAAAACGTTCTCCCTCGGGATTTCTCGAACTCGTGCTTTACGCACGCGCAAAATATTGATGTAGTGCTACGGAGTACTATAAATATATATATATATGTATATGTATAATAACTAATAATAAAGGTACGTGTACGTAATACGCGCGTGTGCGCTACGACGTTTCACCCGGGTCGATTTGCTTCGTGAACGGGTTGCGACGGAAAAACGTTGGATTCTAATTTTAATTTTTTTTATTCGATCTTAAATCGCCTACGGTAGACCGTAAAAAAAAATGTAAAAACCTCCAGAGCAGTGAGAAATCGCACGAATACACTCGATTTGAATCGTTACCGTCGCGAAAAAACTGTCGGACCATAAGCATATACTAATTGGTCGGACGTTAATGACGTTGATGACGAACGCGCGAGCAATAAATCATGTCCACCAAACACAATGCAGCGTATAATACAATGTTATAATATATTTTATTGCGTATACACGCGCGTTCCGAGAATTCAAATAAACATATCTTAAGGCGCGTCCCCACTGCAGCGGGTAGGACGCGTGGCTCAGCCGAGTTACCCGCTCGGCCCTTCCCGTTCCCACTGCGATCGGCTTTCTACCGGCAACAAAATACTATCAATGTAAATCAAACCAGTATTTGGTTTTCACTGAAATGCCGTGCGACCAAAACGTATTATTGGCTGCGTCAGCGTTCATTTTCATTGCAAAAAAAAAAAAAATTTAATTTATTAAATTAAAAAAAAAGCTAAACAACGGAGATTGTGGTTACGACCTGATGTTCAAAGTCGTGAAATATGCAGTACAAAGTCTTTTATCTGATTTAATAACTGATGGTACTGATATATTAAATCTGGAGTACAGACGCAACGGAGTTTTTAGAAACTTTTTTTGGGATGTCACCTTTTCAATGAACTGTACAGAGCTGTTATCTACGGTAATTATTGTTTTTTTTTAATAGTTGGTGAACATAGTTTCAAATACATTTCACTGCACAACATTTTGCGTGTAAAAATCATTATTCGGCCGATCGCGTCCCAAATATCACGTCCCACGCGGCTCAGGCTTCACGTCCACGCCAAATATTGAAGCCACTGAAGACGCGCCTGTACGGCAGCCTTTATCTTGGAGCTACGCGTGTTTCTCTTTAAATACCGGCTATGCATTCGGCACCTTCTCGTTCGACACGTACGCATTACCAGAAGCACGCGTTGACATAATTTTTCGGACCGGAGCGCCCAATATTTTTACTGCCACGTACTTGTTCGTTTCACGAGATAGAACCGTTTTGGTAATGGTCGATTCCGTAGCACCAGATTGCATTTCGGACGACCCTGGCCGATTTTCTACGACGTTTCAAACCTTCAAGCTGCGCAAAACCGTTAATCGATAAAAATCGGTTCCGAGTCCGTTCAAATATCCGAGGTTGTGAGATAGGGTCGAACAGCAACCCGCTCTGGGCACGTCCCTGCTTGCGGTGCTTCGGGAACTCGATTGTTTTCGCTGACCTTGCGCGCGCACGGCGGCGGTGCTCGGAATCGACCGACCCCGGGGAGGTAGAGGCGGGTGCGTTCGAGGGCGGTCAACCCCTTATTATTCGGACGTCCGTGTACGATGACGCGACGCGTTAGGCAAGTGTTGTGTTCTCATAGGCACGCGCGCGTCCGAGGGAGTGGAAAACCTAATTGATTACGTTCGTTCCGCGGACGGCTCGGCGCGCGCGATAGTTTTCCGATACCGTTTCAGGCGTCGGGCGTGTCGCACCGGCAGCGACGTCGTCTCCGTGTGCGCGATCGCGTTCGTGCGACGGCGTCCGGAGCGGAGCGCTTGTTGGGGGAGTTGTCCGAGCTCTTGCTCGTCTCGCTCGTCGCACACACGGTTCGGACACACGCGGTAACCGGTGCCGCGAGTGCGGTAGTCGAATACTTTTGGCGAGTCGAACCCCGGCCGCGGGGAACGTTTCCGTCGGCCAACTCGGCGCAGATTGTTGCGTGACGCTACGGCAAACGTCCCGTGCGCACGAGACGGCAACGATTGCTCGTTTCCCGGGGATACGAGTGCAACACGCGCATCGTGTGTGACTTTCGTTTTTACACCAAGTTTTACTGCACGATCCTGTACGCGGCAACGTAACACGGTGTGTTTTTTTTTTTTTTTTTATCCGAACCGTTTTCGTTGTTTTCGAAACACGTCCCGTTTGCTTAAAACGTGTTATTTCCGATTACAATCGTGTTCGAAACACGTTTTAATCGAATTTCAAACGGGACAAAACGATTGGCACGCGTTCATTGACAGTATGGCAATATGAAAATAAACGATTAAAACATAATATACTGGCTGGCAATTAGTACCCGTTGACCACTGTAATCGCGGATGAAACGAATAATAATATCGTTTTCATATGATATCAGCTATTACATACGAACAGCATAAGTGTTCAACAGAAGTACGAGTATGTTTGAAATGTTGAGAGTTAAAATCGTAATTTATACACTTTTAATTATTGGTAGCATACGCGGATGTACGTTGAGGTTTCTGTAGACTCGATCTGGGCTGTTAGTCAATGCTCATTAGGCATAATTTAATATCAGAATAATTAGTAAAAACATTCGTTTACTAATAAAAACTAATTGTTTTATGTTATGTATCAATCTGAATTGTCAATCAATTACAAAACACTAAAAAATCAAATAAATAACTAACTGTAGCAGAAAATTTAAAAACTTGTAGATGATACCAAAAGGTCAAAATTATATTTTTTTTCTGTTTTAAATAATTGTTTTTCTACGTCGTTTAATTCAAATGTATCAGACGGTTTAAGCAAAACAAAAATTGATTATTTTAAATGTTAACAAAATGTTTAAAACATTTTATTTTAAACAACTTAACTCTGTCACGTGATATATGTTTAAAACCAGAATCTGAGTGAAACTAAAAAGAATAATAGGTTTTCCACTTAGTAGAGCGGTTGTTTTTATTTTTTTTTTTCCGGCAATAATTTTTGTCGGATAGTGTACGGATACTCCAACTAATCTGATATGATAACGGTCGCGAAACATGAAGGGATCATTTTTCGATTTCCTCAGCAGTTTCCCTAAAAAGTATGAGAAACACTTTTTCTTTATTTTTTTTTTCTTCTAATGCTTTTATTTTCCGTTTATATTTCGTTTGATAAATAGAAGTTACACAGAGTAATATTACAAACCATAAATCATTACATACCGAGTAAAAGGAGATTTGACATGGTTTTTTATTTTTTTTCATACAAACGTTTACATTTTAAATTTCAACAAATTTTATGGGTTACTCAAAGGATTGTAATTATAATATCTGATATCAACTGCTTCTAAATTCTAAAAAATAGTATAAAGACAATCATGGGTATAACAGAAAATTTAAAAATTCATAACCCACGAGTTTTAAAATCAAGCGATTTGTATTGTTTTATATTTTTTATTAAACACGAACACTTATTAATGCAAAGTCTTGTACTTTAATAAAAAAAGTATGAAAAGGTCTAATGATTTTCAATACCCTCAGTAATTAAAGTTTATTATTTTAAAAGAAATTATTTTTAGAAAAAATAAAACCTGAAAAAAACCTCTGCTTAAATTTTGGTTGTTGTCCATTTCAATCACATGAAATCAAAATTATTCAAAATCCTTTCTTATTGCACGTTTAGATGTAATATAAACATGTCCTGACGATTTAAAGTCACTAGCTGTAATAGTTTAAGCTGGCGTTGATAATAAATCAATCAGTTGCGACTTCTTATTTTGTATATATATATATGTAAGTGTTATTATTATGTTATTATATATAGAATAACATCCATTTGACCTAGGCCAAGTTCTAATCACGTACAAAGCCCCACGCATCTCTGGACATCTTGACTTAAGAGTAAACCGATTAAATTTAGGACACAACAATAAGTATAATTGGCTTAAAGTAGTGGACTTCTCCAAAGGTCAACAACAGCTCTATTGAAAATAATATTTTTAAATCATGTTGATATTGTTCTAATTGCAAAGTGTTTTCAATTACCATTCTCTATACTGCAAAAGAGTAAAAAATAAATATAATAATTTAAGATAATATTCCGAAAGAACAGTATGTATATATATAAGAATTCGAAGCCCACGATGTAACATATTACACGGAAAACATAATCTGATGTTTATGAATTAATTATGATTATATTTACGCACGGCCCTAAATGAGCCGTCAATTTATTGTACTAATCGTCATCAGTATCACGAAGACGCACACACAAGCAAATGTACTCATTACGCTCAGTGATGGCGCCAATAAATACAATTTGAGTCTCGAAATGGAAATAATTATACCACAGAAATATTGATATCCATTATATAATGCAAATATAGTGATAATTAATACTATTTGTTTTCAACGCAACAAAAGTTCTGTCAAATTACGAGAAATTTATGTAATCTAATAGGGAAAAAGAGAAAAAAAATCTTTATGTTTTCGGGACTTAGGAATATCTCTTTCGATTCGAAAACTTTTACATAAAATTTATTAAATTTTATCTTATTGGTACTTTTTAAGTTGAACAAAACTGACGTGTTTCCCGCGCATAGAACTATACTACCGTTGATCATTGAAGTCGGGTACATCAGTAGTATATATACTTATAATGAGTAAGATATATATTTATCAGAGAACACTGAAATAATTTCATAATTATTACATTTTATTCGTTCTTTCGTAATATTTGATGAATATTTCATTGATATTGTTTGGTCGTTCATTTATAATTTTACTCAATACGCATTTATTTATTTATGTACATTATTCAATTTCAATTTCAATAAGCATCCTGTGGTCGTGAAGGTGATTTAATCAATTTTGTTAACTGGAATTGTTTCATTAAGCAGTGCTAAACAAAACATAAAAAAGTCCTTGAATACACTATTGATCGAAATTAACACATAGCGTATGTAATTTTATTAATTTGATATCGAGTTCAAATTTCAATTATTTTATTCGATCAATTAGCAAACAATAAAATGTAATTTAATTATGTTCAATTTGATAAATGTGCTAATTTCATTCTGCAGTTATACAAAGGATTTTTTCTATACTCCAGCATGGTTTGTATATTATGTTCTAAATAATCGCGTATCAATATTATGGAGAGGGGGCCAAAAGGAAAACATTGATAACTGTTAAAAATGTTATTGTGTCGTAGAAATAATAGATTTGTGATCTGAACAATTTATCCGGAGGAAAATAATGACATTACGTATCAAAAGTACATACTATTCAGAGTAATTTAAATTAGAAGAAACTAGGAAAGCAATTATGTTACTACTGTAAATGTTATAAGCATTGATAGTAATTCAAAAAACATTACAACGAAAATAAAAAGTTGTTTACACTAATCGTTTATGTTTATCATTTATTCATGACTCATTTTTATTAATTTAGTATTATTTCTCACTTAACAAAAGCTTGTTCCCGTGAAATTTGTTTAATTGTAGCAATTTGTCGAATTCACGCAGTTTTAAAGAAGTATTAAATAAACGTTTTAGTGGATAATTTTTAGCATTGTAAATGTAGTAAAAATAAGTTATAGAAAATTGTTAAGTATAAAAAATTTTAAAGACTTGTTCAATATTCATTCAAACAAAGTTTTTAAGTTCATCAAAAATCATACAAAACGATTAAACAGTTATTCAATTTTAATCACATGCATTTTTGAATTTTTATTTGACCATAAATAAAAAAAAAAAATACTTGACAGTTCAAATATATGATACTAGATATGAACAATTTAATGATCCATTATTATTCTTAGATATTTCAATGATAAATCTGAGTTAGTTTAATGTTTCCTAGGCCTTCATAATATTAACGAAGATTGTTTACTTGAAATATTATTTAATTTGGTTTATTCTGTTTTAATTATTTTATGAATATTCATACAAATTATTAAATATTTTAAATTAATACCTATATTGAAATTATTATTTATTGACACGCATCAAAAGTTAGCTGGCTAATTTTGAATAATGATGCGAGTGTGATGACTGGAACTGTTTGAATTATTTACAAACTAGAGTAAAAGAGAATGCACTTATAATGCACTATTTACAACATTGCAACATTGCTAGTAGTTGTAATACTCAATGTCACGGATTTTTTATAAATTTGTCTGGCAATACAGATTATTACAATCCTATAATACTTGTCCTTGCAAACTAAAATATATAATGAAAGTGTTGTAGGAACAGTTCCAATTCGTTCAAACTTAAGAGTGGATTTTGCGTTGAGAAATTCTTCGATTATTGATTAGTTATTATTATTACTAATCAATAATCGAAGAATTTCTAAATAAAAAATGGATAAACAATTTTGATTTTATTAAGTAACTCTGAGAAAAATGTTCCTACTGTATATACACGTGGTACTATATAGGCCATTAAAAATATTTTAAATAATTTTCATTTTATAGCACTGTAACATAACTATTATACTTTTAACTGCTGACAATCAAACTCCAAAACAAATTTTTCAACGTAGATTATATTATTTTTTAAGACTGTCGTTACTTGTGACACATTTATTTTATAATTTGAAGTCTGCATATACTAATACTAATATATGTAAATTCACATAAGTTGAGAAATAAGTCTACTTGTCCATTGACCTTGGCAAATTTAATTTTTATGCATTTTAATCTGTTTTCAGATTTCGATTTATTTTTAGAAATGAATTATAAACAATGTTTAGAATCGTAAAATGCGTGGTTGATTTAAAACTATCAAATGATCGGATCAATTATTGATTTTTTTCTTTTTAGTAATATTTTTTATGGTAAGTACCTATGTAGTAATGTTTTACTGATTTCAAATTTTCTAATTTTTAACGCAGTTTTGGAGATTCGTTGTCATAAACACACATTTTAAGGGACGTTCTTAATGCAACGTAAGTGAGTGGAGTGTAATGTTAACAACACGAAACGCTTCTGCCGATAAATGATTTCTTCGCGTACAGGTAAACGGTGCTGTGATTCGTCACTCAGCCATGATCATTTTTGTTAATCGCATGGTGTGTTTTCGTATCTGAACTATACGTTCCGATTTATCACTGACTAAGCCATACATTTGTTTTGTGCGACGACGAATTCGCGTGCAAAATCATTATTCACCTCGATTTGTTGCGAGTTCGGTTACTATATTCTTTCCTAATGCAACAATCAACGCGACCCGAATCCTGCCGAACCATGGCAATATCAACGAACCACGGTTGTACATAATTTTTCTCCGCGGCAAACAGTGGGGTTTATCATTTTTTTTTTTTTTTTTTTAGATGATAAATATATGAGTATTATGTTACCGGAGTGAACAGGAAAATAAACTCTGGTATACCATGAAATATAATCAACGAGCGTACGACTTTTCGTTGGTAGTTCGATTAATCACCATTTCCTAACTAATCGATGGGGGAGAGGGGGAAGAAAGAACACGCGATTGTTTTTTTTTTTTTTTTGTTCCGTACGTTTTAACTTCATATTATTATATCAGTATTTTATGCACGGTTGTGTCCGTCTGCGAGAACGATACGATGGGTTCGGACGTGTGCCATTTCGCTTCGGGCACCTTTCAAGTGCGCACGTTTTGTGTACAACGTCGTTTTGACGCGATCGGCTTGCGTCAAGTCTCAGCTCGAAATCGCGGTCGATTGTTAGACTCGTCGGGGCGTTCCGATGCGAATAAATCGCACGCGCGTACAACACAACATCACCGGGGCTGCTCACCACGCGCGCGCGCGTACAAAGATCAATGGTATTGAAAACTCGCGGACCGCGCATATAATAACATTGGGAAACTATCGGCACGGATCGGAAAGCATAATGCATATACCTACGCGAAACGATAAAACGCAGGGAAATAAAGTGCAGTCCTCCCGGGACGAAATTTAATGAGTTCGCGGAAACACAACAACGAAGGGTACGGTTTTCCTCGGGGTGAAAAATAAAAGACAACGGATAAAGTTTTTCCGGAGGATCGAAACATTTCACTTTTATTTAACTCCGATAATATTTTTAATGGGAAACGGTTTTTTTTTTTCCGTTCTTTCTATTCCTCTTCCGCTTTAATTAAAAGCATTGCAATTCATTGTTGTCGTTGCGATTATTGCTATCGCCGTTGCTGTTGCTGCACCACAGTTGTTCGGCATAAAATACCGCCCAACGGTACAGCAATCGTTTCCGAAATAGTTTTGTGCGCCCGTACGCGTACGAGCTATACTTGAGATTTTCTGAGTAACGAGTTGCGCAACTATTATTACATAACACGCGGGTTTTTTATTTTATTTTTTTCTTTATCCGTTTAATTGTCACTCCTATTAACAGCGTGACGTAACGAATAGGAGTTGAAAATCGTTTAATCGTTCGCACTCCAAACACACCTGTTTCTCGATCGCGCGTTCGCTCTTCGCAAACCCTCAATACCGGGGCCGTTACACGCGACGTTCTGTAACATCGATATTTCGACAACAGTGATAGTTCACCGCGCCGTTCGTTTTACTTTATAAGACTTACAATTCCCACCTCTTCGTTGCGGCCGACCGCTATTGCTCTGCACTCGCACGGCGATGAGACGGTTTCGGGTTCTAATCTTCCCGCCGACTTCGCGGTACGTAGATTAAAAACGAATCGTCATCGTAAAACGCGCGCGTACACCAATTCCGAGCATCGCAATGTTTGTTTTGCTCGTGCGTGTACGGCTCGGCACACGGCGCTCTCGTCCACAGAACTCGACGTGTGAACTCTCGGTTCGAGTGCGGAAAACCGTCGAGTACTAATCTGCGCGCGCGCGCAACAGCCAGTAAAATTGTACACGTATGTACATAATATATATATATAATATATAACGAATATCACGACGATTAGCCGCGGTTCGTGTTTTCGTCCGTCCGATCGCATTCATTTCACTTCAACGCGCGTCACGTCGGACGTTGTGGACAAGCGCACGAGCACCTACGGCCGCGTATCGAAGTTTCGACCGTGTTTCGCATTCCGTTCGGATCGGAGTTTCGTTAAGGAACGGATTTCCCGACGACGTGCAAAACCACTCAAACGCCTTCGTTCGGAGAGAGTATTTTTTTTTCTTTAATTTACATCCTCCAACGCATTTATATCTAAACGATCTCCGGACACATCCCTTCGAGTGTAGTTTATAAACTCAATGTAATGTTCTGCGGGACGGACGGACGGACCGTACAGATCTTTGAGATGTAATTTTATCAAAGTTTATAAAGTACTCTGGTTAGAAAACTTGACAAGCACTTCTAGGACTTCTTGTCTCTACGTTTCCAGAACGAACACTAAGTAAGACGGCACGAATTTCCTTTTCATCTCGATTTTTTCCCCTTATCAAATTATAATACTTGCTTCTTAACAGAATTGTTTGTTGGTTTTGTTGTCGTAAGCTTTCAATTTCCTTCGTTGGGGATCCAATACCGAATCGAACTCGATACAGCCGATGTTGTTCGCAATAATACTACTGAAAGACAGGGGCGCCGAGTACAGGGGGGCTCGGGGCTGCAGCCCCCCATGAGCTTCATAAGGTGAGCTCAGCCCCCCACGGTTCTCAAATTGTAAAATGCCCTCAAAATACTAATTTATCATAATAAATTAATTGAGAAAATACATTTTTTTTTATATAAGGCATGTTACTTTCAAATTAAATGGTATTTTTAATTTTTGTATCGTGGTTTTTTATGATTTGAATTTAATTTACTAATACTATTAAAATGTTATAACATACAAAACAACAAAAAAATAACTATATCTTATTAGTTGTTTAACGATAAGTTTAAGGAAAATTAAATTATTTTATGTTAAACTGTACACGACGTGTTTATAAAATAGTGAGCCCCCATGACATTTTCAAAACCTGGGCGCCTCTGCTGAAGATAATGCGAAGAAAAAAAACTAACCGATCTACTCAAAATATTTGTTACTCTTTTGGAACGTAAAGTACATATAGCAAAGTATAACAATGTTATAAACGATATTGATAAATAAGTGAAGTCGATATTAATGGCAGCTTTAAATTAGTCTGTAAACCCTTCAAGGGAATTAGGACTCTCAAGATTTTCAACAACAGTTCACCCTCGTTGCTGTCTTTTCTACGGGGATTTATTCCCTCAAAACGTCATGTTTAATTTGAGTCAGAACCCACCAATTTGGAAGTATTACATCCCGCCGAAGAGTACGCTGTAATGCATTTTAATATTATGCAAACAATCAAAAAGGGAGCACTTTGACTGAACTAATTATTTCGCGAAATAATAATTATGAAAGCCATTTTTGTTTTTTTTCCCTCCGTCAATTGACAAAAATATTTAAAATTCAACAACATTTTTAGATTTTCGCGGAAACGGATGTATACGAACATGATTATTCCACTGTCTCGTTGACTTTTCAGTTAAGATAAAAACATAGTTACCCGTCCAAATGGTGACCGTTTAAAATATGCTATTGCTATTCTCGCAGCAGAAAGTGTCAACCACCACGTTGAAACTGAAACAATAAGTGGGACGGTCCGTCACGGATTAACGTGGACAAGGCTGATAAATTAGCATCAATATATATTTATTTTTTTCATTTACAAATAAATGCCTGAAGTATTATTATTTTTTTAATTCAAAATCGGTCGTACTTACAAATATAATAATATTCCGGTACAAACGTTTATTTATTTCTACGCATAAACTATTTCTTAATTTATACATTAATTTACGAGCATTAACAATTTAATCATTTTTTATGTTTTTATTTTTATTTTATTTTTTTCATCCGAATGATTCCTTTCCACCCCCCCCCCCTCACACTCAACGTAAATCTTATTTATACAATGTTACTCCAAGTTCGTGTGCGCACATATTATTTCCTCGTGTCCCATGGCACTATAAGTACGTCTGTCGCCGTATACATCCAGATCGCGTGCACACGCCGTTCGATAATTATGCGTACATGAATATTTGTACATAGTACCTACATATATACCTGCCTGTATAATACACGACGGTTTACACCGGTTTTTTGTGTCTTATATTCCATTCTTTCCACGCGTACACATCCTTCATTATTCGACCGTTATTCTTGAACGCGAACATATTATTTGTAGGCACATACAACGAATGTAGAAATACCCCAGGTTTACCTACATCATGTAACGTATCAATGTATAGTATTGTCGACACTAAAAGAAAAACTGCATTTACTAACATAATCGACATGCATATGCAGCAATTGCTCCGATATATTACAAATATGTATGTTATGTGTACGCTTGCGAGAACTGTTATTACGCGCGGTGAAGAAGGACGTCGAGTTGCACTACTACACAACGTTACGTACAATATTATATGCTTAAACAGAGGTTAATATTTATAATTTAATGTTCTACTTAGGTTTTGATTGAAATATATTACTCGTCACTCGGTTGACTGTACATTGCAGTTGATTAACTATCATTAGCTCTCTCAACTGAGTATATATATATACATAAATAGGTACGCGTTGAAAGTCATAACACTGTGATATTATCGTTCAAGCTTATCGTATAATATCATACGTACAATAATAACCGTTCGAATAAATCAGATGCATTATGTGTTACCGCCGTGAACCGACAGACCATGCACATTATTTTGTTTCCGTAAAATAATAATATACGTAAGGTTATGGGAAATTCTACGCGACGACAAGTGTTTAGGACGTTCAGGGGCCTAAAAAGTTTGCAATCATTTACAAATTTTTAATAATTCGTATCTGTCGATCTGCTCAAATTTTTGATGAATACTGAACGTTTTCCTCGCAGACCCGATAATTTGATCTAATTTATTACAACGATGGTCCCGCAGTAATTTAGTCGAATATTTTTATTCGAGTTTTAAAATGAACTTTATTTAATTTGTATTACAATAAATATTATGTTTCTTATTATTGTAAATAAATTATATTCTACACGGCTTAGAACAATCAGAGGTCGACTTTTGCGCAGAGGCGTGGCTCCACTACCGGCATACGAACACATGGTGGGATTGATAGATGGGTACCCGACGACGAAAGCTGGCCACTGCGCACTTTTATTCCTCGTTTGAATAAAAGTAGTGTAAGTACAATTGTTCATCTATCTCACGTTATAATCCAATTTTATTTTAATACAACACATTTATGGTAGCCGGGTAACGTATTCAAGGTGTTAAATATAATATTAGGTATTTACTTAAACCAATAAATTAATACATGAATACTCGCATAATAACTCAATACTTATTTATAATTATCATTAAAATAGGAAACAGTTATAGAATAGCACAGATACCACTTAGTTGTACTCAGTTGTTGCAAAGTCGAGAAAACGAACACGGCCAACTATGTCAAACCGTTTTTTAATAGATAGTTAAGTTTAAAGAGTATATGCAATACATAATAAAATGTTCATTTATTTATCATACATTGAAAGGCTGGATATAAATACCACATAAAATATTTGATTATTAATCCTTATAACGAGTTGTACTCCAGCACCTTAAAGTTTATTGAAATTAAAATAATAATATTAAATCGTTTAAATAATATAATAGTAATAAAGCTGATAACATTATTACAGTGTACCTACTTCATTGATACTCGATAATTTATTACACCTTTAGTTAAACAACTGTTTTATTAATTAAACCCCCTTCATAAATTTATTAACCAACTGATTACTTTGCTATACGAGTTCAGCGAACATATCGCTTTAAAATTAAAGTCCACTTCTCGATTACAGTATAAGATAACACTGATGGTTAATTGTAAAACTAAAAGGTTTCATGCTTTGGTTTAGTTTATCTTTCTGTATAAAATTTATATTGAACCAAGCCTATATATATATATATATATATATATATATACTATGAAAATAGTAAAATTAATTTATCGTTAAACTAGATTTTCTATTTCATGATTTTTTTGTGAAACTGAATAAAACATTACATAATACAACATATTTATTTCAAGTCACTATAGCAATTTTAATTTTTATACTTGTTTATTTGATTATTTTTTAAGATAAATATAATATTGTAAACAGTTAATCCGTATCCATTATAATAATGTCGTGAATATAAAATATTTAATTGATACATTTTATTTCAATTTTATAAATTAATTAACTATAAAATAATCGAGTTTGATATTACCTTATGAATTTGAAAGTTAACTACTTTTCTTTTTTTTTTAATAGTACTCATCAAAAAAAAAAAAAAACATAACTAAGTACTAGACAAAATCATTTAATTCATTTTACTTACAAATAATATATTAACTATAAAAATGGTCGTCATAGTAATCTTGATTATTAAATTATTTGTGTAGTATAGCCAGCCGAAGTAACATTATGTACTTCGTAAATTGAATTTAAACAATATATATTTACAAAATAATATAAATCAATTATATTAGAGTACATAATTGAATATCGATTTATAGACATGAAAATATTATTTAACAATTGAGGGGATTCATATGTACTGTTAAACTACATTGCATTTCATTTTTTTAGCTAGTTAAATATTTAAATGAATTTAAAATTATATTCCAGACTATTTTCAATTGCGCTAACCAAAAAAATAAGAAAAAAAGATTATAAAATTAATCATTTTATATGGGTTGAAACTTATAATGATGAAAACTTATCTCAATAGATGTAACGTATTAACTATAACAATGTATTTTCAGTCAATTAAAGACTTACGGAGCTCATTAATAAAAAATAATTCAAAGAACGCAAACGTTATATCAAACAAATCAACTTCGTTTTTCCTTATATTTTAAAAACCACATGCTACACAAAGACGCTTTATATTCTTAATCTAACGAAAAGTTTTGATATTCCACAAAGTATTATTTTTTTATAAATTCTTCAAGTTTAAACTTTTTTCTTTCTATTGGATCTCGTTATTTCAGAGTCTCTAATAAATCCTGAGAAGCTTGGTTAAAATATTCTATTTTTTTCATCCCATCCAAAACTTTCGACGGGTAAGAGCTGTGAGTACATATTTATTGAGAAACTTAAGATGATACATTGCTTCTCTTTAAATCATCGACCTATGCACTACACCAAAATAATAATCAATGCACAACATAAAATCATTGTTTTTCGTTCACAAACGCAAATAATATTTCTGTAATTTTTCGTCAATGCCGTTTAATTTATTTTTTATTCCCTCCCGCCATGTTTTTCTTTTTTATTATTATTATTATTATTTAGAGATGCGACGATACACGTGTGAAAAGTTTTCCGACGTTTCGTTGTCATTCATAGATTTTAAATGCGGTCGGCGTTTTCCCGTCGAGGATGAATCAAGAGCAACCCACGTATTGGGTTAGGTAGTGTTAACCGATATACATGTGGCGAGAAAACGTTTGGAAATTATGGGATTTTGTATTATAAAAAAAAACCCAGGTCTTTAGAGACAATACGGTTATCGATAAAACGAATTGCCTAACGATGAACCCTTGTTGAAATACGCATTGAAATATTAACGACCCTCTCCATAGGAATACCACCGTGGTTGTCGTTCGCAGTCGAATTCGAAATCGCGAACGAGTAAGATAAATAAGAGCAAAATATCATCAAAAATGGTTTAACTTAACTAAAATACGCATTTTATACATATTCTCTCTTTCTGCACTATATTTTAGTGTCGGCGACCGGATTTTATTACTAATTAGAACGTCTCCTAGTCACGTTGTCTCGGTTTTGAATATAGTATTGTGTCAATGTTACATTGCCCGTGGACGACTCCGAGAAGCAAAAGATGGAGAGGGAGGTAGGGAAAAAAATCCCGTTATTTTTCGAACAGTTTTAAAAATGCCGAAACGGTTCGTTACCGTTGGCAACATTACAACTCGCTGTATTTTTAAATCGTTAAAAAAAAAATCATAATAACACTTTTTTCAGAATATCCCTTGTAGAAAACGCCCCCGTTTATTTTCACTGCCGAATTTTTCATCGAGAAAAATAAATACTACTTTTATTTACAAAGACTTATATCACGGAAAATCAATTTCGAAACCATTAGGCACACAAATTCTAAGAATTCCGAGAATATGTAAGTCGCGTATAACATGTGATTTTGGTATGTTTTGATATTCATTTCGATTTAAAAATGTATTATCCACTACGTTAAAACATAAAAACAAATGATTCTGTTGGGGATATTTTAACTAAATATTAGATTCCCTGCAATGATATTCGGCTGTAATGAATAATTTTCAAATTCTCGTTTATAACGAAGGAACATCCGTTTAAATGTCTACAAAACTCAATTGATATTCAAAAATGTATAGTTGACTGCGACACTGTAATTGATTCGATTAAATATCTTCGACATTTCGAAAAAGTTTTTTTTTACTTTTTTTCGAAAAAAAAATAAGCGTGAAAATTGATAACATCTTCGTTCATCAAATACTCCGGATTTAATGAAATAATATCTGATTCATTTTCTTAAACGGATGACGGAATGAAAAACAAATACGAATGAAATACCGTCTAGTCTTTAAACGCAAGAAAGAAAATAATAAAAAACGTGTGAGCGTCTGCAGTATTTTGTACAGTTATCGCATCGACGGATCATTTTTCCATTTAACAAAACCATATCGCACTGCTTAAACGGTGTTATTTTTTTATCACTCCAAAGACATTCGGCACCATACACATTATGATTAGGCTCATTATTCCAAACGTGTGTGATACACGGGTCACGGTCATCGTCGTTTTCGTTCGGTTTTATTTGATATTTCTAAATTATGCGTATGGCGGTGCTTGTACTTTTGACCGACCGCAAATCGATACCCGCGTGTATGTGTACACTATACGGGGAAACGGGTTTTCCATTTTTCTTTTTTCTTTCTAAGTTTTACGACGTGTGAACACTACGAAATACTGCAATGCACCTACACGTATAGGTACTACACATTGCAGTCGAGAGGGAGAAGAAGGAAAACGAAAACCGCATTTAGTAGCGACGGTGAACACAGCAGCGATGGCGGTAGCGGTGCAATACCCCCGCCTGGTCGGCGGCCCACCTGCACCCTTGCAGTAGTCAAGCTTTCGGTAGGGTGGATGGGCGGGGGGCGGGCGGTACGGGTGAGACGGGGTTGCGGCGGAAAGGGTCGAAAGCGGCGCGCGGCGCATTAAACAGATTTCGAAAGAAATTGGAAAACTCGCTTACGACCACGGCGTAACAATTAACCAATGGCGATGCGGGTAGAAAGATGTGGCGGTGAAGGATGAGTGCGTGCATGTGTTGTGTGCGTGTACGAGTTCATAATGCTATTTTCGAAAACAATAATATATTCCAAAGAAAATCACTTACCCAGGGTCGTTGGGAACCTCCGCGGCCACGGTCACTGCGTCCTGGCTCTGCGATTCCATCGTAATCTTCGTAGACTGTTCCGTGGTTGTACTGCGAATGACTAGTACCGGCTTAGAGCGCGCACGTGTTTGTGTCTGCGGATAAAGTGTGTACGTACGGGTGCGGGGGTGTGTATCTGTAAGTGTGTATTTTGACCGAAGGGTTGTCGCGTGACGGACGATGAAGTACTACAAGAACGGAGTGCTTCGCAAATCGAACGAACGGATCGCGGCGACGGCACACACACGGTTCACGTGGTCGGATCGAAGGTTTTTGCGGCGATTGCGTCGGAGACGATCGCGGCACGCAGTGTTCTTAGCGGTTCGTGGGGAACGGGGGCGGTATTCTTACGGCGAACCGTTTGGTCGAGAAAGAGAGACACGGCACGGAGCGGGCGAGAACGAACGAGATGCGCGTACGCGGACGAGAAAAGAGAGATTGATACGATTGCGACGTGTAACAGAGAGACGGATCGGAGACACGGCGGTACACACAACGGGTGTTAAAATATCCGTACGTTTATGAACGATTCGAGTGCGGAGATGTTCACGTGGTGTCGTCCGCGGCGGTGGCTAAGACCCAGCGGCAGCGGCAACGGCGGCGGCTTCGGCGATCAACGCGACCGGTAGCGGGTATACGAGTGTAAACACACGCACATACACACGCGCACACGCACACACACACACACACGACTGGAACACACGATTGCGGAGCACAACGTTGAATTATATGCGAGATACGAATCTACACGATAAATGGTAAAAAGCTGTCCGTTGCGATTTTTGTTATTATTATTATTATTAATATTACAGTTATTATAATTATTATAATTATTACTTTTTTTAATTTTTTTTTTATTATTATTATGTAATCGGAATAATATGAAATTTGTTCCTGCAAACTACGACTAACCACTACTGGTGGGAGGTGTGCTTTTTTGGCGCACACGGTATACTCCCGAGCGTTCGCGCTAAACGGATATGTTCGACTGAACGGTGCGGCGAGTGACTGGGACCGCCGCCGCCGCCGCCGCCGCTGGTTGCCGCGCGCCACGGTGCCCGCGGGGCGAGGAGGAACAGCGGCGGCGGTGGAGGGAGGGGACCGGCCGCCGCCGCCCGTCGGCGAGCGTGTGTGTGCGTCCGTTGCGTTTGCGTGTGCGTGTGTGTGGTGCGCGCGCGCGTGGCGGCGGCGGCGGCGGCGGATGCGTTCGCACAGGAAACGCTCGGGCGAGCGCGTGCGCCCGACCCGCCGTCGCCGTCACGCCGCCGCCTTAATGGTGGGTATGCAACCGAAACGGCACACCAGTCGATATTATACAGCACATGCAACCCTATCTGTCGGCCCCGCGTTTCGGCACGCTCGGACTAGCCCACCCGCCCGAACGGCCTACCCGGTTCGCGTTATGCCGCTCCGTCCAAGCCCCGAAATACACGTCGCGCGCGCACTCGGCGCGGATTTGCCGTTATAGACATCACGTACAATCACGTCGCAGCTCAAGACACCGTGGGGACGGAGTTGGCCTGTAAACGTGCATTAGGGGTGGGCACCGAAACTAGATACCATCGACTTCCTGTTTCGCCTATGGCACATGCACGAGGAACGACCGCCGAACTGTATTTATAATTATATCGCAAGACTGCCGGTCAACACATCATACACCGCACATAAATACGGTTTAACGAGAACGCGTTATCCTTGTGAGGTCGGGGTGGGGGGTGGGCTTTATGCAATTGCGCCAGGGTCTGAGATTGTGTCGCCGCGCCGCTGTATGTGATTTATCGTTTTACTAATCATCGCCTCCTCTGGCCCATAAAGTTCGTTTCTTAAACCTCAAGACCGACGAATCTTTACCACTGGCCATGAATCTCTGATGGTTGCGCTCAGACGAACGCACGTCGATAACTAGTAGTCTCTCTCGCACCTATGCCGATCCGCCCTGAATCGAGAATTACCCTCACCATTACGCACGCTTACACGAACGTAGCCCTCTCGGCGACCTACACGTCCTCGTCGTTGAAAAGCTTTCTCGTCATATTACACGGTTTTTTTTTTTTTTTTAGCCTTTTATTCCTTCGTGGTGTTATCTCTAAACAAAACCGTCTCTCGGGGATTTGTAATACACTAGCAACTGCTTTATGTGCAATAGAGCACATCGCCTTAGTCTGTTTGATGAAAAACGACACCCTCTTTTATACATAAAAATATTTGTATTCTGCTTGGCTCTGTTGTCGCCGTCGTTATTGTTATAATATTATACGCGGCTAACGAGTAAATAAGATGAACGATTTTACGATTAGTAAAAACGAATACTTTTTTGCGGTGCGGAGGTGAAGGGTTATGGAAAATTATCGTTTGCAATTTATGCAAGACCAAAAAGTGATTAGCACAATTATTATTGTTTCGAACTCCGTAATTTTCACGCACCGTTAAAATATTAATTGAACGATTTTCGTTGGTGATTATTGTTAAAAAACAACTCCTGTATAGTACACACCCATATCAGTATGAAAATTTAATTATGTACACCGATCGATAGATATTGATGGATATGCTTGCGTTTTGATTGGATCGATAAAAAAAATTAAATCGTTTGCTGTTTGTGCCAAATGACCGCGACACGTTACGGACGGTACTTAAAAATAATTTAACCTTTAATCCTTGACGACTATTTTTAACATATGAATAAATAAACAAATAGTTTTTGTAAATAAATAAATTAATTGATAAAAACTCAGCCTGAAAACTTTTAAGCAATTTCGCACTGTTCTGCGCCCAGAGGTATCAATTCAAAATATAATATGCGCAATTGATTTTATTTTATTTATTTATGTGAACGGAACACAGTATTCCATGGGTATATAATTAATTAAACAATGCACGCCGTTTGACATTAATAGTAAATAAATATTTTTCATTGAAACCGATAATAAAAAATAACGCATAGGTTAATATACAGTTATTGATACCATCAAATAAATGTATATGACACTTAGGGTTGGGTAGACTTTGGAAAATCCATTAAAATTAGATTTATTTATTATATTTATTAATTGCATTAAGCAATCGGTATATTTATTTGGTTATACAACTTTTGATATACTTTTAATTTAATACATCGAAGTCCAATTATTTCTGCATGGATAAAATGTAGAGAGACAACATTTTTAAGTTATAATTTTAAAAAAAGTATTAAATAATGCTTCACGAATAATATGTACATCAACGCGAACCAAACAATAAATTATTGACCAAATTAAAACCAACCAAAATAAATGTGACACTATTATACCTAAAATATAATTAATATTTAACCATTTTTGTTATTATTTTAATAATGTTAGACCATTTTATTTTATTAAAAATATTTTTAAATTAATATACGCTATGTATATTTATGGTGTCATGATTCACACTCGGAATATTAATTGTGTGCTATGGTTTTGTTAATTTAAACTGTGAACAGTAATTGTACATATCAACACGTTCCGCGAAATTATTAATTTTAAATTTTTAAACCACTAGACGTTCTTACTGACGCTCATAAGCAGGACGGATACATAACATAGCGAATAAAAACGAGATGTATAAATTATCTTCGATGGACGCTTATTTTTCTTGAGAATTAATATTGTTTCACGTTATTTCAACAATTTATTCGGTCATAGTGGTGCACGAAGAAAAAATACTGTATTATACTGAGTATCATAATTCATTATGTGTGTGTTTGTTTACAAGCGAACATTATTTTTCTTTAACGCTGTCTATTGAAATTGTTGATGTATAATTCAAATAAATATTAATCTTAGACTGCGAAATTTCGGGAATGAAAAATTGCTATACGTTATTCGGCAATCAGTACAAAAGGTTTCCATTCATACCGTACATTTATCAGGGATTCCAAATTTCTACAAGACATCACGACAGAAGGCTTGGGTTATGACGGGATTTATGAGGGTTAAGTGCACTTTTATAGAGCTTCGACATTCTCCCCTACACTACGCGCCCCGAAAATACTTTATATTCATTCTAACAATCAGACTAAACTTGTAAACTAGTTCGATACTCGCAATGAAAAAAAAAAAAAAAAATCGTAAACAACATACACTTGTATTAAATGGCCACGTGTAGTGTAGCGCGCGCACGTATGTGTAAAAAGTTTTTACGAGTTAAAAGCTTCGGATAGTAAATAAAATATAAAGAGTGGAAATAAATATACGTGTTCGATATTTTATTCACTAAAAATATTTAATGTTGCGATCTAAAACTCGTGTAGGAGTACTACTACGCGCTGTTATTACCAAGTATTACCAAGTATCTACCTACGAACGAATCGTCAAAACGTACACGTTTTTTCGCGTTTAATAATAATGTTTACTAATAATACGTATTGAAATTATATTATGCAAATATGTATAGCGTAATAATTCGCTAGATGTAACGAAAAATGGTTTGTCTGATACATATTAATGCAATGTACCTTTATAAAACGAAATGATTGAAAAGAAAAAAAAACACCAGCTCACCTATCGAATGGTAGTCGACAAACGGAGCCAAGTGACACGGTTTGGTAAGACGGGAAAACTGACCGTGAGATCATTTGATAAGATAAAGGATATCTCTGATAAATTATTGCCATGATATAAAATTTATAAAATGTCGGTGCAAGAGATATTTACGAACAGATATGTTATAAAATTAAGAGCTAAGAGCATTTAGTCAGAGCCCTTTTCTTGAGTGTAAGTTGTTATCGCATGACGATGTTATCGCTTATCACTTATTATTATAATATTCATCACGTGAAATACATTATATGTAATAATAATCGTTACAGTTAATCCTAATTACTAAATAATTCATTTGGCATGATATAAATCTTTTTTTTGCGAATAATTACTTTTGATGAATAGCTTAACATTATGACCAATATCCGCGAATATTATTTTAATAAGACATTATTAATCCGGCATAATTTCATATTAGAGTACATTTTAAGTTGTATTCCTAAAATATTTTTCAGGATATTGGTCAAAATGTTAAACTAATCATAAAGTATTATCAATCACTCTATTAATTTATTATATTATTTAATTATTATAAGAATCGTATAATATAGTGCTAACTTAATATTATAACTTTGTGCAACATCAAACGTAGTTCATATTATCTTTACTGTAACGGGTGATTAGCGATCAAATTAAAGTCTTTGTAAGGCATTGTACTTGTCGCATTTGGTGAAAAACAATTCATTTTAATGACACTTATTTTCCAAAAAGGCTTCAGTCTCTGCTGTTATAACATTTTTTGTTCAAAAATATCGTTTTTTCGAAATGCATTAATTAACATGCAGTTATTAAATGATCAGAGTAATAGCGCTTATAAAATCGAACGGTTTAACTGTCGGTAGTGTAGTTTCCTCGTAGTTTCGTCATCGCTTAGCCTCAAATTAAGTGACTTAGCTCCTTTTGGCTTTTACCAGTCAATATTTCCTCGCAAACATAATGCCTATGCATATCTACTTGTATTTTAATAGTTCATCGGGTCAGTATAATTTAACCTACATCGATTTAGACCTATATACGCGGTCGATCGTAGACGATAATCATATTCGTTGTAGCATCTGATTGCAAACTCGCAATGATTCTGTTGGCCCAATTTAAAATGTGACCCTACACGAACTCGAGTATCAAACATAGTCTTTACTGAAAACATGATTTTAAATTATTCGAAGAACGTAAAACTCAATAGTGTACTCTATTCGAATACTACTGTAATCAATGTATCCTACACAATGAATAAATAAATGGAGAGGGAATCTATTTCCGTAACGGAGGAAAACTCTCGACAATGGTATCGTCTATAACGGCAATATCAAAAACAAAAATGTTTTTGCAATTTTATCCTACGCATCTACGTAGCATGAATTCATAAGAGTATAAATATTTCAACATACAATTTGTTGTTAACCTGAGGAATACATTCAATTTTGAAATTAAATTTACATTCTGAAAACACCAATAACGTAAAAGTTTGTCGATACGTTTTGTAAACAAAATCGTTAAAAATTACATTTAGTGGAAAAATAAATTGACCTGTCGGTGGTATAGAGTTCAAAACTTTCGCACGACTTATTTATTTCTCTTGTTAACATATTTTTAAGTCCGTGAACTCCCGGGAAAATATAGTTTACTTTTCTTGTATACTTGTCTAATTACTTATATTTTATAAAAATAAAAAAACAACGTTTTATTTTTGTTCGGTTAAATGTTCTACCATAAATCAACCGTTATTTGTAACTGTCAACACATTAATGTAACAAATAAGTGTTGAAGCAAATCGAATGCCTTGAATCCGATAAACATGTATATTTTTTTAAAAAAAAAAAAAACTACACGAATGAATTTAATTGGAAAACATTTATTTGCAAGTTTAAAACAATAATAAAAGATAAAAATATCCAAAACATTTTTGTTCCGTTTGTGTATATCACAAAATTTGTATATATCTTTTACATCGCTTCAAGTAAAAAATAAAAAAATAAAAAATAAATTAACCATTCATACAGTTTTTGAAGCATAATTTCGATTCCCATATCGTACATTTGTGGTGAGTGTTAGCATCCTCGTTCGTGTTATTTTATTTCTCCGGCAAGACAGTTTTGTCTTTTTTTCTTTATTCATATGGTTAACCGCGGTATTTTATTTAATATATGATCAACAATGATAATCGTGTCCGTATAACACTGCTTGTGCACGCAATAGGAGATGTGTACATTTTGATTCGTAACCAGATGTGTATTGGTACGCTACTTCAGGACTACAACGATAGTTCATTTCAATATCCACGGTACGATACCAGTTCACATCGAAAATCTAGAATTGACAATAATTTTATCGTTTTCAGTTTTATTGTGATCGTATGAAATGTATGAATGTGTGTATTTTGTTTGCACATAATTAATAAGTTACGCTTTTGATTAGGAACTACTGTTCGAACACAATTCTGATAAATTCCAATCAAATAACACTTGTTTTATAATTATACTAACAAGATAGGTGAACTGAATTATAACGTTCGCTCACTGTATCATCTGACATCAATCAATAAATTTCAATTAAAAATTGTTGTGCAAAAATGTGTAATGCCTGTTAATCAAACAAATAAAATTCAATAATCATAATAATAATAATAATAATAATAATAGTAATAATAATATTAAATGCACATTAAAACAAAATAGTAGCATAAACGATAACGTAACATGAATCACAATCGTTATGATTTACGGTACATTGCTACAGAATAAAAATTATTAATAATACAATTTAAATTAAAAATCAATTTGTAAGACTATATTGAGATTTACTATCAGTTCATAATGTGTACGAATTAGATTAACGCCAGTGTTAAATATTTAATTCAATGAAAACAGGAGTAGATAATTCAAATGTATTACATCCTTGAAAATTGTATTTTAACGCATTTTTACGAACATAAATGAATTAGGTATTTTATTAATAAAAATGACGTAAAAGTAAATTGGTCTATTCAACATACATACGCTCACATAATTAAAAATCTCAAAGCCTGACTGGGTTAGGTAAGGCTATGGTTATTTTAAAATGTTTCCAATGATATTAAAATAATGTCTGTTTACTTATTCGTATTGAACTTTGAAAAGTATTTCACTCCAATCTTTCAATTTCACACTATAATAGAAAGTCAAACAATTTTATAGTGAATGTCCGTATCGAGGATTGTACAATGACTCAACACTGTTCCACATATTTTTTTGTGATGATAACAATTTAGTTTCAACTCCTATTGTTTCTGTTACAGATAATATTTTAGAATTTTTGATGAATTAAAATGTACGTTATGATATTAACAAAAAGTAATTCTATTGGGAAAATTGATCGAATATGTATACGTCACCACTTCGCTCCAGGTGTCAAATTAGGGGTTTTAATATACTTTGTAGTTTCGTACATTGTATAATCGTAACGCATTACAGTCGTATTATTTGTCGATAATTGAAAGCACAAATGAATTATTACATTTGAAAACGGATCATTATCAATGTTATTACTTGGGATGACAAAAACTCATTTTAAATATAACCAATAAAATTTTTATTTATTTTCGAAAAACGTTATTTTTAAAATACATTTTTTAACATGATTATAAACACATAATAACAGAATCATAATAATAACAACTAAGAATTCAAAATAGCAGTTAAATTAAAAACTGATCTGTTTTATATACTTGATGATCAAGTATAAGTTTTGAATGATTTGAATAAATACTTAAAATTCAATTCTAGAACTTGTAACTTAAATATAGTCTTCTTCTTCTTCTTCTTCTTCTTCTTCTTCTGCCTCGACTTCCTCCCAACTATTTGGGGTCGGCCACCCTTGTTCTACACCTCCACTTTACTCGGTCAATCACATCTCCTCTGCACACACCGACAGCCCTCATGTCATTCTCCAAAGTCTCCAACCATCTCTTTTTTGGTCTTCCTCTTCCTCTTTTCCCTTCAACGTCCATCTTCATAACCACTCTTACTGCATTCGTTTCCTCTCGCCTCATCACATGCCCAAACCATCTCAGCCTATTTTCTCTCATCTTGTCCACAATTGGCGCTACACCAACACTACCTCTCACGTATTCATTCCTTATTCTATCTTCTCTTATCACTCCACTCAACCATCTAAGCATTCTCATTTCCGCGACACTCATTTTTTGTTCTATTCTCCTGTTAACCGCCCAACACTCTGAACCATACAGCATAGTTGGTATCGCTACACTTTTATAAAATTTACCTTTCAGCCTCATTGGAATTCTCTTATCGCATAACACGCCCGATGTTTCTCTCCGTTTCATCCACCCGCACTTAATCCTATGTTTTACATCCATGTCAAAGCCCCCGTCCTTTTGAACAAAAGATCCTAAATATTTAAAGCTCTCAACTTCACCTATTACATCACCATCTATTGTCAGTGGTCTCCTCATTCCTTCAACTTCTTGGTCTCTTTGTCCAAAATCATACTCTATATACTCAGTTTTATTTCTACTAATTCTTAATCCCTTTTCTTCGAGGGCTAACCTCCACTCATTTACCCTATTATTGACAACTTCCAGGTTTTCTCCTACCAGAACTATATCATCCGCAAACATCATATACCATGGTATCTCACTCTGTATCTCCTTTGAAACTTCATCCATTACCACTGAGAACAGGTAGGGGCTTAGAGCTGACCCCTGGTGCACACCTACTCCTACACTGAAACCTTTTGATACTCCACACCAACTCTTGACACTAGTACTCGACCCTTCATACATATCTTAAATATAACTTAAATAAAGTACTAAGTTAAAAAAATATTATACACAAAATTAAGAATAAAGATTTTGTTTTCAGTTCAAACAGTTTTGAAATTACCTTTACGGACTATACTGATACAAGCCGATTAACACGTACTGGTGAAATTTTTTTCAACAACTATTAATGTAATATTTATGTTTGCAAAAGTTCTTTCAATCGTCACTTTTGTATCAGGCATTGCTTGATTGTATATTTAATGTTCCTTGATATGATTATGGTAAATAATTCAATTTTTTAAGTATTTAAAAATTCACTCCATTTCGTTTCCAATGTAGAAGAATTTTTTTTTTTAATTTTTGTCTTTTGTTTTTTTTTTCGTGTAATATTATTTTAATTTTTTTTTTTTTTTTTATTAAAGAATCGTTCACTATGTTTAAAATCATCCGAAGTAAAGCGTTTTATTAATTGGACCCCTTCGAAATGTTTTCAATTTATCAAAGAGATAAACCCATTTTTAACGTAAGATGACAGAAAGTATCATAAAACAAATCAGTTTTTCCTTTAAATAACTTTTCATAAGTATAACACATATATACTTTTTTTCAGATCATCTAAAAATTACTCAAATTAAGAAGTTACAAAATTCTGGTTTCTTCTATTTTTCATTGTCCATATAATATATCTATAATTCTTCTGCTACGTCACGTGCGTCTTATATAATTCATTCTGATGTCTTATAACAGTATCACGGACAAAATTTAATCGGATTTGTAATATACGAAGCCATATTGTAGAAATAAAGATCATAACGTTTTAACAATCTTATGACTTTTTTTTTTTGTGTTTCAAAATATGATTTAAGCCGAGAAATATTTCCACTACTGTTAAAAAAAAAAAACCCCAACGATTTGTTATATTTTCAATATTAGTTTTGAATTAATTATTTTTATAAAACCATTAAATTCTTTCAACTATTTAATACGTTGTGTGTAGACACAATATACGATTTACTAAACACTGAACATTTCGTTTAACTCTAGAATGTACATCGATAAGCAGCACTTGATTGCAATGCGTTGCTCGAAGCACGAGTACAATAGACAAGACATTTGATGAAATTATCTTTAAAAATTAAAATAACATTTTTTGCTTCTTTCGGTCGGCACCTCCAAAGTAAGTATTGCGTATAATATACTCTATAAACGTAGAATTCAAAAACCATTTTAACATCGATTTCATCATTACATTTTTTTATTGCCTTATCAATGATCTCCTAGCTCGTTTCGTTGTCCCAAAGAACAATTTTGTTTCCAATTCGCTCAGCATCATTATTATTATAATTATTATATTACTTAATTAAAAAATTTTCACTACTAACCTTTGAGTATGCACATTCGACATTGGTATATGAACTGCTGACATGAAGAAAAAAAATTTACAAATAAAAAACGTAATAATGACTAGCTTTATGTTCTGTGTTAAAACTGTGTGTGTACTATATTATATAATTGTATAGGTTTTATTACTATCATATGCATTTTTCTTAATAACAAAATGTTAACTCTATAGAATGAAATAATGATAATAATATTTTTATTTTTTTATTTTATCGATTTAACAGTTTTGAAACTATCATTTATTTCTTCAGTAATATATATTTATTGCCATTCGTTTTATCGACACTATTATGTAATAAAAAGAAAAAAACCGCTCGGAATATAATAACACTATTTCTGAGCATTGACCATCTATGTTCACTCCGTAAAATTATTACACTAAAATATTTTTATATTTTTATTAACTTTGAGTTTATAATATAATATCCTTTTTATGAATTTACATCTGTATGGATTCGCAGAGCACAACATTTATACATGCACTTAATCCCGTGCGTTGTTCGGTTGTATCGATTTTACATAAATTATAATGTGTGAATTGTATATTAATAATACGTATACCGAACGAGCGGCGTAACGTGACACAGTAAAACGTATATAGTAAACGTAATAACAATATTATTAGAACGAAATAACAATTAACGTTTGGATGCGATGGCGAAGGGGAGGCAAAAAAACGAATTAAACGATTTAAACGCTGTACGTACAAATGCGTATTATTATTATTATTATTATTACTACTATTATTATTATTATATTGTTAGTAAAACCAGAGTACACGCACACAGGACGGCCCACCAAAATCCTGTTAGTTCTGTTCTCCGCTAAACTAAATTAATAAACTAAGTAGACGTGCGTATGCAAACATATACGTACGCATATATAACGAGGAACCGGCGCAGGAGATTTAATCGGATTATCGACTGGTAATAAATTAAACGCTGATTTTCGGAAATAAAATACGTTGACGTGTTTTTAACGCGATAACATAAATATTATTCATATTATTGCCTATTAAATAACCGGAAAATTACATTTACAATTGCGCACGATTCGCAGTTCGGGCGATCGATTTGAAAAACGTTCAATACCGATTTTAGTGCACTACCGTACGGTCCGATAATATTATTCACGTTTGAACACGATAATTCATTCAATGCTTTTTATGCATTTCACGTGTCACACTCCGGTTTTAACGTTGATTGCAATCGCAAAATATGTTCACTACAACGCCGAAAGGCTTCGTTAATACCACAAAGATGTTACATATTTACAATGTACTTTTATTTTTATTTTTATTTTTTTTTTATTATTAACACCCGTATTACAATAACACAGGATCTAATAGGTCGCGAGGCCAGTCCCTGTTAAGGCGACGGGTGAATGTACTTTTATATACGCGGTTACAGGTTCAAGAGTTTGTTTCCAATCCGCGCCGTGTAAAATGTTGGTCGATTGCTGCTATTTATGGATTCCGCGTACGGTTTGAACGCGATCCGCGAATGTAAATAATCTTGTAAAAACCGCCACCGAGAAGTTTGTAAGGAAATTAAAAATTGGCACAAGATGAAAAAACTACAGTATATCAAAGTGCTCGGTGACAGGACAAGTATGAAGATTCCATTAGGCGCCGAGGTAACTTATTATGAAATTGCTTTATGGGATATTAAAATGATTAATAATATTATAATAAACGCCAGTTTAATAATTTTCTCCTGTAAAACTTTCGTAAAAAAAAAAAAAAAACTCTCGTTATCAGTTTTACTTTTAACGAAAATAATTATTTTATTCTTAAAAGATATTTTGATATTTTATACATTCAAAGCACTTTAATTAAAAATTAAACGTATATTTATATATTTTTTTAGGTACTTACTCATTTCACGCAGGAAAATATAGTTAAATATCATAATATACTACAGTCATTTATAATCTATTTTTTTAATGCATTTAGGCTTTAATGTTCTATTATAATTATAATAGTATTATTAAAATAATTTTATTTTTCAACTAACGTCATATTACTTTTATGTAAACTACTTTAAATCATATATTTGTCGATAATTTATGAATTTTATTATATGATTGATTTTTTTTTTTTTTTTTCTATTAGGCCTTTATGCACAGTTATTTACACATTTATGCCGTAATATTTCCAAATACATATTGCTACGTATTATTTAATCGTATAATTATTTAATCTCAGTTTCCACACATATTTAATTCGTAACAATGGAGGCAATCCATATGATTGTGTTACGTGTAATATTGTATCGCTAACAACTTCAAAATGTGTATTACGAAGATGAATAATATTCATATATTTATAAAATTCATATTCATATATATTATAAAAAAATAAAAATATTCTCAACTAGATGGACAACTCAGAACGTGTTTGATTTATCTATGCAATGTAGTTTAACGGTGGCTCAGTATTTTGATTTTTTTTTTTTTTTAAATTAAAATAACTCTCATATCCTTCACCGTTGCAATTGCGCACGTACGTCTCTGCGATGTAGTATTTACACGCGTATTACATACTCGTATTGTATAATGACTATACATTAATTTATTTTCCGCCACAGTAAGTACTGTATGCATTTTGTCAAACATGAATTAATTTTCTCTGTTAAATTACTGCAATTCTTTTGCATTTAATGTCGTACAACAAAATAAAATAAAGTTAAAAAAATTACGTAATTAAATTTTAACTTTGACTCTATGTGATATATTTACGTATGATGCACAGCAGTAATACCCACGATTACTATTGTTCTTAATCTAATTGTTTTTCTTGACGTTCCAGTTCGTTCAATTATGCGTAGCGACCATCACTAATAGCATTCATAATCCGTGTAACATAAATATAATACGTATGCCGTAATAATAAATAAATAAACTATGTTTTCGAAAAATTAATCATAAAAGGTCCGTATATTTAATTGTCGTTTTATTAAATTGCATACGAAATACCTAATAAAAAATTTTAATTGAGTTTCTGAATAAATATAAGCTTAATTCTTGTGTTTATAATAAAAAAAAAAAAAGTGATTGAAAATTTACTTTGCGTATGAACGTTAATATTAGCGCGTGTACAGAATGTATTATTAAATATACGCGCACAGCAGAAAATAATTTACGTAGGTAAAATACATATATTCAGTATACCGAGAAATCTCAAAATGAATTTTGAATTTCGTGATTTTTACTGGTATCCGTCTATGCATTAACTAGATAATTATAACTCGATAATCGATTACGGTTTTAAAACTCCAACGACTTAAAGTTAATGAAATAAAATTAAAAAAAAAAAATTAAATACAATAATACCACGTTGTATTGACGATTTTTTAATAACATTCAAATTGTCAAAATCTAATACTATAATGCGTATTATCATATTTAACAAATCATATTCTACGCATATGTACTTAGAACTCTGTAATTGATTTAACTTTTTACAGAATTTAACCAACAGTTAAATTGCAAATTAATGATATGCTTTGGAGTGTTAAAATAACAGCGTACGAAGAATGAAATTACACTTGGATAAAATATAATTTTCTTCAAATAATTTACAGTTAATTCATTATCTTCGTTTTTCGTACATACATTTCAAGTTTTATTGTTATCCATCAAAGACTATAATAGCTTATTTTATAATCGTAGTAAAAGATAATCGTTATATAATAATAAATCATTTTGAATAAGTAACGTCACTGTTTTATGTTTATTAGACGACTTAAATACTACTTATACATATGTGTCTTACATATACTTATATGTATAAGTAAATAACTGCGATGAAAATACACCATTTCAGTTCGCAGAACAGCTACAAATTTTGCCGTCGTATATACGAAGCTCATAGTATATATTATTCATTCGGTTATTATAATGCTAGGTACATCGAGTTTGGCGTTCAGATTAAGTACTAGTATTTATTGAGGGGAAGTAATGTTAACACCACTCCGCCTCAATTCATGGTTCAACTCATTTTTACGAAACTCGTAGTGAATATAATTTCAGTCAGTACAAAATATAAATAAATGGATTACAATGGACACTGCTGAACAATTTGAAAACTGTCAACCCACTCACGCTTCTTCGGAGTTTTCCGCACACTTTTTACTTCTACTATATAGTTACGTTAACTTTTTCAATTAAAAATGAAAAAAAAAATTCAAAAATACACTCTTTGTTTTAATAAATGGAAAAATTTGTTTAAGAAAAAAAAAATAAAAAATTTGGTTTATCTTCATAATATTCATGGTTTTGATGATTTTCCTACTAAATTGTCCACTCTTTTTTACCCGATAAAAACTTATGTTAAATTTTGTAGTTTCAGGTAATACAAAAGAAATTCATGAAACTATGTACATGGAAACGGGACAAAACGTGTCCCGTTACACAAGTTAATGTTGAAATACAACGCTAAGAACCAGACTTATATATATTTACCGTACATGCTAAACCTGAACACGTGTTTTATTGACTTTGTGTAAGTACTGAAATGATTACGTGGTGCTTTTTGATTAAAAATTATATTTTCGATAATCATGATTGTATCCGTGAACTTTAACAAAACTTAAGTGGAAAAGCGGTCTCGTCTCCCCGCGAATGAATCTGCACGCCAGGGGAAGATCCAGAAATTTTTTACGGAGGGGGCGCAAAATAAATTGTTTACTTACGACTAACCTGCCTGAATTGTAACATAATACGTAAAAGCAACAAAAACTATGTTGGCCCATAGCCTTTAGGAATATATAAAATAAAAAATTGAATGAAAAAAACATTCTCAAGCAATTATTTTTAAGTACAAAATTTACTAACCGTGGTTATAACATACCAACACACTAGTCAATACACAATAAACATAAAATAATATTATTTTATTTTTCGTAATTGTATATTATTCTAGTTAGTAATTATATTGAACCACGAAAACAATCGAAAACCCAATATATTTAACCTATTTTAGGAATTTTGGGGGGCCGTCGCCCCCTTCACCCCCCACCCTTGGATCCGCGCCTGCTGCACGCACTGCGGTCACTCCCAAAAGCCCACGAAAACGTTTTAATTTTTTTTTCTCGTTTCTTTTTCCCTCTCTTTGCACTCGCTGCACGAACGATACGCTTCTTCTGGCGCGGATCTTTACACGAAAAGTCTCATCGCCGCGACCGCATCTAATAACCTCTCGTGTACGATTTTACATATTCGTCTCATTGCGTATGTTAGTTACGCGCGCGCACACGTACACGAGCGATCATTACGGTTTTTCAAGAACGAACGAAGTGTTTCGAGTGCACATGCATATCACATATAAATATATATATATATATATATATATATATATATACATATAATACACACGCACGCACTCATGCACACACGTGTATATTGGTACACGTTTGAGAAGCGGTCTTGTACATACGACCACTTGATAGACTAGATGTACCGCCGCGGCGCGCAAAGGGATGCTCGACCGGTACCGCATGCTGCTACTGCAGACTGCGTTCTATACATAGTGATTCAGTATGATTTGACAAATGAAATACATTTTGTTTTTTTTTTTTCTTTAAAAATAAATGTGCTGGTGACGAGCTATGTTTTTAGTGGTTAGATTCTTTATACATATGTGTGTGTTTTTTTTTTGAGACAGAAAATGTAAAATATAAAAAAAAAAAACTAAAATAGCTATTTTGCCCACATGATTTTTTTTTTTTTAGAAAATGTGCTTTTAGCGTTCTGATGAAGGTTCTTCCACAGATTTTCCGCGATTTTCGTCAGGTATGTAATTTTAATGTATTTAATCGACCATGGCCGGTTAAATGTATTAAAATTACGTTAGCAATGCACTGTTGGTTATTTAACCATCATCATTAACAAACGCATTAAAAATAATTACATTTTTATAAACTACAAAAAACAGCGGAAACCCAACCTCTATTTAAACAATAGAAATGAAGTATCCACAGTATTTGGAAAATCGCTATTTTTATTATTTCTTTTTTTTTTCTAACTCTAGAGTAAAATGTAATTTTTTAACTTCGAGTTAAAAAAAAAAAAAAACCATTCGTAAATACATCGCAGTGTTTTGATATTTCGTTTTAAAAATAAAAATATTGTCAAACAGATCACGAGTTATTTGCATTTGTCAAATCATACTCGCGCGCCCTGTATAGTCACGACTCTGCCACGGACTCCTTTACCTGCGCCTCCGGCACCGCGTGCAATCCTGTCTAGCAACGTCAGCCACTCGACCCGTCTGAACGTCATCGTTCTGCATTAACATTATTCAAATTCGACCACCGTGTAATATAGACGTATCAAGTGCGACCCCGGGTGCTACCTATGTACGTTATTGTGTTCCGTTACAGGCGTGCGCGCGACGAGAGAGATGTCGCGATCCCTCGGGGAACGAAACCCCGCACCACGGGTCCGAAAAGGGTGGAACGGTGTCGGGATATTTATTTTTGTAAAAACTGTCAAATAACAACGAATGCGGTGCCCGAATCCGTCGCATAGAAATACGTTCGACGCGAGCGCTTGCACGTGTGCGGTTCATTTTTATTTCTCAATCGTATTTCTGAACAATAGTGTCTAATTGTACGCGTAGTGTTACACGTGCGCTGCAAGTGTCGTTCGGACGACGGAGTGTTTCTCGGTCGATTACACTCGTACACAGCTGCGTGTTGTGTTGAACGCATTCATTTTGGGTTACCTTCTTCTGAATACATGAAAACAAAAAATTGTTTTCTCATGTTAGCGATTATGCTTCAACGATTATTTCAATTAAGACTCGATCACGCGCCAGGAGGCGACGCTGGCGGTTTCGTTCTCTCGGAGCGGTCATCTTGCTGGGGATCGGGTTGGAAAATATTTTTGCACGGTTTCGAGTTTTGTGTGAGATTTATTTTCCCTTCGTCGGTATCTTATATGTTCCAATCGTACCTGTTTTTGGATTAATTTTGAAAAACAATTTAAACCGAAGGTACGGACAAATCTAGAAGAATGCAATACTATATCCATTGCATACAACGTTCCGTGTATATTAACACTCACGGAATTAGTGCGCCAAAGGCGTATCTCCCTGCTACGTGATACTATCTCGTTCGAAAACATTTACAATGTTATAATAAACACAGACCTAATGTTATTATACAACTATTAAACGTCAAAGGTTTCTTCGAAATTTTCTGTTTCTGTTTAAGAAATTATATAGTGAGAACTACGTATACTTTTCATTTGAAAAGTAGTGCAAAATACTTACGAATAACTTAGACCGGACGATAAAATTTTTTGGAGCGAAACTTTTTATTTTTCTAAACATCAAATCTATTCATGCTACCTGTTACAGTAAAATAAATAAAAATAAGTGATAATATAATGAAAATAAAAACAAAATTACATGAGCTACTTTTTATGTGCAAGTACTTTGACATGAATTAATTCGTCTAAATTAATAATTTACATTTATACAATGAATAATATTTAGATATTATTTTTATTTATTTTTTTTGTCTTAGCAGCATTTCAAGGCACCACTGATTTTTCAATCTTTTTTGTGGCTTACCAAGAATAAAATTTAAGGATAATTGAGAAATTAGTAGATTTTTATGATTTGTTAGACGAAAGTTGAAAAGTTTATAATGTAGTTTTGCTGTCTCTTTTATGGTAAGGATGAACAGGTCGGAATGGAGGGTGTTAAAGACGTCGTAAGGTGATCTTGTTATGGCAATTAAGAAAGAGGAATTTAATTTACTTGTAAACTGGAACTAGATACGTATATAAAGGTTAACCACGTAAGACGATTATAAATTACAGCATACGCGTGTATGCGTAGGGGATGTATTTGTGAGATATTTTGCGGGACTGAATTGTATAACAAGATAATGGGACTGATTGAGGTCGTGGTGATTATACTAGCTCTTAAATAACACACATTTCCAAAATATGGTAAAACCACGTGTGATGAAAGTTTATCGCTTATAGTTTAGACTGTTTTAAAGATCTAGTATTTAAGAATATTAAAATAACTTATCAGAATTAATGTTAAAATATTCATTTAAGAGAAGTCCACCAATCTTAAATCTTTCCCCGGAATTACGTCATGCATTATACATTTTCGTTTGAATTTTGGCGTTGAGGTTTCAGCGGCTTATTTTAAATTCTAATTGAAACAAGGAATGTATTGGTTTTATCAGAGCTTTGGAAATTAAAAAAAAAAAAATTTAATTTGACAAAAAATTCTTGAAAATTTAATACAAAAATCCTCCTACATATATTTTACATATATACAAACATTTTATTTATTTTTTAAACAATACATTTTGAAAAAACCGATAGTAATTATTAAAATTCTCGATATTGTTGTAATGAAATATTCAAAAAATTTTAAATTTTTATACATTAAGCTTGGAGATCAGATAAAAAAATATTTATGATGTAGTCATAAACTGAAAATGTATTAGAGTCCCAACAATAATTCACAAGTTTTACAAAATAAAATTTTGCCAAAGTTTGATATTTTTCGAATTATAAACAATATTAGTTATTTAGTTAAAGGTATTTCGTAGCTTCAAATCAGGATTATTGTCGGTAAGAGGAAGTGAAACCATTTCCCCCCAGGCTCCCATATTGTCCAGATTGATTAAAAATACTTACCGTTACTCGTTTAAGATATTATTTCTAAACTATTTTTCTTTGTAAAATATTAATAAATTTAATTAAATAAAATTAACTTGAATTTATATTTAAGAGGTATTATACAGATTATATTTCAGTCATCTAATATCTAAATAGTTATAATTGTAATTTATTATGGTTATAACTGGAGTGTGAAGAATGACATAATTTTAATCAAATTTATTCTGTAATTCGTTATCGCAAGTATCGATGCGACAACATCCAAATTCTTTTTTTCTATGGCTATTTATAAATGATCTAGGATTAAAAAAAATTTTAACTAAATGTGGTAACTGGTAAATTTATTAAAAATGCAATTCATTGTACCTGTATTGATGCATTTAAATGACCTTGATTGGTTGAAGTTTGGAACACTTTATTTACCAATATTTTGCAAGCTTGTTGTGTATTTTTATAATTGAGGGACCCCTCCCCCGAATTAATTTTCCTCAGGCCCTAAAATTCCATAAAACCACCAGGTTCCAAATTATTTTTGTGAGAAAGTTAGAAAATTAAAAGTTCAACATATCTTTTCAATATATGTAGTTATTCTATTACGTCAACTGCATTTAGAATTATAAACTGATCCAACCAACCTCTATTGTTCAGAATCGTATTTCTGAGACCAATATTTTTTTGATGAATAAATATACTTATATCTAAAACACAATTCGAACGCAGATATTATACCGAATGCAGTCATGCGATTATTATACGTCTCTTATGTACACTTTATAATAGCAATTTTACAGGAAATAATTTGTCGATTTCAATACGTTAATATGTGCTTATGTTCAAATAAATATATTCGTATATATATACCCATATGTTTTGTACGTATATATCTATAAGCATAATATCTTCGAAAACACATAATTAATTATAATATATATATATATATATATATATATATATATACGAGTATATACACATAAATATAAAATTATTAATTAAAATTTCCATCGTTAATCCGTCTCGAATATAAAACTACACACACAATTTCAAAGAGCTCCCGGTATTATCGAATTTTACTCGCCGTGACCGTCGTAGTCGCCAATAAACCGTAATGAGCTCGAAATGATATTGTATCGTTGAGTGTAACGGAAAGATAATGATAAATATGCGATTCGACTAAATGCGCAGCAAAAATACAAGTGTGTACAGTAAATATTTCGTCGTCTCATGTATTAATTTATTCAGAATTTGTCGGTCGGATTGTTCGCGTGCCATCGACGAAACTTCAGCAGACTTCTCGGAAGTTTATACATTTTATCCGTCAACCGGATATGCACAGTAATTATTATATTATTTATTATTTTACCGACTTCAATGTACACACGCGTGTACTAAAAGAATTATTAAAAATTATATTAAAAAAAAAAAAATCTGTGTTATTTCTTATGTAACAATCAATTATTTTTTTTAACTATTTTTTTTAAATCTATATTTTTTAAGTTAATAACTGTTATTAAAGTTTAATTAAATTTTGACTTGACCAGTTCAATCATTTAATATCTAATGCAGTGGTTTCCAAACTATGAAGCGAGTTTCCTTAACGAAGCGAAAGCACTTACTGATAGAAACGAAACGCAAATATTTATTAGATTCTAATGGTAAAAAATAAAAAAATATTATTATTTTGACTTTTTTTATTTATTATTTATTTTTTCTCCTAAAATATAATGGTGGTCCCGCTAGATAAGGTTGTTATTGAATTTCATATTGATTTTTTTTGAGTTGGAGAGTTTAATTTAATATAACCTTTTTAAGATAACCTTTTTAAGATTGTGTGTTAATTTTTTTTAACTAATTGTGGCCAATTTAATCAAAATTATTGATTTTTCAAGGATTTCTGTCAAAAGTCTTATAATCACTTTTTAAGATTATAATTTTATATTTTATGACTGTACCTACATCTTTACCCTATTGAAAATGTCATCTTAGATAACATTTTTCAATTGTTGTACTATTGTTGACAAATATGTAGTTTTTTATGAGTCAAAAAATGGTAAACCTTTATAAAATATTATTTATGTTTAGGAATCTCATCGAAAATTAAAATAACTTTTAACGTACTGTATGGAATATTATTTATTTTCTAGTTTTATGTTTAAAACACTGTAGAGTGCTTATTTGGGTACAGTATACACTACCGTGTGCAGTGCAACGACTACGAACAATTAGACGGTTTTTGAGTAAGGCCTCTTTAACACAGTCCGTTTCTTTAACGGCAACGGAAACAGATCGGATAAAAAAATAAAACGGACTAGATAAGACACAGTTATTTATACAATCCGTTCACACTATCCGTTTTTACCAACGGACAAAAATTGTTTATATATAGTAATATTATATACGACATGTTTATCCATGCCATTAAAGAAACGGACTGTGTGAAAGAGGCCTAATGGGGTACTAGTAAAAATAGCAACTTTTCAGGAAAAACTAAAACCTTGATAAAATTAATCATTTTTTAATTTTTCAATTCCCGTTTTACATCCATTTGAATTACATTTTTATATTAGAATATTTAAAAATAGTTAAACTAAGTTTTAGAGTTTTAAAGTTTTAGAATGACTTGTGAATTTTTGCATCGTAAAATAACTAAGAAATAACTTGCGTCCCTTTACCTGAAAACCGTACAATTCACTTACACGTAAGTACGTGCAAAAACAAACTCTAAAAACCGTTGCAGACCGGTGCCATAGCGTTCATTCGTTCTTATATTATGGCTATACATTATACCACATGGGCTGCGCGTTTTTAATACCGTTGAAAGAATAATCTGAAATTAACTACAGTTAATTTTCAAAGTAGTTCCTTATTCAAGCGTGCGTTAACATAACTAATAATAACGAATTCGAACGAACACTCTTAATAGTGCGTTTGTACACGTCCCAATCATAAAATATAGATTTAACTTGAGCACTGACCAAAGACATAAATAATTAAGAGCGTAGATCGTCCCTCTAAAGATCACAGTTGTAATAGCCACGAGTTAAGTTATGGGTTGTCGACCTAAATGTTAATCGCTCCCCCCCCCCCGCAAAAAAACATAGATAAAAATAAAATAAAAAACAATCTCACGTTCACGAGACTGATATTATTTTTTTAATTGCACTATATTATGCGAACAAACTGTGTTCGTTCACTTTATCATTTATTTCTGTGTCGGTTATTTCAAACGCGTTTCCCGTATTCCTGGCTTCGCCCGACAATCCGTTGTGTGACGCGCGTTCCAACGGCAGCAGTCCGCGGCGTACGAGCGCACTCATTACAATACGTTCGCGTGCAGCGGCGTTGTACGTAAGCATTATCTCGTTGCAACGGATGCCGTTGAACGGGACGAGTCATACATGCGAGTGTAAAACTTGTAAACCGTCGTTTTCGCGGACGGACAGAGATTAATGGCACGCGAAAGTTACGCGCATTTCACGCGTCCGCCGCCACGTACGTATATAAATATAACTTAAACGTAATACATTATTATTATTATTTATGATCTTGAAAGAATTCGGGCGCGCTACCGAACTCGCGCGTTCGGACGAATAGAGCTTGAAACACGGTCGACCGGAAGAAACGTTGATACGCATGTATAATATAATATTATAGAATGCACGAAGAGCGCGTCACGTTCGCGTACATCAGCGCGCATTCGAAACTTTTCTTCGTTCCGCTACAATTATTTTCTTGGAATTTTTCATTTTTTTTTTTTTTCTCTTCTTCTATTTACTCATAACCTCGGTCCTCGGGCAAAACAATACATAAATCTGAACCGTCGGTACGAGCACGGGTAACGCACGGCGGCCATGGAACGGTTTTTCTTCGCCCTCGTGTCATATTGCACACTCGTGCAAAACGATTGGCGGCGCACACGATGATCGATTCGTACGCCGAAAACAACGTTTAGATAAACCGTTCGAGATATGCCTACTATTTCCGAACGCGATTTGTCACGAAAGTATTTGCCGCTGCGGCGGAAATTCGTAACTCGTGTAGCATTCACGTTTACAGTTGATTGCGGTTGGACCATAAAACTATGCGCCGTGCGCTCGGAATATTTGTAAATCGCGTTGCGCGTGCACTTGTGTCGCACCAAACGAGCAGATTAGCGAAACGATCGGTATTACGGGGAAAAAATTGTCCTCAACTTAGATTAGATAAGGGCCCCGAGGCGGTAAATGAACTAGGTCCCTTGAATAATATTATTTGTACATGTGATGTACTAATGTATTGTTTTGTCAAATGCGAATATTTACCATCAGTATACAAATAAATAATAAACAGATAATCGATAAAGTGAAAAGAAAATCCAGTTAATTTTCTACTATGAAAACTGTAATTATCGGATTTTATTACTATAGTCATTAATCATTCGTTTTAAATTATTATGTTTATTATAATTTATTAATACGTATCTAATCGAATTGATTTGTCTATTATAATATACATATATATATATTGATTCATTAAATAGTTTCAGAATTGTCCAAGAACCCCGAGGACCTCTGTGTTCTGGGGGTACCGGGACTCCGTCCCACTTTGACCTACGCCACTGTTGCTTGTACAACATTAAAAAGTCATTTTTGCGCAAAGGCTTCAACTCCGTAACGCTGGACTACAGAAATCGCGTACGGCACGGTTAGCTCGGACCGCGGTTACGCTTTTGTAATCATAGATGTACGATGTACAACAAAATATGTATAATGTACATAGTGATGGCGGTTCTACGACAATTGAGCGAAAGAAAAAGAGTGAACGTAAATGAGCGAATGAAAAAGAACGAATACAAAATGAGCGAATAAAAATATGAGCGAAAAAATGTATATAAACGTTTTCGTCTTTAAATATTTTGTACCAGCTGTGTACTAACTATGCGAAACTACATTTACGAAAGCAACAAAACACGGGTTACCAAAAACGAATAACTCTATTGAAGGTAATCAGAAATAAGTTAATAACTTGCAATCATGTATATTATATAAATTATACTTGTTTTAGGCTGGAATAGAGGCTTCAATTGTCTATTAGAGACGTATAATCCAACAATTTGGAAGTTCATAAAAGCGCTTCAAAATCAACAGACTTTAGTGGATATGCAGTAAAATCAAATTGATAGTGGCATACGTTCGTCCAATAAAAAAAAAAAATATAATGATTCTGCGGAAAAATTAAAAAATATTGTTGACGATTATTATAATATTCCGATACTTCAGTATTTCAAAGGTATCGCGTATAATTTTTCATTGCAAGCATAAATGTATTAATGTATGGTACGTATGTGCAAATAATTTATTTTAAGGTATATTATAATATAATATTTTTTTCGCTCTATATGTTTTCGCTCTTTTTCACTCGCTCATTAACGTTCGCTCTTTTTCTTTCTCTCAATTGTCGGGATAACAGTGATGGCATACGATTCGGTTTAGCCTTTGACGATGTTTTAGCAAACCATTACGACGAAAATAGTCCGGAATATCAGCGGAGAGGAGTTGGTTAATAGAGAGCAAATTCAATTACGTTATTCTGCTTGATTTTCAGTTCGTATTAGACACATTCGAGACTTTCGATTATTATATTACGCGGTCGTACACATCGATCGGTGGCGGTGCGGCGGCGGTGGTGGTCTTTTCACTCGCGCGGATTACTCAGTTAAGTTTTAATGAAAAGGAATCGGATAAGTGGATCTTATGATTACTTATAAAGCGGATCATTCCGTACGAAAACGTAACATCTCGCAATGCTGTATACATATATATATATAACTATATGCTATGCTATGTTGTTTCGCATTCCACATTTCACGGCCAAATTGTACACGTGTATGTATATAATATATACATTAAATGCTTACAACCTAATACCGGAATCGAATGTGCGCCCCTTAGGCCGTATGTTTAGTCTGCGCGCGACTTGAAAAACGTAAAAATATTTTAGATTCATTTGTCGGTATGATTGTGTACACTGTATGAAAAAAAATTCAAGTACAGAACACTTCTGTAATTTTAAACGGTCACCGATGGTTACAAATAAATATTACGTAGGAAAAAAAAATAAAATTATAATAATAATAACAATGTCAAATGTCAGCCAATGGTCACGTTGCCTAGGCTTATTTCTAATAAAAAATGAATAAATAAAAATTACTGTGTTCTAATGGATCGCTAGTCTTACGTGTAACGTGCTGTGGGTAATAATTATATAACACACATGGACGAAAAAATGTCGTATAGTGTGAGATTTAAAAACCTGAAATAACGATCGTATTGCGACCGTGTTGAGTGCACGTACGTCGATATACTCTCATCGTTATCGTGGAAAATAATCTAAAAAAACCATCGAGTTCTCCGACCCCTATCGCGCCGTGGCGCGAGAGATGAAATAATTTTTAGAACCGACACTATAGCGCTACTGTCATTTCCGGTCGTTCGGAAACACAATAACCCTCTCGATCGTTTCGTACACAGAACATATTACGTGTAACTTAACGCTCACTGCTTCGTTTTTTTTTTTTTCTGAGCTTAAGTATTATCGAGTAAAAATTGTCTTATACTATAAATATAATTAAACGTATACTTTTGAAATTGTAATAAAATAACAAATTTAAACCGCGTATAAGGTTAACTTTTTTTTTTAATTTAAATGGAATTAAAATACAAAATTCGTCCGTCGATAAGTTGTAACGAATATACAAATATTAATGATGTTATTCTACATTTTACTAATTAAAACGAATTTTATTCGGAAAAATATGTATGAAATAAAATATTGATTTGCGTACGGTAAAAATGAATAAATGTAAAAATGTAAATCTGCACCTACCAGAGCGAAAACAAGCGACGACGTCCGGTTAAAATTAATTTTTAACTAACAAATTAGTCTAAATATATGAAAAGTTACGCGCGGCTTTTAATACTTTTAATACTTAATACTATTCGTCTAAAAAAAAAATATATATTATTTATTACTAATTGACAGTCAAATATTGATAAAACAATATTTTAGAAATTATTAACAAAAAACGTCGAACGAATTATTAATTATTATACACATGTGTACCATATATTTTTTTGTGACTTATTATTTAGGCACCAAAAACTTTTCATAAAAATAATACATCCATTAAAATATTATTATTTTACCACGCATACTTTTGCAAATGGGTTGTCCGTAAGAATATGCTTTTAAAGCTTTTCTCTTATTTTAACAATAACTTTTATCCTGGTACGAGTCATCCGTAAAGTTAAAATCTACAGCACGGCGAATAATTCATTAATATTTTATCGTTAGTTGGATATCGTCTGCCAGTGAAGAATACGAAACACTACTGTCAATATTAAACGAGAAAATGTTTACTGCGGTAAAATTGATCTCCGCGTCCGATTTGCCCGCGTTCGCTAAGTGGCGTAGTCAAGGGGTGAGGCGTCTAGAGCCTCCCACCATCCATATGGGTCACGTTTATGTTTCTGTACTAGACTATACTATACTACTATTTGGTATTTAAATATTACAAAACTTAAGTTATAACTAAAATGTTGACGAATAACGGGTGTTTGTCATTGGTTTGTCATGGGCGTATTACTTCTACTGTGATTACCTACCTATTACTACTTTTTGATGGTTATCGTGTGGTTATCGTGACTCTTGTCTAACACTTACATTTTAACTCCACTAAAGTTTTAATACCATGTTATGTCGTGACGATGGTACCGCATCTGATCGCCGTCAATTTATTATTATGATTGATTATGTTTTAATAAATATTATTATAACTATTTTTAAATGCTGGAAATGCATTTTTTAATTTTATGAACGGGGAGGTTTATGAGTGAACTCTCAAAGCATTCCTCATGAAACCCGCCCCAAAAAAAAAAATGTTTAGCCCCTCCCATTTAAAAATCCTGGCTATTCCACCGTAAATACGGCGTCGGATCACTGAACTCCAAATCGGAACTGGTTAACGATGTACAGTGTTCAAAATTATAATATTAGACGGCGTACGTGAATACGATTCGAATTCAGGTAAAAACAGAAACAAATCAACAACTTGCACACGAGGACATTGAATGTCTTGTTTATGAATATGATATTGTTTAGATAAGAAGTTTACGTTGTGGGAATACTAAAACCGATATCGCACGGAACGACTCAGATTGTACATGACAGTCGCAGGAAACGTAGTCGTGCTATATGATATTGCATGTAAATGTAGAATTCATTGGACGAAAAATAATATCGCATCCAGGTCAACAATATTCAGTAACGGATAGCGCGAGCGCATTTTACACCGAAAACAAAAAGGATACGATCAACATGCAGCGTACAGGATATCTCGGACCGCGGTACGGCCGCCAAGAAGGGATTTAAAGGGATGTAGAAAAAGAAGACGTTACACGGTCACGTGCGTGTCAAATGAAACGGAATTTCCCGGGCGGCAGGAAGAATAACCGGACCCGTTCGGCCAACTCCTGCGAGATGACGAGAACGTTGCGGCCATGTTATTGGGCCGTTTTCGACGGATATCTCGTGCAGAGCGGCGCGAGAGGGGAACACCGTTACGCTGCTGCGGTGCAAATGCCGACGATTTATTCCCTCGGTGCTGCAGCGCGACGAAACGCGTATCCTGCGTACAAGACCGGTGTATAGTGTAGGTCCTTGAACGGTCAAGTCGTGTATCGATTTTAAAAGTTCAGCACGGTAGGTATCGAGCATACTCGAACGAATACACGCCCGTCCGTGGCTGTGTGGAGTACACCGATTTCGGTCGCAATAAATCTGTCGTTTCAGGGGCTTACCGCGCGGCAGGTTTACGCTGAAAACAATGTCGACGGGATCGACGCGTTCGTCTACGTACGCGAGTTGTACGGGGCGAATTGAAAAATCAGGAACCGGAGCAATACTTTCGACTTGTTTTTCGTCGTTTCAACAGGCCCTGATTTACGCATGTGCAGGCAGTGCACTAGCACAGGGCCCCCAAATTTGAAGGGCCCCTTCCCATTCCATACTTTGCTACCATAAATAATAGATAGCAAAATAGGTTATAGCTACCAAATCGTATTGAAAATACCATAAATAAAAGATACTTTCAATAAGATTTGGTAGCTATAGCCTGTTTAAGGAGGCCGCAGCAGACGTAGTTTTCATACGTTTTAGACTAATTAGCTATCGATAGTTATATCAGTAGATAAGTAATCGGTCAGTGATAATATTATAATTCAACGGTAATAATATTTAAAAACAATAAAAACCATTTACCAAAAACTAGTATGCATTATGAATTTCATTACATAAATTCTAACGTTTGAAGACGTAATTGCTGAATTTGCAAAAAAAAAAAACGAGAAAAAAATGACTATTCCAATTATATAAATGTATTAAACTTTTTATTGTTAAATATTTAGGTACCTATTATCATTTTTAAATTTTTTGTCAAAAAAGGCCCCCAAAGTTTATAGTGCACAGGGCTCCTATTTCACTAAATCAGGGCCTGCGTTTCAATTCATATTTCTCGGGGCTGAATCGTACAGATCCGTGCCGTGTCCTCTCTTCCCCTGCCCTTCGTTAGCACTTGAATCCCTTTACGCAGCACGTCCGCGGTGAAAATTTGATATGAATATATTTAACACACGTACGACGTATCGCCGCGGTGCAATTAGTGTTTTACGATCGTCTTTTACCAAAAACAGGCAAATACTTGTCGTTTATTGCCCTAGTAAAAACGTCCGGAATAATGAATAATATATCGAATGCGGCTCGACCGCGATACATTATAATACATCACTGTATATATATAGTTATGCGTGTGTGTGTGTGTATTATACATTAAACTTTATACGCAAGGTACACGGCGTTTTAGTCTCGAGAAAATAAAAGTTAATCGAATAAAACGCGAAGACGACGTCGACGACACGGACGGTTCGTAAATAAAATATCACTACTGCGGCGAACCGTCGGCGCATGCACGTGCGGCGATCCGAGATAAAAAAATCGACGCACGTTTACAGACTCGTCGATCCGAGCGCGTCGTATAATAATAACACGTAGGTATACGGTGTGCAAAGAATTCCAGCAAATAATGAAAAATCTACGGGCGAAACGTATTGTAGATAGGTACATTACTATTGCGTGGGCAGCGTATGTGTGTTGCTGCAAAGGAGCAAAGGATATTTTTTTTCCCAATGCCCGTGTGATGTGTATACATATCCCGTCGCCGCCGTAGGTTCAGACGTTTCCAGACTTTTATACTCTCCAGCGGTTTTCCTGCGCGTTTTTCCTTTCCCGGTTTTTTTTTTCACGTATACACAACGAACCCGTCTCCTCATCAATTGATTATGGTTCCTCGTTTTGTCTTCATTAGGCGTACGTGCAGCGCTTTTCGCTTACGCCGTGGTGGGGAAGGAGGGTAATTTTATACCTGTGCGCGCAGAGACTCCACGTAACGATGAACATAATATACCCGTTGATACGCCCGTGTACTGAACACCAATCGAATACCGTCTATTCATTACACTCGCACACACACACACACACACACACACGTTTATATAAATATATGCTCCTGTCACATCCATTTCTTTTTCGTTCGGTGTTCATAAAAATATATACCTATGCAGCCGCGAAAAAGCAGGAAACGGGTGGATGGGGGCTATTAAACTCCCGAAATGTTCTATTAAACTCCCTACCGAGGTATAAATTAGTATCGCGTTTATCAGAGCAACAATATAAATGTTTTTTCACTCGAACGTTTGAAAAACATGACGACTGAAGTTAATACGTCGACTATTAAACGTGACCCCCGTTTTTTATGATACCGACCGTTGTACTGTCGCTGAGGTTTAGCTTATTGCAGTGGTAACAGCAAAGCGAATGGTTATGTGTAAAACTATGATAAATTATTTCATGTCTGCCACGGATATTTCCATGATATTTCGTCATTCAATACCTGCACTCATAATCAAATAAACATCACAGAAGTGTTTATTGGAATTTATTGGAAACAATAAGTAGCTTATGAGAAAATAACATTTTATTAGCAACAATAACATTATAATACGAGTGTTCGTCCGGTGATGCCGTTGAGCTTAAATCAGCATCACTGGACAACGTGGCGCACGTATACTTTATCACGCGTAATGACTTATGCGCGATCGAAACGAAATTAAGGGTTTTCGTTGCGTTAGCGATCTGTACGAAAGCAAAACCCGTGGACTTCGAGTAGAACAACCGAAACACATTGCAGTTCAGTGCATGTGTGTGTTCTAGCAGGTTGACGGTGGCACGATTGTAAAATCCGAATTTTTTTCTCGTACTTTTTGCAGTAGCGCAACGCCGTTGTCGTGTTTTACGTGATCGGCAGCGATTTGTTTGGCTCCGACACGGACACTTTTATGAAACCTTTGCAGTTCGCCTGAAACGTGTACATGATCATGGACGATTTATTATTGCACCTGACCCTGTACACGCAAGTGCACGTGGTGGCCAGGTCGATCTGTTCGGCCGTTTCCTCGTTGTTCGAGTAATCGCAGTAGCCCTGTAAAAGTGTCACGTCCACGGGCCCGTCTGTGATCATGTTCGTTTTGTACTGATTGCACAAGTCCACGCACACCTTTTCGCCTCTTTTGGTGAACCGTATGTCGGACAAGGTGTCGGCTATCAGCGACACGTGCATCTCGCATGTGTTAATCGACTTTTTCGTCGGAAACAAAGGACCTGTTTTCGATGTTTCACATGTTGCAACAACGACAAAAAACACGTTGTTATTACAGGTGAGATCGAAAATAATTTTATGTATTTTAAGAATGTTCTTTTTGTTCGAACAACAAAACTAAATAACAAGGTAATGTTCTTGTGAAGAACACGAGTGAACAAAGCCGATGTACGTTACCTAACACTTCCAGAGGATCTCTGAACAAGCCGGTTCCTTCGGGAGGATAAGCCATCTGCACCGCCGCACCTTCTCGTTTCTCGTTACTGTCATTATTCTTCACGTTGCACCGATCCTTGCCATGAGTCTTCGGCATACGAACGGATTCGGCGATCGCTGTAACAACCGCGTGGTACAGACAAATCGTTACAATTCCTGATTTTTGGTTAATAGTTACGTATTGGCCGACACCAGACGACCGGATGCAGCAGCTGCAGAATCGTGACGATAATAAAGAAAACCAACATCTTTTCAAATATTCACGATGAACGTAATGTACTTAAATGTAATTACAAAATATGTAAGCGGGATAAACTAAGAGATAAATACTAGTGCACAAAAGTAACATCCAAATTGTCTGTTTATAAATATTTCATTTCAAACGGTAAAAATCCTGTCTCCATAGTTTCAGACTATTTATAGTTTTAAACCGTCTGTGTTTAAGCCAAGAACATTTTTAACAAATCCTTTTGTCAATCCGATGACCGTAATGTGCTCTAAAGATTGTATTTACGTGTTTACACGTATTGTAAATATATAATCTGGAAAGGTAAAATTCCCCTAAGATTCAAGACCCTCTTAAGGCTTTATCGAGAAAAATATCGATATTTATTTCGATTATTTTACATATTCCTTACGCTGTTTTAAATTTTAAAGGTACAAAGGCGTCGTCGGTTCAAACAGAAAAAAAAAAAAGGTGCAAAGTATAGATTTATAAATGTTGAATATTATAAAAAGTGAAATTAATAATTATTTACGTATAATATGATAAGAAAATATAAAATTTGATAATAAAGTTACGAAATACTTCTCAAAAGGTTAAAAAATCTATGAATTTGTAATTATTAGCTCTTATTACATACATATTTCAAAGGATTAACAATTGAAGAAATTCAAGATTTAAGCACAAATAAAAGGTGAGCATATTTTAGATGTCAAACCGTGATAAGATAATAAGACAAATTATTGTTATAAATAATAAAATAAATTATAAACTATTTGGTTGGGATTGGTAAGGATATATATACATATATATATTATTAAACAAAAATGTATAGAAACGGACGGCCCGCAGTTTTAAATAAAAGAAATTATTGTTGTGTAGCAATAACAGTAGGATAGTGCTGCAGTGTATAGAATCTGGATGTCGGAAAAAGGATGAGCCTAAGAGATGAAAAACGAGACAGGGAGAGAGAATACTGTATGTGTATGAATGGAAAACGAATGTCCTCTCGGAAGGACAATAGAAAAATAGGAAAGGACATAATGGAAGTCACATGTGGCCTTTTCACAACAAACAGCGTAGAAATAAACAGTAATAATAATAATAATCATCATTTTAATATAATGATAATCATTCCTACATTATGTCGCACCGTTTGTCGAGTTGGACAAATTGAAAAAAAAATCACGTGTGCTTTTAATATACGTGTTTCGTGGCGTAAAAACGAAAACCATCGTGGCGAGAACTTTTACTGCTTGCCATTACTACATCAAGTTCGTATTACTTCGACGAATCATTATCTGTACATTTTCATTGATTTTATAATAAACTTAACATTTTTATACGCTACACCGCGTACGTTCATATACATATTACAAAATCAATGCTCAGGTATTAAGTGTAATTGTAATCATTTTCGTGAACTTACGGACAAGTCGAAAAACGTCGTAGGTAGCTTACGATACACGCGAATTGCCTCCTTCGAAGGAAATTTAAGTAAGTAGCATTACGTAGCATCGAATATAACACGACCGATTAATTAAGTACGACTTACGAATTTTTAGGTGTGATTATGAATGTACTCCGAAAAAACTTGTTTGTGATCTAAAATAGACTGGTTAATTTCATAAAATGTTTTCCATATGAATATACATTTATTTTTAACCTTCTAAATATGTACATACATAAATATATAATAAATATATATATATATCTATTATATAAAAAAATATATATATATTTATTTATTTATATAGGTTAATTTAAGTATATAACTTACTTATATTTCATTTTTTACATTAGGCAATATGTAGGGATCTATTTTATAATACAAATTTGCCGCAGATATGAACCCTATTATTATTATGAACTTAATAATGGTGCTTTGTAAACTTTAAATTATATTTTTATGTTACTCATTATGCAAGTGCCATTATTATATTTTTATACAAAACAGTAAAATAATTAACTAATTATAATTATAATTATAATGTCTAATTGAATTATAACTGTTATACCGTTGTGTAAACTCATGATAATTTTTCTAAAAATTAATACTACCAAAGTATAGAATTGAGTGTAACTATGATTACTAGGAATTGACGGTGATAATAATTAGGGTGAGATTATACTCACAATAATATGAAGAGCTATTAATTTTGATGTGGCCCTTTTATTCAATACAGTTTTCCATTTTTTTATTCAGATTTAATTATTTGTAATAAATATTAATTAAAATTAAAGACAGAGAGCTCAATAACGGTAACAATCTCGATAGATCGTGACGGATGGCAATTCTAGCAATGCGCAATAACTTATCTTTGATTGTTTTCAAATTTATTATCATTATTATTTTAGCGATTGTACGCGCACATTGTACTTTATTATATTGTATTGTCTTAAATTCTTACCATATTTTTACACGTAGTAGTACTCCGTTTGATTCGAACCGCGTGTGTTGTTTGGTTTTCGTTATTATAACATTCAATCGGTTAATCCTTTTTCCGCTACCTGCGTAAAATATTTATTTTCCGACAATGTCGGACACCAAAAGAAAATACCGTCAATATAATACGACGTATTTAAAGTTTGGATTTATTCCATCGCCATCCAACGAGCAGCTACCAATGTGTTTACTTTGTAACAAAGTGTTCACTAATGAGGCAATGAAACCGTCTCGTTTGCAGAAGCATTTTCAAAAAGCTCATCCTGACAAACAGAATAAAGATTTGCCGTTTTACGCATATATTAGAAACAAGTTTCTGAAGGCATAATCGGCAGTGGCGTAAACTTATTATTTCAATGACGCAGTCGACAATTCTCAACACCTAATTTGTTGGCACTTTTGTGCTATTGATTATTGTGAATTTAATTTATATTCAATCGATTACGTTAAAACAAGATCCTAACTTCTACTCGACTACAAACGTCAACTTTCAACACCTACCATTTTTTTTCGTGACGCAGCCGCGTCAAATTAACTCCGTTCACGCCACTCCTGATAATCGTTCTCGGGCTTATTCGCAGGCTCATTTAAGCAATGCGATGATGGTTTGATTGCTTATGATAATACAGGGATGGGCAACTCAAAATAACTAGAAGTTCAATTTTTAGATCATTAAAATCGGATGGGCCACAATAGAAAAAGCAAAAATGAAAAAAAAATGTCATTAAAATTGATAATTAACATTAATTTTAATTAATTTACCTTTACGACTGAAACGATACAATAAAAGAAGTGCCTAATATCTATATTTAAGTTACCTATGCCGTTATGGATATTTATTATATTTAGATGCCTAATGATATAGCCGGAGTTCAATACTATAGAAAAATATAATATCAACTTTTTACGATTAACGCGATAAAATCAAATACCGATAAACGTTAAAATGTTATGAAGTGATTTGAAAATGTAGCATGGGCTGGATAAAAAAACTACACGGGCGGCCAGTTGCTCATCCCAGTTCTAATATATCAAAACTGATCGCGAAATCGGAAAAAGCCGTACCATAGGCGATGATTTAATACTTCCAGCTGTCAAAAAAATTTTAAAAACGGTTTTATACCATTCAGCCTCACACAGTGTAATCACGAACGTACCGTTAAGCAACGATACTGTGAAACGGCGAATCGACGAAATGGAGAGCGTTGAAATTTCATTATGTGAACTTTTAATATCCACCGAATTTTTCCTTCAAATCGACGAATGGACTTTGCCGAGTAACAAGGCTTTTACTATTAGCGTACATCCGGTTTGTAAAGAAGAAAAAAATCATTAAAGAATTGCAAATTTTGCAAGAACCTTGATTGATGATACTATAGGTGAATCTATTTTTAATGAAGTCAAAGATTTTTTTTTCAAAGAAAAAAATATTCCTCTTATAAATATTATATATATATACATATATACATATATTGCCTCTAGTATGCAACAGTAGGCCGTCGTCGTGGGTCTATCGCCATTTTAGAGAAAAAAATACCCGGTATTTTAGTTATTCACTGCTTGGTTCACAGACATTTAGTTGCGAAAAAACAATCAAAAATCATGTCTACAAAAACCAATAAACCTAGTAATAGTTTTTTTTTAAATAAACTAAAAAATGTATTTATTATTATAAAATATAAATTGATAACATTATTAATTTTTTTTTAAAAATATTTAATTAATTAAATTCCTAGTAATATGAATAAGAAAATATGAAATATAATACAAAAGTTGATAGATCATTTCAATTATATATTATAATATAATATGTTCTTGTTTAAAAATAGCAAGATTATAATATTTCTCCTTAAATCCTAACATTGCCCCTTTCCTAGATAAATGTTTGCGGGCGCCTATGCCTATATAGAGTTTGGCAAAGACGTACGTAGTGTACACTTCTTTTTACGGAACAGTTTCAGTCAAGAGAGCGGACACAGACAGATAACACAGAACGGTCGTACGATTCGATTTTTCTCAGTATAGTTTTCCGTTTACAAAGGAAACGCAGAATGGGGAAAAAAATAATCTCGTGTTTTGCTATTCGAAAAATGTAAAAACCTTAAACCAAAGCCATAATCGACATAAGAAACTAATCGATAAGATTTCACTGTAATAATAAACCCGTGTTCGTGTTGTTTATTTGTACATTTATAACTTAAAATATCAGAATACTTTGTTTTTACGAATATTGATAGTGGTGATTTTATTGTTTTTAAGATCTTTAAGTAGGACTTTTTTTTATCTAGATATTCGGATTAAAAAAAGTATAAGGAATACGTAACATTCACATTTTACATTTAAAATAGTTCAAATTTGGAAGATGTTCGGTGATGAGAATGAAGTAAGGTTGAATTAACTACATATTTCGGGAGGGGGGGAGGGTCATAACCCCACGCTCCTAATTGCACCACTTTTCACGCATACATTTAATTGGTTATCATTATTTGTTATCGTTATAAATTGAAAAATAATTTTCCAGGTATTTTTATTTTATTTTATTATTAAGGTATATTATAATTATAATTTATATTTATATAATATTTTAAGGAAAAAATCAAATGTTAATTTATATATTCACACTTCAGTTATCATCGTATTACGAATCATCAAATCTAGTTAGATTCAATATATTTTCAATATAAATAAACGTACTTCTACAAACCTGAAATTAACGTCGTTTTTAAGTTACTTTCCTAATATTGATGCTCGTGAAAGATTTTTTAGATTTTATTAACACTGGGATATTGTCTATTTTTATATGTCAGTCGTTAACAATGAATGTCTTAAACGTGAAAAATTATGTATTAAAATTTATAAGAATCCCTCCAACAAATATAAAAAATGAAGTTGACTAGACAAATATTTATTAACAAGTAATCAATACTCAGTTTGTAATAATATTAATTTACATGGTATTTACTTACTAATAATTGCTATGTTTGATTAGTAATTAAATAGGATTTTATACCTGATAATCTATAAATTAACAAAAAAAATACTAATTTTCATAAATTAAAGTAATAATTATGATAAAACAACTAAACATTAAGAAACAAAATCATCACATTATTTTACAAGTTACACATAATATTTCTTTTAAATATTTATAGTTGATTATGGTAAAATTAAATAACTATAAAACTTATACATTTTGGTAAGAAAATAATAGTTGAACACACACGACTAGATTATAGAAGATTAGAATGCAAAATATAAACTTAAAAAATGTTGTGACTAGTACTACATTCCAAATTGTGTATTATTAGCTTGACTGCTATTGGGCATGAAATTGTTTTCAGCAGCTAAAAGCGCGGTCAAAGTGGAATGTGTGGTTGCTAATCCTGAATTATTGTTGGATGATGAATGTGGAATCTCACTGTGCTGCGGTAATCTTTCGCCATACTCAAGCATATTCAACGCTTCAGCGAGTGTTGTTGATGTCCCTAAATACAAACATAAAATTGCTTATTTGAAATTAATTCAATTTTATAGTTTTTATAGATTATTAATTAACACTCTATCACTTTTTCTTGAAAGAGAAAGAGAGAGAAAACTAGACAAATGTTATAATGTCTCTTGACAGATGTAGTATAATTCATTTTCATTCTTAAAAATAAAAATTTAGAATTAAAATCAAATAATTACTTTTTAGAATTTATAAAAATTGAAAAATTATTATTGAAATAAAACTAAAAAAAACAAGTTTTGTATTCTTATTATACAATTGATGATTAATCATATCATGGTTTGAATTATTTTAACTATAACTAGATGCATGAAAAATATTTTACTTAGAATCAAAAGTGAATAAAATTAAAAATCTTGTTGGTGTAAATTTATACTTAAAAAAGTAGAACTTGAATTGGTTGAAAATAAAATACAACAAAATATGGAATTTTAGGATGACTCTAGGATAATTTACTTAGTGTATCAAATGTAACAAAAATGATTAAAAAAAATTAATTTATTGTGAATAATCCTCACTGAATTCTATTTAATTTTATGTTTCTTAAAATATTAAAGATAAGATATATAAAAAGTATAAAAACAACTAAATAATATAACTTATAATTCATAACTTATGAAACTTTAAATAAAAATAAAAAGGTTCAAAAATTTTAAGAAAGTTCATTGAGGTTCAGCAAGCTATTATTTGGAAACATAAACATTCACACTTGTATTATTTAAAAAAATATAATATAAATGTAGATTTTTTCATAACTCTTATTTTCTTACATTAACCCCTGGTTAATTTACTCTGACTTTCAGTATAAGATAATATGAGAATTTCACTATTTTCTTTTTTTATTATTAAAATTTTAACATGAAAATCATTATATCTTGACAATTATATACAATTTTACATTGGTGAATTTCACTAATATATAATACTTTAGAACATTTATACAGATAAAAGTACCAGTCTTTTGTGAAGCAGACAAAACAAGTTGATCGATGAATCTATAAAAGCATGTATTCAAGGTATTTTGTAATTCATGATACATACAGAATATTATGTATAAATATTTATAGGTATATATGATTTATAATATTTTACTAAAGTAATGTTTCATTAATAAATTAAATTTTCTGAGAATATTTTATTATTACATAACAAATCACTGTTTTTATTTTATATTTCAGTATTTATAGATTATATAAGTAAATCAAAGAATTGCTATTGTATTACATTATTTAATGACAGACATAAGAAAGAGATAATTTAAATTTTTATTCGTTAGATTTTATTTATATCTGTATATTATGATTTATTAACTATTGTAATTTATCCATAATAATAATAATAATACCTGAAATTATTATACTACTTGATTCTGAATGAGCTGCTGATTGAATGATAGAAGAATTTGTGTTTTCATTTAAAGTAATACTGCACGCCTAAAACATAATTTTATATCAAACAACAAATTACAATAACTATAATCATACATCTTTCATACTGCTTGGTCTTCGATTTCACCATTTTCTGTAATAATTATTTGTTGAGGAGACTGCATATTAGGTGGTTTGTTGAGAATCATTGTGGATCGTACTTTGTTTAATATAAATTCTGGTAATTCAAATCCTTTAAGCTCGTGAGGATTATTTCTAAAAATTATAATTATCATTAAAATTGAAAACAAAAACATAAATATTAATAACATTTTATTAAAATTAAATTAAAAAAATATATAATATGTACTATAGAGAATGTTCTTTTTAAATACATTGTCATTAATTAATTAATGTTTTAGTATAAGTTTATGCAACAAATGATTAAACTATCATAAAATCATGAATTGATTTTTTTTTGTTAACACAAAAATTCCTTCTAACTATTTCAATAATTTTTTTTTTTTTTCTTTAACTGAAATGTGATTTAAATTATAATAAATAACTAAATAAAATATTGTATTACTTGTAATTCACACTACTCAATATTAATTGTACATCATCCAATAACAATATTGAAGTGGAATTTGCAGGTGATGATGGTGGCAAGGCAAACATTTTCTGCTTCACCAGCCATTCTCGATCTTCCAAATCAATAGTATATTGAAATAGTTCTGGATGCTTATTACACAAACGACCCCCTCTCTGTCAAATTAATATTTATTAATACATCTTAAATTAAAAACACCACTTGCAACAAAGAACAAATGAAAAAAGTACCTTGTTGGCTCTCGTAGCCAATACAAATAATGTTTGAGAATGAATTTTTGTTGGGTCCCAAGCAGATTGAAATCTTCGAAATTTTACCAACGGAGGCTGAGAAGATGTTTGTTCAACTGAAGGAGAAAGGTTGTTTTCTGCTTCTGGGGCTGGTGGTTCTTTGCGTTTGAGTAGAGATCTGTTCTGCAATAATATAAGTAATCAAATATTTTGATTAGCTAATCAGTTATGAATATGCCAAGTGATAGTTACAAAATTACTTTGGAATGTTGTTTTGCAAATCGTGATTCAATAAGCATATCTGTAGTTTGTGCAGTATTGAACGGTGAGTTGCTACCAGACAATGGTGGATTTGAATACATTAATTTAGCTTCGTCTAACATTGTCCGACATACTTCTCGTACATGATCTTCGGTGACACAATTTGATCCCAAATTGTTTTTTACATTGTCAATAGCCAAGCCGAAATATGTCTGGAAAAATATTACACTTATAATGGTAAGTTGATGATAATTTACTTGAATAATTAGAATAGTCATAGTGCATACCGTTAAATATTTTTTAATAACATTATCAATATCTTTATTAATGGAGTTTTGTAGATTCTGTCGCAGCAAATCCAAAGACTTGGCCGCATTTACCAAGTTTTTGGCACGCATCTTGGCCGCTTTCGTAGTAGCTTTGTCGTTACCATTGGCTACATCAATGATATTAGCGAGGGTCACTTGACGCATGTTAAATGTATTTTTCTGCACATAAAACACATATTATAAACATATATTAATATAACCTGTACACGAAACGAAAAAGGAAAAAGAAAAATGTGAACCGAGCACTGTAAGACGCGACAGATCCGTCGTCCACATACCCATGGGACAAAATTGTCGCTGGTAATGACTTCCAAATCGAAAACTGGTGCTTGTCGGACAAGCGGCACGGGCTTGGACGACCTGTGAAAAGTGGTCGGCTGTTGAGTCACCATTTGTTGAATTTGTTGGTCATCGTTCATGTGACTTATGGGGACCTTGTGGACTACCATTTTATGAGGACGGACGCGAAGGGCTGGAGACGGTAAAAAAAAACATAGGCGAAATGTCAAAGGCAATCTGTTGCGATCCGACGACAAGCTCGCATAGTACTCTCATAACCGAGGATAATATTATTGTAGTATCATTTCAATAGTAGTTATCAACGTTTCGACCAGGTCTCCCGTTCGGTTCGCAATCGATTGTCAGTCGACCGCGACGGTGGACAGCTAATAATCGAATCGATTGCGGCCGATGAGAAAATCTGAATACGTTACGAGACAAGAGTTCATCGTCTACGTGAAAACTTGCTGTCTCTCTAGTACGAGCGCGCTAAACGATCGGAAACGTTATTTCGATGCACGATCATCGTCGACACGCGATCGGCAATCGAAACAATTGTCAGAACATACGCACCTTAATTGCCACGATCGACGGACAAGAGACATTAAATTTTATCGATCACAATCGTTTGGCCGTGGAAAGAGAAAAACTCGTCCGCTATTGGTATCATATTTTCGCGCTGTTATCATTGTTTTCTCGTCGGGTTTTGGCGCGCGCGCGTGTGAGTGTGGGTGTGAGTGTGTGAGCGTGTTTGTTCGTGCACGACTCGATAGCTTCGGTTCGCCATTCGCAACCGGCCAGTCGAACGGATTCGGTTTGACGTTTATTTTCCTTCTCTCCCGTCGAATGAACACCCACCCAATGGACAGCGTACTGGAAACGGTCAGGGACGACGACTTTGTCGAGTATTGCTTGTTCGTCCGGCCGGGCGACGCCAACGAAGACCCTGAAGAATTGGTAAAGAACATCAACCACTTGAACACCAAAGTATTGGAGTTCGTTGACCGGTTGTCCAACGGATACATATGGCACAAGGACCGGTTCAATTTGATTCCGAGATTTTGTCCGTCGGCCGAGCTACGACAGTCGTTCTCCGATACCTCCAATGGTAATACATCAATTTTGTCTTAATTTCATTTAGGGCGGTTAGCTTATTCAGAACGATTCCGATTGTTGAAACTGTTTGATTGTATCTGCGTGCATCTGTACATTTTATATTATAACTGTGTTTTCATCATTCCAGAAGTATTACCTACTCATCTGTACGGTGTTACTCACTACGGAGATAACATAGAAGACGAGTGGTTTATCGTTTACCTGTTGAAAGAGATCTCAAAGGAATATCAAGAACTCATCATTCGGTATATGTTTATTGATTTTTTAGGTTTTTATATGAATATACGTTCATTACAGTTCTATTACAGTGTTACAGATTCTGATGGTGAATTTCTGCTGATCGAAGCTGCTGAATGTTTACCCAATTGGGCCAATCCTGATAACTGTGATCAACGGGTAGCTATATAGTTAAAATTAAATATTTATGAAAAATATTTCAATTATCTGTCTTAAAAGGTTTATATTAGAGATGGGGATGTACACATTATTCCATTGACCAGTATAAATAGTAAAAAATCAATTACTGTTTCACAAGCATTAGAACAGATCATCAAATATCCTACTGCCACAATAGCTACTGAAGAAGTCAATGGTGCCATATCATCTCGTCTGCATGGGTAAACAATACATAAATTCAATGATTTATACTGAGAATAACGTTATTTTTTTTCAGGTACCCAGAAAAAATTAAAGAAAATCTCCACCGTTGCCATGCTTATATACCTGTGGGTATAGCTTACCTTTTAAAACATCAACCTAGTTTAATAGCGCCTGCTGTTTTAGCATTTTGTCATCGAGATCCATTGGATGTTAGAGCTTGCCGTATGATGAAGTAATTAGTCTTATCTCAAAACATTATTATAAACATTTCAACATTTTTAATTATTTTTATTTTTAGAAATTTTCCTCCAAAAGAAAGAGTAATGCGTACGGTGACCATGACTAAATGTTTATACGCAATGCTTGTCCAACAGAAATTCATTCCTGAAAGGAAGACTGGTTGGAATTTAGTTGAATTGTCTGACCCTCAGTATCAAGCACAAATTATTGGCATTAAAATAGTAAATTAAACATTTCATTTTTAATTTAATACAATTAACCTAACCTATATACCTGTATATATATATATACTCATAATTACAGTTCAAATGTTTTTTTTTTTCTATACTTATGTACTCTCTAAGAAAACGTTTTATTTAGGCTTGTGGTTTTGAAATATTAGTCAGTCAAGCTAAGTCAACTGTCAATGATACACCTATAGACTTAACTTATGACAAGCGTTGGCATCAGTACAAATCTTCATTGACTGATAAAGGATATTTTAAGGTATGTAAATTAAAGTAGTATAATTAGTTTAATAGTAAGTATTGAATAAAACATATTTTTTCCAAATTAATTTTTATTAGTAGTAAATTATCTGAATCATCATTAGTTATTTTAGATTTAAAGATAGATAAAAGTGCAAAAATCAATCCAAATTTATTTTTAATTTTATCTTATTAAATATTTTTATAAATTATATTTAACAGCCATTAGATAAGACAATATTTATTTTTTGAATATATACCTAATTTTTATAATGTAAATATTTTTTTGTTGAATTAATATATTGTATTATAATCAAAATGGTTGTATTTATATTTGTATTATATATTACAGAATTTATATGAAGGTTCAAATGGATATAAATTATTAGAAGATCAAGCTAAGCAATATTACCTTTCAAATGTAGATGAATATTTATCATCACCTTCAATTAGTCAGAGAATTAAAACTATTTTAGATGATATTACTGAAGATCAAATAGCACAATTGAAATCTGACACCACTGATCTAGAACCAGCAGATGATGAAAATTGGTTAAATGTGACACCATCTGATTTAGATCGTATTCTTGAACAAAAGTTTGGATTAAAAAATTCTGATCGAACTTCAGCGTCCAATTTAGCTTCAACATTTACTAACAAAATAAAAGACTTTTTGAATCAAGCATCTGATATTAATGGAGCAGAATTTTCTAAAAATCATCTAAGGTATGTAAAAATGATAATTACTCATACATATATTCATCAATGACCCAGGTTTTAATGACTTGAAAATTATAATTTTTGTCTAACAAGATAATATTCTACTTTAAAAAGTATAACATTTATTATTAAATCTATTCCGGCTTCTTTAAAGCAATATAATTTTCAATTTATTATATCATTAACCATATGTGTATTTATGTTTTACCAGTATTAAATATATTATCTATTGGTTAATGATTTTTAGTGATGATGATGATGATGATGATGATGATGACGATGATAATAATGGTGATGAAGATAAAAATAAACCACTCAACGAAAAGCTATCTGAGCTTTTAGTTTGCGGGCCTGATGTTATGCGTCCAACAAATGACGATAAAGATGCAGTTTCAACTAGATATAAGAAAAAGAAAAGTAAAACTATTGAAAAAAATAATATCAATTTCGAACCTGAAAAATATGAAGCTGCACTTAGAAGTATTTTAGGTATGATTTAAATTTATTAATTTACTTGTTATAAGTGTGATCACTGTTTTTTAACTATATTATTTTTAGATTTTAAAATACCTGAAGATGATTGGAATGAATCAAACAGCTCTGACATGGACTCATATGGCAGTGATTGTGATGATATTATGTCAGGTAATAGTTTGATGTTTGATATTTTTTAAAAAAAATTTTACTCCATAAATATAAGCTATTTTCTATTTAATATACAAGCAATAACAACATTGCTTAACCGGTATACATAGTTTTAAACAATGTAAACCCAGTATTACTCAAATTTATCATTAGTTGACCGACAAAAATTTTCATTCAATATTATTGATTTTTTTTGTTTACTGGTACAGTGTATAAAATTAAATATACATATAGGTAGGTATATATGTGTTAATTGACTGATATCAAACCAGTATTAGTAATACCAGCTGATCTAAAATACAACATTTTCTGATTATTCTTAATATTTTTAAATTATGGATTTTTAATTTTAATTATTATTTATTATATTTATATTACATAAATTAACTATAATTTAATTGTTTTTTTTTTTTTTTAATATTTATCTTTAGAAAATCGTCCTGGTCCTAGCATTTCTAATTACATGAATCAAATGGATAAAGAGTTGGCATCTACATCTTTAGGAAGTAGTTTTGTTAAAAAACAAACTAATGGACAAGATAAACCAAAAGTATGTAACCAATATTATTATTTCTATGATTATTTTTAATTTAATTATTTTTATTTTCATTTTTTTCAGAAAACTGTTCGAATAAATTCAAACGCTCAGTTTAATGAAAGCGATGAAGATAATTTCTCAGATGTAGAAGATTTTGAACCAGTTGACATTGATGTAAATGCTTTTCAACATATTCTGAAATCATATCAAGAACAACTTGGCCTACCAGGACCTGCGGGTAACCTTTTGGGACCAGCAGGCCTAAACTTAGGTCAAGAACCTTCTAAATAATTCCATTTTAAAGCTTAAAAGTTCATCACATTTTCTGTCTTGATACATTGTTTTTCCTTTCTATGTAATTCACCATCTCATTTTTAAAACTTGAATTATTATGTACAACTATTAACTTTTAATAGAAACACTGCGTTATAGTGCATTCCGTTTCTGTTAAAAACAGTAATGTTTTTATTGTCACAACAAAATTACCTTCAGACACGTCGACGATAATGTTTCGCTCCAGTCGTCACTCGTCTTTTTTTGTAGCGATAAAAAAAATTTAAAAACTGTTTGAGTCAAAAAAAAAAAAATATTAATAAAACGATGTTTTTTTTTTTTTCCTACACGTTATGTTTACTCGTTCACTTATGCTCGGGTAAGGTGTAAGAATAGAGTGACCATCAGCATCCTGTCGCTCGTCTTGCTCGTGTCACCCCGCGGCAGTCCTAACCCGAACGGTTTCGGTAAGTCCACGGTTTCCAACACGCAGCACCGTTCGACGACGTTCATTTCGTCGGGTCCCGTCGTGGCAACAGTCGACAAACCGCTTTACGTGTCGGTTCGCCGTAACAAACGACGGTAAATTTTCTTCTTTAGCTCTAAGACCATACCGACAACAATACGCTTTGCTGTTAACCTATTTCTGTCCGCCGCTGCTCCTCTCCAATTAGTGGAACAAATAAACGAATAAAAAAAAAAACCCAGATAACGGGAGACGGCGGAACAGAGCGGACTCGACCGCACATCGTGCACCAGCCGTGCGCGTCACGGTGCACGGCAGGGAGTTTCGCGCGCGGGTCTCGGTATCGGACGGGCAAAGATCACGTTCGTAGGAGAAGCTGAACACAACAACAACAACATCAACAACCGACGACGACGATAAGCGCGTCTCTAATTAATTCGGACGAACGAACATATCGTTGTGCATCGACGGGGCCGGTCGGGAGGGAAAAGAGCGGCGAACGTTTTCGTCCCGCACGCGGCGCCGCAGGAGAAGGGGCAATCTTTGCGCAACGTGCGCGTTCGCGGACCGCTGCTGCCTCTACGGTCAGTGCCGCGCGTACGTTCGATCCGATGCCCCGCAACCGTCCGGTCTCGTTTGCCCGCACGTTCGCGCGCAACGGTGCTTGACGGCCCTGCATCGCAGTTCCCAGAAGGGTGTCGCCACCGAGAGAGCACCAGCTGTGCGCAGCCCCGGCCCGATGGACGCGATCGAAGTGGACACCGGCGGCGACGAACGGCTCGACTTCCTCGCGGCGGTCCAGAAGGACCAGGACAAACGTCGCGTCGTGTACCGAGTGGACCAGAGGCCCCCCGCGTGCCTGACACTGCTGTTGGCCCTTCAGGTGGGTACACAAACGCAATACGCACAATGGTCGTCCCCGAGACCCGTTCAGTCCAGCCAAAAGTTTCACGTCGAACCGAACGGATCGACGGCGAACAAAAACAAAACATGAATTATTGCGCTTTCCGAGCGTCACAATCTTATCTAAATCCCGAATTCTAACTCCTCCTCCCCCCCCCCTCCCGGGTAGAGAACACTGACTTGATGAAACGGACCATTTTCCAATACGTAGACTTGTTGACGACAGACATTGTAAACGGTTGAAATACGTCACGGGTTTTTCACGATTGATCACGTAACAAAATTGACATCCTAAGGATAAAACATGACAAACGAACAACGTATAGATGAAAAAAGTTTATTTGATCACGACGCGTCATAGCGCTCGTAATGTCACTGGCAACGTTGGTGGTACACTGCTGCGACGAGGGATTTTTCTAGACGACCCCGTCGCTAATTAACGTGTTTAAGTTCCCGCAAGGATGGTCGAATTGCACTTATCACCTAAAAAAAAAAATATATGCTGTAAATGCACTCGAGCGAAAAGCAGGTAGTGGTCGAACTAGTGTTGGTGGTCAAAACTTGTACACGAAAAACTTTATGATTCCATTTTTGACGTCTTTAAAAAAAAAAATCAGCCTGTATAAAAACGTTAAAAATATTACGATAATTACCTCTAAGAACGACACAATTGTAAATAGTTACTTACATTTCAATACAGAATACTAACATAACATCTTGGACAACACGACACCAAAAAAAATTAATAATGTTGAAAAATATATTAACTTATATGCTCAAAAACGTATTACCAGGTTAAAGTTCTTGAATTTAGTTTTTTTTTTTTTGACTTCAAAAATCGAGTTGAAAATAAATTATATTATATATTATTTCATTTTAAGATTTTAAAAATGTTATATATATATATATGGTATGAATAAAAAATCATTTTTAACCACGCCAATGATTAATAACTTAGTGTCAGTCCTAAGCCTAAAAACAGAAAGGAAAATTATAGTATTTTCTGAACGTTTAACCCCTTCAGATGCATGATATTTTTGTTGAAATAACTTTTTTGAGCTCGATTCCATTTCGACTACTACCTGTCCCTTACACGAATGCAGTTCGACCATTATCTTTTTTCAACCCTAGTGCAAAGCGACTAAAATAAGTGCTATTCACAATAAGTACATTCCACACCCATTTTTCAAAATTAATGCCTTTCCACATTCATTATTATATGCTGCAGGAAAACTGTACCTATAATCAATTTTAACCAAATTATTTTTTATTTCGGTAACACAAAAGAAACGTCTTTGTGTAAAAAACAAACAAAATCAACCAATAATCGTTCAATCTCCATTAATAATTATTATAACAAGATGGTTTTATTTTCATTCTTTCTCCATATTATTATTATTTTATTTTTACTTCTAAGTATAAACAATTTGTTTACTTATTCATTCATTATTATTATTATTTGTTTCGTAGAACGCAGTGACCACCATTGGTGGGATAGTCTTCGTGGCCAACGTATTGGCTCCGGCACTTTGCATATTACCGGAAGACCCGGCTAGAGCGTACTTGCTGTCCACGGCAATCATGGTGGCCGGTATCACCACGCTGTTTCAAATCATTTTGGGAGTTAGGTACAGTATACGTATACCGCGGTCTGTTTAAGATTTTGGAACGAAGTGAGAAACGGTTCTTTTCTTATTTCGTCATCAAACATGGTATACACGAAATCAGCTCCATGACTATGGAAGAGCCGTATATCAACTTTAGCGGTGAAAATTTGTACACAGTTTTAGTCGTTTTTTTAATAATTTTTTTTTTTTCTATATAAATCGTGAAGTCACATTGCTCTTTTAAATTATTTTGAAGTTTAAAATGTCGTCTAGGAATTTTGAAAGCGGTGTTTTCTCGAATACTATTTCTATTTATAATTCATTTATAGTTTACAAACAAAGTGTAAGAAATCGTTTCAAATACGAAGAAAAATCATGATGTTCGAATGTTACAAACGATTATAATTCATCTAGGAATAATAATACTTCTGAAAGTAAATGTGTTGTGCTACTACAAACACTTCTGAGGTTGATTTATCAGAAAGAGAACGATTTATTTATGATGTGCATTTTATAATTTGACGAATGAACTTAATAAAATAAAATCCAAATACCAAGAAGTCGATTATAAGTTTGGATTCAAATATTGATCATTATCAAATTTAAAGATGAAAAATGTTTAAACGATTATTGTGTTGAAATTTAAATTGATTATCTTGTTGATGACTTCGTTCAGTATTAACCGTATATTGAATATATCGACAATCTTTACTAATGTAAGGAAAAATCCATGTAATCAGCTTAAGTATTTGGAAGAAATTAATGTTCAATAAACATATCCAAACATAAAAAATTTAAGAATATTTTCATCGATTCTGTATACCAACTGTAGTAGTGAAAGATCATTATCTTAACCGAAAATGATTAAAACAAGATTAAGATCATCACTAACTTAAAAATACTTGAAAATATAGATTTACCTACTTTAATAGAAAGTGGTCTAAAATCTACTAAGATGAAATAATTAATACATTTTTTTTTTAAAAAAAAAAGCAAAGAAAATTGTGTGATGTGAAAATTTTGATTGAAAATATACAGAAAAAATGTATTATTTATGAAAATGATAAATATAAAAAAAATCGTATACATTTGTTTTCTATATAAATATGAGTATATATTTATTAATATAGAAAATCTGTAAGGGAAAGAAAATTATAGCCTTACAATTGTGTTTAAACATGTAAAATTAGGGTGGATGACTAACGGGTACGTTTTAAGAAGTTAAAAAGATTCCGTTTATTATTTGCATTGTAAATATTTGCTAAATTAATTTTGAATATGGTATAAATGTGATTATTTACACGAATATTGATTGTCAATGATAATTGTTCTTTCTGATCTAAAGAAGTTGATATTATAAAATATACTCAATGCACATAATAGATCCATATACGTAAATATTACTTAAAGTCTTAGTTCACTTAGAACCGTTTTTCGATCAACGGGAACGATTTATCATACATTTCGAATAAATACGATTAAAAATTAATTTCTCGCTTCATTCAGAATCTAAATCGACAAAAAACGTACCACCTGGAACCGTTATCTTACTGAGGGTTTGTTTTTTAATTTTCTTACGCCGCAACAGGCTTCCGATCATGCAGTCCAGTGGTTTCGTATACATGTCGTTCACGCTTCCCATACTAAACCTGGAGAATTGGCAGTGTTACAGTGAAGTAGATCTGTATTCAATGGGCCCCGAAAACAGGACCGTGGAATGGCAACTCCGCGTCCGGTACATCCAAGGTGCCATCATTACCGTCGGTGTCGTTCAAATGTTGTTGGGCTACAGCGGTAAGTTAATACAGGTGTATTGTAATAATAATTTAATGGTAGGTAGTATACGTGTCGGTTAACTAAACAACCATTTTTAGCTCGTGGCAGTTACCGGAGGATTCGTTATTATTTATTTTTAAAACATTTATTATTCTAGCGGTAAGAGTACAGCAAATAAGAATATTTCGAATGTTTATTGTACAACACAAATATGTTATTTTTAATGATCCGGAAATCCGAATGTTCTTCGCCCGTTCAAGTCATTTCTTTATTTTGTCACTTAAGTAAATCATGTAAATTATTCAGATCGAAAAAGTCCAACATCTGTTAAATGTTTAACAAAAGGAATTAGACATATTAAAAAGAGAACATCTTATTAATCATATATTAAATACATGTGTAAGTGTGTATTTGATCTATGCTGCTATTTATCCAGATTCAGTGGTATCTAGAGAAATACTTTGTTGTTTGTAAAATAAATGTATAGCTGAAAATGTAATGTATTTCATTCTATCTTCCTAGTATAGCAATAGAGTGTATAAAACTTTAAAGGCGTTAATTCAACTGAGTTTTGTTTTTATTTCCTTCTTGTATGTTAACGAAATTGTGTTGTTAATAAATTCAGTTGTAAAGAGCATTTTTCTCGGTACCATAACGTGTATTACAACATATTATACATTCGTCATTTTACTCCGCAGAATAGGCTTTAGACTTTTCTAAACAGCTTGTTGATTATCATCAACTTTTCCTAGAGAATACGTCGGCCGCAAATTATAATTCATAAATTCTTAGTATTTGTTTAATTAGTTTGAAAATTAAACAACAAACTTAAACGACATATGTAGGGTCACAACTGATTGAATCATACATTTTATCGTACTATTTCCACCATTCGTCATACTTATAATATAGAATAATTTGAAAGAACCATATTCTGTGTATACCGCGGTATGCTTATATGCATATGTTATGACGTATTTATTAATTTGTCTTGTAAATAGTTCGATTAGATTATTTATCGATTGCACTTAATATCGTTTTTCCAACCGTACCTTAGTGGCCAAAGATTCGTATAAATCCAAAACTTTTAGTACCTATGTACGAAAAAATGCAAAATTACTATTATCTGCCATCGCGGTGTATAAACATAATACAAGTTGAACAGTGATCGCGTCGGTATAATGAACATTTTGATGTTCCGTTGACAAAAACGAATCGCTCTGTCATAATACAATGTAATTATTTATAATACACTGATTCTAACACCATGTGATGGTTTAACCTTTCGACAAAGATAACCTCTATGCCTCGCCGCTGCCGTATGTACATTTGGATTTGTTTGGTCGCAAAACAATGCGCTTGAGCGACAATGCGACAATGCGACAAAGTCCAGATTTTGAGAACAAGCCGCATTTATATATATATATATATATATATATATATATATATATATATATATATATATTTAATTGTTATACTTTTGTAACAGAACGTTATATCGTTTTTCTGTTTGCAGGGTTCGTCGGAAAATCGTTGAAATACATCACACCCCTGACCGTGGTGCCAACCATGTGCATCATAGGACTGACAGTCATCGAAAGAGGAGTATCTCTCATGTCGGGAAATTGGTCAACCGCTCTAACGTAAATAATATTGTTTATAAAGTATACGTACTGTAACACATTATCATTACGATATTGTACTGTACTACTCGCATTAACTTCGGATAAAAAAAAAATGTTAATGTAAAAAATTAAATTAAATAAACGTTTTGAGGGTAAATTCTTTAAATGGTTGAATCAAGACGACGGTTCTCAATTAATAAACTTGTATCGCTTTATTGGAATTATTGAAAGTAACGAGTGCTCGTAAAAGAAAAATATTCCAAAACTCCAGATCATCAATGTTAGATGTTTTTAATATTTTAACTAAAAAACTTCATTTTTCGATCAATTTTCATTGCTGTATCAAAAAATTGTATTTCTTATTTCAACCATAGGAACGTAAAAACGTATTTATACATCTCTAGTTATGATATTTTCCATACGTTCCAGTATATGAATGTGTAATTGCCATAATTTTCGAATACTGATACCAACAATTATTGTACCACTAAAACGATTTTACAATAACAATAATTAATAAGAAAGATAAGTTTCGTTTTTTTAATAAAATCAAAAGTAACATGTCTGTGAATATTATAATAACATTAAACACTATCGACGAACGACACATTCAAAACATATAAAAACATCAATAATTCCTTTTAAAAGCCTTAATTATATGCCATTAAATTATTTAGATAATGTGTCTATTTAGCTCGTTAGTATTTACTTTATTTAATTACCGTTATTTTACAATAGATCCAGGCCAAGCGGTATATTAATCATTAAACATTTTTAGTACAATCTAGAATATATGTTAAATAAATGTACGTATACTCGTATACTTAGGATCCTAATTGTCCGGCAAGTAATTCTATACATTTTTTGTAGTCTCTCGACGCATCTCTCTCTTACTCTCATACCCATTGATTGCTGATTGTGAACTATAACTTATAAGTATTACCTGAAATTAAATGTAGTAATAAAAAACAAAAAAAACAAAAATGACTCATCCACTAACAATTATTTTAATTAGGTTTACTTACTTAAAACGCACACTATATTTTTCTTCCTCATTGATCAAACCCCTAAAGATCCGATTTTTGTTTGATAACTATAACATTGAAATATTTTTACAAAATAAATTATAAAATTTATATAGAATAAAATACCTACGTATTTACAACTCCACGTGATACGGTAAGAAATCGTGTGTCGGTGACTTAAACACTATTATATTGATTTGACTTTAAAAATTACCTATTCTGAGAGGTTAAGCTGTTGGGTGTGTTGGTATAGTAATTTCCGAGAGACGTCTATGTATAAATGTTTAAAAAAAAAAAAGGAGTCTAACATTCCTTTTTATCATGACAAATTCTCTCATGCGATGACCATAATATGATATATTATACGAGTATATAAAGGAATAACGATGAGATCCTATTGTATATTTAAATTTTTAAATAAAATATTAGATTAATATTGGTTATTTTTTAGTTATTTTCTTTTGGTTATTGTAACTGATGATTGCGAATTATAATAGGTCAACTTTTCTGTTGTAAACATGCAATTTATACCTATATATAGATTATACTAATTACATTTTAAGTTGTTGCCTATACTTTTACGGATTTATCATGTTTTTCATTACCTCATCCATAATATTTAATGTGTATGTGTTTTATTGTACAATCAGAACGATATTTTTTCTAACGTTCTTCTCCCAGTACTTGCGCAAGGTCACCATCCCCCTTCCGTTTTATTCGGCTTCAAAAGGACTAGTCCAGGTGCGATTGAAAATATTTGCATTGTTTGCGGTAAGCTTACTTTTGATTTATTTTAGCGAAAATTCCGTCTAATAATCTTGGGTTTATTTGTGTTTTAGATTCTGTTAAGTGTGGGCATCATGTGGATAGCGTGTATTTACATGACTTCCAAAAACAATTTATTACCAACGGACCCTGCGAACACAGATTCAAAATCCGGAGTGTTCCATAACTCGCAAATGTTCCGATTACCTTATCCTTGTAAGTAAATAATTTAATTTTGTTAAATGTCGAATACTAATATTTAATCGTGATTCAATTTAAGTGTCCATTTTTCGTAACAATAATTTATCATTTAATCGTCTTACTCAGTAAATGATATTTTATTAACATAAAATCTACACGAGTTAGTTTTTAAGTACAGTGGAAAAACTAGGGATTTAGCGAGATTTCGAAACCAACATTCCAACGAAACAAATATTACTGTAATACGCCCAAGATTTGTATATAATATACTAGAATTATTATCTTAAACCGTAAGTTTTCATGCTGTAAATGTCACCTCTTAGAAAAACAGAAATCTCCGAACGCATTGCATATTGTGAAGGAGAACATTAATTTTGATCGTGACGGTTATCAAATTTCCGATTTAATATCGTATTTCTACATTTGCCTGAGAAATAAATCCAAATTGTTTTTATGTGAATATTGTAATTATTTTTTTCTCGTGCAGTTCAATGGGGATGGCCAAAATTCAGCTTGACTTCGACAATGGCTATGTTACCTGCACTTTTTATTAGCATAGTCGAATCTGTCGGAAATTATTACACGTGCGCAAAAATCGCTAGTAAGTATATACATACCAGTATATGTGTGTGTGTGTGTGTGTGTGTGTGTGTGTGTGTGTGTGTGTGTGTGTGTGTGTGTGTGTAACTAATAATTATAATATTAATAATATTAACCTACTTTTTTCTGTTATGCAACAATGCGTTTCAGTTCAAAATAAATGACAATTGACAAATACAATTTATAAAGAAGCTAATCCACGCGTTTCGTTGTACAATAGGTCTCACAACACCACCCGCGAATGTGGTGAATCGTGGTATCGGTGTTCAAGGTATCAGTTCGATTCTGGCCGGTTTTCTCGGCATAGGTTCCGGTGTGAGCGTGTCCAGTGAAAACGTGGGCAACATCGGCATCACTCGGGCAAGTACCTAATATCGCAATGAATGCTATTAGAAATCTAATTAAACCATTGCTATTAATCGACGTGGCTCTTGGTCGAGAATAGATGGTCTGTTCAAAAAAAAAAAACACACACAAGCCCAGAACCTGCAGGTTAGCAGAAATCGTTGAGCTTTTTACAATCGTATTTCCTAGAGAACACACCGGATTTCGAAACAAATCACAACTATTGATCAAAAAACTATTCGAAAAGTTTGAGAACCTCTTATATAGTTTTTCATATGAATTATATGCGTTTAAAATCATGTATTTTAACGTTGTTTGAAACATCGTGTACGACGAACATAAATAATGTTATCAGCATTGTAATTATTTACAATTAACAGCATTATGTTATTCTATAGAATAATATTACAGTAAATAATAATAATTGGTCGTGATAAGTGACGCATATTTGTTGGTGACATCTTATAGTATTATTACATTACGCCAACTATATTAATGTGTTGGTCTTCATTTTCATGAAACTAATAATAATGATCAAATTAAGACTATTGTTGTATTAATTTATTATGGTTCAAACAAGAGCATTTATAATAATTATTAACTTTAAAAATGATGATAACATAAACGGTTGTTATTCTTCGTGATTAAATAGACGACCAATTTTTGAAAATATCTTCAGCTATTCCAGTTGACATCAGTCTTTTTTTCTTTCCTTTACATTTTTTACGTTTTTGATTGGAGATCATTTTAATTACATTTCATAACAGGTCGTTTGAAGGCATTGTTTTAAATAGTTTTTTTTAGTTTCATATAATTTTGGTATTCATGAATAAAACATATTTTTATCTATAATCAAGAAATTAACATGTAGTATAATATTTATACATAAGTTCAATTCATTAAAAATATACTCAGTAGAAACACAAAATATTTTATTTAAATTATATTTAAAAATATAAAATAATGTAGTTGCTATGTATTAAATATGATGGAGGGGTAGACATGGGCTTGATGTATCGATGTTATCAAATATCAATATTTGGCTTTAATATGTCAATAAAATTAGATGTTTAAAACACATGTTAATATTTATATATATCTGACATTTTTTTTTTTATTCTGCCCGGGTCAGGATGTCTCAAAATTATTATAAAAATTAAATTACCAATTTATATTTAAAATAATTTTGGGAAAATGAATCATTTCTTAAAATCAATCAACAAATAATTAAAATTCAAATGACTACGTATCCACCTTATGCCCATTGCTTTCTGACTCAATTTCCAATCCAGGTTATACATTTATACGTTTATTACATAAGTCTGTCGCCAACACACATTCAATTGAAAAAACATTAGTATTTATACATTACTACTTGAGATATTTTTTAAGTTGTACATTTATAAGTGATAATCAATTTTTTTTTCATTGATTTGTGTTATAATAAGATAACATCATACACGGCTAAAATGTCTACTTGTCTTGTGCGCCGTACAAACAACTTCTACGTGTACGTACTAGAAAATTTAATGTATGAAAATAGTTGGTACGGCGCACAAAATAGACTCCCGGGATTCCGATAGTATAATCCTTGAACTTATTCCCAAGTTGGCCGACTCGTGTAGCGTAAAACTTTTATTTTTACTAATTTAAAACACGTATAGTAATAATATTGTACAGATGACATTTAAATCGTTATGCTATCGATTATTGGCAACACAAATATTCATATTGCATTCCAACCCGAGTACTATGTAAGTGTAAACATAAAAAAATCAACCGGTCAATATTATAATCTTCTTAATAAGTCAACGAGCAGTAATAAGTATTTATGGAAAATACAAAAATGACAAACGTACAATAATATATCAAAGCATGAATATTTTATTATCAACCAAAAATTTGATTTTCGGTTTGAATTTATATACACGCGAGCGTAGAATAAAATATTTTTATTTATTTTTCATTAACATAACTTTTGTAGGTCTGAGGATTCACTTAATAGTTGCATATTGATTATTACATGTATGTACGTTGCGTGATTTCAGGTGTGCAGTAGAAATGTGATCGTGTATGCTGCCTGTTTAATGATTTTAATTTCACCGTTTACCAAGCTAATAGCACTGTTAGTCACATTGCCAGATCCAGTGCTCGGTGCAGTGACGTCGGTATTACTCGTGCTGATCACAGCTGTAGGCAAGTGAACCGAATTACAATAGACTATAGTGGGCACATGTGCGCGTCAACGTACAAGATGCAGATGACCAAATGTTCATTTTCCAATCGCGTTTCAATACCTTAACACTATTTGCTGTGTTAAGTAGTAAATTTCAAAATTTCAAATATGCTATTGTTGATCACTGAGAATGATAATTTTTACAACCATTGAGCATATCCTTGTTTCGTAAAAATCTAATACGAGACACTTATATTATAATTTTTAATGGTTTGCTGTTTGTTTATTTTTTCACAGCTCTGTCAAATCTACAGTTTATAAATCTTAACTCAATAAGGAACATGTATATTCTTGGGATGTCTATGTTTTTCGGATTGGTATATATATTCATCGGTGTACATTATGGTATCAATTAAATGTCTGTAACTCCGGGTTTGATTTTTCTGTATACAGGCGCTTCCGAAATACTTTTCAAGTACTTCAATACACAATAGTCTCATTCACACAAAGTCAGAAAGGATAAACGATATCATCTCCGTGTACATGTCTTCCGGAATGTTGGTTGGCGGATTAATCGGTTTCATTTTAGATAATACTATTCCAGGTATTTAACAAAGTTATACTATGCCTACCTCCCTGCTTATTGTTAAAGTTATATAGATTAAAAAGAAAAATGCACAACAATTTTATTTGAAAATTATTCTTTTTACATAGAATGAACAATATTATCTTTATTCATGTTTATGTTCTACCTAAAAACTATAATATTTATAACCATTTGAACTAAGCAATTGTGTCTGTTACGTATTGATATAATTATAGTTTGGTACAAATAATTAAATTGCAGCGAAATTCGTCTATAATTATCATCTTTAGATGTAGAACCTGTGATAATAAACGGAAACTTATGATTATGAATTGATGAACTTAATTTTGCGGATAAACGATAATTATTCGTTAAGTCAAAATATATAGTACTATTGAGAACCTAAATAAATTTTATCTTATAGACGAGTTTCATTGCATTTTAAATTTATCAAATAACTGAACGCATACGAACTGTAACTACTATTTTGTAGAGCGAAAAATCTGTTTTATGATCGTTAATTATAAGTATATAGCTATACTATAAGCTATAGCTTATATGATATTTGTATAATATTCTGTTTAGACGATGATGACCAAAAATTAAATGATGACGCATACGGAGCAGCTGACGACAAAGTAAAAAGATCCATTGATAATGAAAACGATCAAATATATAGGATTTCGGATAGACTCTACGAAAAAATCAATTATTTTTTAACATTTTTTGTCTAACACATCTCAGCGTTATACAAGAACATATGGCCATGTACCTATAATTGATAGACTGAACAAAATATAAGAATTTTATATTTAACTATGAATACCTACGTTACGATTGTTTAATATTTTATTTTTGAATAGTTTATAATTGTATGAAATATTGTAATATGTATAATTGTATGGAATCATTTATTACATAGTATTATAAGTATCGAAAAATGCCTTCATTTTGTTTTTGTGAGTCGGACATACGAGAACATATATATATTATAATTTACAATTAATCTGTATATGTATAAATACAGCATATTATTATTATATAATTAATGTTATACAATAATACACTTGAAATAATATAATGCATTTAATATAAAATTGTACATTCGAAAAAATGTTAGTATTTATACGTTTAAACGAAAACTAAAGAAAAAAATCTTTAATCTTTAAATATACGTAATTATTAAAAAAAAAAAAAGCATAGTAACGTTATATAAATTTATGAATTAAACCAGTTACACAAACTTACAAAACAATAAATAAAAAAAATCCTTAATCCTTTACTTTTCTTAATGCACTATTAACTATTAAGTATTAGGATGGCACACTGAATTAAAAAAAACGCAATAAAATGTACGTAAAAAATTCAATTTTCTTGATAAATATATTTAGATTATATGTTTCATATCCCAAAAATGATAAGGAAAATGTAATATTCATGAATCAGCATTATTAAGTGTTTTCCGCAATCAGTATACCATGCTAAACTGAATTCAGATACGCAGTACAATTTACGTAAAAAAAAAAAAAAAACATTTCTTGATAAATCTATAAACAATAAAAATATGAAATCAATGGTATTATAGTAACAGTGTAACCTAAATACTGTCGATTGCCACCAACGATTCAATGTAGAATATTTCATATGCTTCTATTTACAAACGTATGATACAAGTACGTATTTATGTACTTCAAAATTATCGGACTTATGTGTGTATTAGTTTAATTGGTTCGTTCATGTGTTATGTATACAGAATAATAATAAAATTACATTGTATTTTATATGTGTGCGTGGTGGTTACTGTTGTTTGATTTTGATGATATTTTAATGTTAGTGTAGAGAGCGTGCAGTCAGTCACGTATGTCGAAACGTGTTTGTATGTTATGAACTTATAATGAATATTAAAAGTCATAAGTATAGAAACCACTTAATTTGAATAATAACCATCTTTCAGCATTCGCGGTAACCAACTGGTATTTTTATATTTTATAAATCTTAAATTTGGATAAGCATTTGTATGTAATTTTTTTGTCGTTATGACCTTGCATATCGATATCTAACCTCTTATAGATACTGCTCGGGAACAATGACTGTTTGTGAAAGAAATGATTCATTATTTTAAATATATTTTACTAATTACTCACTAATTGATACAATATTCCTTTATTATTATAATTATTATTATTATTATTATTATTATATTTTATTCTGCTGCATACTTTTTTTTTTTTTTTTTGGTTTGAACCGACACCAATAAGGGAACTGGTTGTCCCAATACTTCCCTATAACTCTGTTACATACTTAATGTTCATCATGCTGACGTGTTTCAGAATTGAACATTTAGAAGTCGATATGTTTTGAGAAAAATCTTGGTTTGAATGCCTGCCCTTATTGTCTTTAGTGTATGAATCCTCTAGATTTATCAATACGTAAACTTGAATGGAGGTCTTTAAATTAGGTATTTTTTTCCGATATGATACACGTGGAATTTTAGTGTTGCGCAGAGATTTGGTTGTCGCACTCAAACGAAGTGGGCATTTATAACACAAGTTTCAGGGGAAATAGTTTTTAAAGGATTGCAATTTTGTAAATAAACTTTGGGTAGAAGAATTGGTCGCTTATCGGGACACGTGCGTAAATATGGTAGGATTTTTTAGATGGCGTAATAGTATCTATGACGAATACAGTAGTAGTTGGTTCATTTTTCAATGAAAAATTTGTATGATATAATAAAGGTCTCGGCAAACATTTGAGGATGATATGCATTGAAGGTCCATGATGTGGCCGTCCATGATTCGACCGACTAGACTGTGCGTGTTAAAAACCTTATACCTAGTTAGAATTATGTTACATTATAAGGTATATGTATATTATGTTATATTGTGCACATGCTGAATATTGCCATGTAGAGATAATGATTTGAAATTAGAACCAAAGTAATCGGTGATGCGTGTATACTACAGTTAGTGATGTTTCTATAGCCGTAGTCGAAGGTCACATAATTTATTATTCCTTTTTTTCTTCCTCTCTCTCTCTCTCTCTCTTTCTTAAAAACTTATACATCCCTATAAACATTCATGTGTGTAAATTTATGTGCATTATATATTTAATAGTTAATACTATATTACTTTAATACTTATAGACTGAAAAATCTATTTGTACATACACGTGCACTTTTTAAATCTTACAACAAATACATAGACGCTACGGACGCGTAGGTATATACCGCTAGCAATTAATGTACAGCTAGTATAATAATTCGCTGTATAAAATTATTATATCACCTTGGTCTTTGTGCGCGTGCGTACCTATACATATAAAATATCACTAGTCGTTTACGGTTGAAATTATTAAAAAGTCCTCGGTCACATCGTCGATTTATATAACGTAGCAATACAATATAAGTATAATGTATTAATATGTATTATAAACACGATTTCCGCGTATTTGCTGGGTGATGGAAGGAGAAGGGAATTGCGTATCCTTCGGAATATATTTACCGGATCACATTTGTTATTGTACATAAATATGCGTGACATAATATCTAATACTAATACCGGGTAGTCAAGTAAGCCCATTAGGTACGTAATTACAACGATCGTATAAGGGCTTAAAGTTCAAAGTATATGCCGCACAAGATCAGTATATCTGGAAGAAAATATTTGTTTCAGTTAGTTTTCTTCTATAATATGCGTATCACATGTATTGCATGACATAACATGCGGGCCATATGTACAAAAATGACAGTCTCGATTACAACTTGAAGTATAAAACACAATAAGCTTTAAACAATAGTAAAATAAAAATAGAATTATATTTTTTTTTTTATTAAAAAAAAAAAAATGAAATATATTGTAAAAAAAAAAAAATTATTAGCACATCAGGGCTCCATTGCAACTGCACCCTCTAATATAGATCGATCCCTCTAAATGTAGTTACACCATATATTGTATACCATATAGCATATGCATGTTTATATTATTTTTCAATTCAGTTAAATAATTAAATATCGCTAGCTTAACTTGATAGGTTAATATTAAGTCGTTGTTATTAACTTCACGTGTTTACTACATTTTTTTATTTTTTTGGTCAAATTTCGACTATTTATGAATAAAATCGCTATTAAAAATTAATAACAAGAACAGTAAAAATATTTTTTAGATTCTGAACGGAGTGAAGAATGTATTGATTTTACAATGATGTGTGTTTTTTTTTTTTTTTTTTTTTTGTGTCTGTCGACACAATTTGGGGCAGTAAAAATGCTTCGATTGCCTTATGTAGCAACTTTTCTGAAAGAAAAGTGAATCTATTTGGTACTTTGGGGGGTCAAAAGTAAAAAATTTCCAATATTTTTTAAATGCGACGGGAAAAACCATAAAAAAATTTGGGAAAAACGGGAGTTTTTACGCAAAACCAGTTTTCGACATAATCAAATTTTTTATTTTGCTATAACTTAAAAACTAATCGATGTAAATACTTGAAATTTTCACCAAATGTTTAGATTAGCGTTCTATATACACCATTAAATATTCAAAGTATTTTGACTTTTATTAAGCTATTTATAGACAATTGAAATTTTCAATTTTTTTAAGTATTTTTTTTTTAAATAACGATAAAATTTTTTTGGCTACCCAGAAAATCTTGAAAATTTAATACAAGGTTTCTTATAAGTTGTTCCTTAACTGATAAAAAAAAATGTAAAATCGTAAGTCACAACTTTTTTTTATAAGTGCTCAAACTTCCAATTTATACGAAATATGTAAAAATCACGATAATTTGCAAGTTATTTTGTAGATAAAAATTCATAAAATTTTTTGCGTTCATACTTAAGGTTCAAAATTGTAACACTAGGTTATCTATAAGCTACTCTTCAAAAATCTTTAAAAAAATATCTACCGGAATTAGAGGAAAAAATTTTATGACTGTTTGAAATTTAAATATTTACGAAATTGCATAAAATAGCGATTTATTCTCAAACGATTTTAAATATTTTTTATAATTCAAAAAGTATAAGTCGCAGATTTTTGAAATTTCTACCAGCTGTTAAGATTGGTATTTCCTTTATGTCATATTTTTTTCAAAATATTATGTTGATTTTAAGCCACTTATAGGCATTTAAAATATTCGATTTTTTTACATTTTTTTTTTTTATAATCGGTGATAAAAAATAAACAATAAAAAATTTGGCTCGTACAAAATACTTGAAAATTTAATAAAAGATTCCACAGAAGTAGTTCTTAATGTCATTCAAAAAAAAATCCATAGGCACAATTATTTTTTATAAGTGTTTGAACAGCGAATATTGACATAAAATTACATGTAAAATATAATATAATGTATAATATTCTAGACTGACAAAGATATCGGTTTTTTTTAAAAATGCTCTAACTCAAAAATGAAAAACCGCAACAACTTGAAATTTTCACCAAATCTTTATATTGACGTTCTCTATACATGGTTAAGATTTCAAAGTATTTTGACATATTTTGACTTATTTATAGACAATTTTTCTAAATTTTTCGTTTCAAAATAAAATATACTTATTACAATATTTATAAATAACAATATATTATATTCTAGACTAACATATCATCTATATTCAGAATCGTTTTTCGTATACAATGATACCTATCATTGAATTCAAATTTAACAAATCCATCATAATGACCTATCCTATGAAGAGTCGCACTCCACCCCCAAGTGTACAGCAGAGCGAGGCCCATCCGGTTCTTTTTTTTTATAATTTTCTATATATATATATATATATATATGAATGTAATTTAATTGTGGAATAGTATATTGGTTTTTTTTTCACAACGGTAAACAGACATGATTCAAAAACCGATGAAAAATTAAACAAACCACGTTTCATTTCGCCCGCGATTACATGTACATTTTTTTATTTCTAATAACAACTATAAGTACTAATAGTAAAATTAATTAAAATTATGTTTCTATAACTTAAATTTTTTTTAAATATTTTAACCATTACATTTTTATAGCTAGTAATGTAACAATATATTTATTATTATTAATATCTTTATAATAATATAATATAATAAAAGTATTCTTTTTTTTTCTGTTTACGGTCTTTTAAACCACACATCCAAATATACCTGCCTCCATCTTTCGCGATTTTGCACCAACACATGCCAATCTTCATCCGGGTAGAAGTCTGCTGCATATTTTTTAACACAATCCTCTCATCGCATTTGGGGTCTTCCTAGGGGCCTTTTCCCTCTTGGATTTTCTTGTAAAACCATCTTTATCATAGTATCAGGTTTCCTCCACACGTGACCTGCCCATTCCAATCTTTTTATTTTTATCTCTTTTTCTATATCCGGCTTATGTACAGGTCGCATAACTCCTCATTGTGTCTTTTACGCCATTTCCCGGTGTACTGGTTAAGACAGGCTCCATATACCCTTCTAAATATTTTTCTTTCAAAAACCCTCAATTTTGACTCGTTAGTTTTCCTTACAGCCCAACACTGTGGCAGGGGGAGCTGAGGGGGATACAGCCCCCCTCCGAAATATTAAAATAATAAAAAAATTATTTTAATAGTCTATAAAATTCGCTACAATAGCCTTGAAAAAATTGATCACCCCCCCCCCCTCACCCGAAAAAAAAACTTGGCTACGTAATCGCATATAATATTATAGATCTTATTAACGTGATGAATAGCTGGACTTTAAATTTTTTTGTGAGTATTCTCGACTTAAGTAAGTTGCCTGATGCGTAATAACATTTGTTGCCCATTTGAAAATTATTAAGTATCTCATACTCCATGTATTGTTTGATTGGGTGATCATTGTACCCAGATATTTAAATTCAGATACTTTTTTGAAACTTTAAGCCCTACCTTTAAAAACACTTCTGCTTGTCTTCCATCCCGTCGGTTTTTTCACTTCCATATATTCTGTTTTCTTCCCATTCATTTGCTAGCCCACTCTTTTTGCCGCTATTATAAGTCTTTCGTTAAGATTTTCCACTGTATTTATGTTATACCCAAGCAGCACTATATCGTCTGCATATGCTAAAAAACTTATTGATGTTCCATCCAGTTTCAACTCTTCAGCTGGTAATATGTTCATGATTCTAACTACTTTTTCCAGAACTAGATTAAAAGTAATTGAGAATAGTGCATCACCTTGCCGTAGGCCTGTGTTCATCAGAACCTCTCTAGATAATACGTTACCAACTTTGAATTTCACCATGGTCTCTTTTAGAGTGACCTTAATTAGTTCTATAAGTTTTTGTGTGACACAGAAATGTTCTAGAATTTTGTAAATACTTTTTCTATTTGAAACCTACAAAGAGTGTACGTAGTTCTTGATCGAATTCCCAAGTTTTCTGAAAGAGTTGTCTTATAATAAATATTTGGTCTATTGTGGATTTATTTTCTCTGAAACCACTTTGATAGTCTCTTGTAATATTTGTCGTACTTGATTCTATCTATAATACGAGGTCTGTACAATACGATAGAATTTTATAAGTCGCATTCACTAAGAAAATACTTCTATAGTCGTTACATTCTTTTTTTTATCCTTTAAGTGTATAGGGCATAAAAATACCATATTCTAATCTTTAAGGATCTCTTCAGTATTCCATATTTTTCCAATTAACTTATGAATCATCTTAATCATAAGTTATAATGCATACCTAACGATTTATTTGAAAGTCTCATAGGAAAATTTGAAATAACTATTAAATGTGTAAGTTAGATATTTATTTCATTAGTTTTTTTTTGTTGATATTTCGGGGATTATTTGAACCCCTATCTCCCTTCCGTTTCCGGCTGTGTTAAATATATTAAATATATTATACGTATATATAATTTATATAAATATGTATTCTATGATTGCAAATACGTATTTATAATAACAAAATACCGAACTCCGTTAATGTGAAACAATTGAATATAAATTATGAAATCGACCATTTACTTTGAATGTCAGTCCACCTCGTGGGAGAAGCGATCAACCCCCCCCCCCCCCCTTTATTATGAAGTCACTGAATTGTGTACTCACAAAAAGCGAGTAACAACAATTTGATTTAGAGTTAAGTTTACCAAAGTAGTGCCTGGTGTGACATGGAGAAGAACTACTGATTGTTAAGTGTGTGTGCGTGTGTGCACAATAAGTTTACGTTTTCTTGGAACTGTAGGAGAGGTGTTTGAACCCCGATCACATCCGGTTTGCGTACGCGGGTCTGCACTCGAGTAACCGAGGAACCGTTGCATTGCGACACGGATCGGATGGAACACAAATCGGAGCGCGGTCGACGGAAGCACACTCGTCGCCACGACGGTTTCCGATTTCTGCGGGTTGCGTGGGCGTCACGTCGATTCACGGGCCTTGACGCACTACACGGGACGTCGCGGCGCGCGCGACATCTGGTGGTGGCGGCGAAGACGGGCGCGCGTCAGTAGTGCCAGCGCGAAGAGCGAAAAATCTCGGGGTCATTGTTTGCGGATCGACGTGCGCGGTGGTGGGCAATGCGAGGGCGAGAGTTACGCACGCGCTGTCAAGTCGCCCCGATAACGTAACCGCAGCTGTTATCACGTCCGCGCGCCGTGCATCACTGGCACCGTCGTTCGGGGCGGTGTTTCCTTCGCTGCGCACACCCCCGCCACGGCGCGCGGTCAGTCTTCGTCACGGCCACCACTCGGCGTCGTCGCGTCCGTGCACTTCAGTGGCGTATCGGGTCGCGCGCGCGCTTGCGTCGTATTCACACGTCGTCCGATTTCGGGTATCGAGGTGATTGTGTTGTTTTTATTGTTATTATTATACCTTTTTTTTTTTTTTATCTGTATCCCCGTTCCGTTGTCGTCTCGCATCCGGACATTGTGTTCTCGTCGCCGCGCGAAACACGGACACGGTTTGAAAGCGATGCGCGCCATCCGTTGATCACGCTCTACACCGCGGTTCTGCGTGTCGGTCGACCGCCGCCTCCGTCGTCTTCGCATTATCGTGTGTTGCGGTCGCGATGTGCTGACGCGCGCGTCAGTGTGCACAAGTGCGCTCGCTCCGTCCCGTCCGTCTTCCAAGTGTCCCAGGTGAAGTATGCCTTGCGACGGTTCTGCGTCGCCATCGTCCACAGTCATTTGACAGGGTCACCGTCCGAGTCAAAGTGGTGCCAGAGTGTTGTTCTTGCCTCTCGCTGGTCGTGCCCCATTTGCTAATCGCCCACTTACCGGAGATGGAGTCCATTCGAAAATGGTTTTACAAGCCAAAAGTAAGTGCCGAACCACGTAACGTAACTCTTACACACGTGCCCACGCCACTGACCATTACCCATCGGTCAACAACTTTATCGATGCATATAATCAATGATATAATACCCCACTGATTTAGGTAGTTGCTGATTTTTATTGTAATTGTTATTATAACATCTTATATTTCTTTGCTTGTTATGACTCATTACCCTTGTCTATCACGATCAGGTAGTGAATAAGTAACCCATTTGTTTCTATCTTACCAAACTCTTACATAACTGGTTTGGGTCATAGTTAAAATAAATAATTGTTAACATACATATAGATAATAAGACGTAGGCATTTTTTAAATTTTATTACGGAAAACTGTTTACCAACTAAATTATTTAATTATTTTATAAATGTTTAATCAAATTCTTCTAATTTTTGTCTTAATATACTAGATTAATATTTTAATTCAGTTACAGAGGTATAAGTGATACCTAGATATGATTAATTCAAATTCTGGTTATTTGTCAGTTTATATCTCTGTATATGTACCTAGATATATTTAACTTAAATCTTCAAATTATTTGAGTAGGTAGTTATTGTATTTTGCTTTTAAATATTTAAGATAGAGGGTTTTTCTAGTATGATCCTATGAGTAAAATTACTTATCTGTTTTGTTTTTACTAAACTGAAGTCCTGCATGAAGTATAATAAAAATAATAAAAAGTTGAAATAAGGATATATTTCTTAATTTCTCTAACTCTAAAAGTGTTTATTGAGGTATTAACCTACTTGAGGACCCTTTTTTGATGTATTATAGAAAGAAAAAAAATGATAACTTTCAAACAAATTTTATTTATAAAATAAATGATATATTTCATTCATTAAAAATACTTTTGTCTGGGGAATATTCAAGTATTTAGCATTTTTAACTTTCCCTCTTTTAATATATCAACATATTTCATAGATCCCCTGTATTCTGTTATTCTTATTAATTCTTCAATATTCTAAATATATTTCTGGATTTATTAATTAATATTTAATTTTATTCCCATTTAAAATATAAACACGTTTTCTAATTTCTCCAAAAATTATTTCAACACACCTCTGTAGAAGAGCTCTAATAGTGGGTAGGTGAGAGGACATTGCCTAGTTTGGCAGCAATCTACAAATTTTGTGTACTCTTATATCGCCCAGTAGATGGTGAGTCTTCAATGCTGTTGGTAATTTATCGACTAAATTTTTCACATGTTAATTCAAATTTTGGTAGATAAGATTTTAATATTAGATTTGAGATTTAGCTCTACCTTGGTCTGCTAATATACTTGAATATTCCCTTAAAAATAAATTGGGTTAGTTGTTCTTCAATAGTTTAAGTACTTGTTTAAGAATGTTTAGTTGTCTTTAAATAAAAATAATTTTTTATAAAAATATATAGATACTTGCTGTTTAAAAAAGTCATACCATCAATAATAATAATGAAAGAATTATGGAATACATTCAACATTAGACATGGTTTTGCTACTATTTTTGCCTATTAAAAAAAAAACTATTAAATGGTATTGTTACATTTAAATGTAAAATGATTATTATGTTTATACTAGTATTCATGTTTCAAATATAATTGAAAGGTTGTAGAAAGTATAAGAATCAAGTTTGGAAATATTTTATTGTATTCATTTATTCAATGTTTGTAATATTTTCCAAAACATTAAATAGTAAAAGGTAGGTTATTTTATTTGCAATTAAAGTATACAGTCATTATTTTTAAATTTAAAATAGGTACATAGATTGATTATTATATACAAGGACAACTAACAAAAAAAAAAAAACAAAAAAAAAATAGCATCCTTGATAAAACCAATACTTATATTTGAACCAAAGACCAATTATAACCGTTAAGTAAAAAAAAATTTTTACAGGGAAATGACCTTGTATTTTTGTCACTTCATATTGTTTTAAGGTTAATAGGTGCAATGACTTTACAATGATATAACTAAAGAAAAAAAAAAATTAAAAGAATAATTTTGTTTTAAATTTTACTTTGTACCTATAGAGATATCTATTAATATATTAAAAAACTTTACTTATTTTAAATAATTGACATTTCTTTATTTTTATATTTCATTTATAAATGTATTATTATTATTATTATTATTATTTTTAATCATTATTATTGTAGTACAATTTAAATATGTACCTCAATATGTATCTATACACTGTTAACTGTATTCTATTTTTATTGTTTAAATTAAGTTAAGTGTATCTTTCATTTCAAAATGACTCAGTTATGTTGTTTTATATAACAATAATTATTTAAACCTACTATCTACTTTAAAAGCATTAATTTTAATAGACATAAAAACACATTAAAGATCCTTAATATCTGTTTATCTACTTTCTTTTGTCACTATCAGTTGTCATAGCATTTAAAGGAACATAAGTAGGTATCTATACAATTAATTACTCTTAAGTACAAAATATGGTATGTTGATCAATAATTTTACTGTTATGTTTTTCTATTTTGTTTGTTTTTGATATAACATTAATTCCTATTTTAAATTTTTTAATTTAATTATGTAGAATTCTATAAAGTCAAGGTTACTTATAAGTTAAATGTATTTTAAATAAATAGAATCGTATGATTTACCTAGGTATATAAATTTTTTTTAGTAAAAATTGCGAATTTGTTAAACTTTCGTAATCAATAGGTTTTTTAATATTAAACTTTTTTTCAATATTTAAATAAAATGTTTATAAATTTTTGAATTAACTTCTTATTGTTTGAAAACCAATTTAATATATATAATTAACCTGAAATATGTAAATAACAGTATAAATTTATATTTTTTAATCACGAAACAATAAAAATAAAGGTTATTGAACTATTATACGTGGTAACTAGTTCAAGTAATAGAATCAATTAAAAGTTGTAATAGGTTTTTTTACAATTATAAATTAATTTTTAATTTCACATTTACCCTGTATTCTTTATTTTATTAAATTTCATTAAATTTCATCAAATTTTGATCTACACACTTAAAACTTACTAAGTAATTTTAATGTAGAAGTTAATGTACAAAAATAAAGGTCATTTAGTAGAATAATAAAAGGTCAGTTTATAGACTATTCATCTAGTAACAGAAATATTAGCTTGTCATATTTACATAAACTGATAAATAATTAATAATACCAACCATCCCTTAAAAAAAAAATAATAATAATAATAAACTATTTTGTTTTATAGATCTTACTAAGGTTCAAGATAAGTCTCAGAAATATACGAGACAATATATTGTGACTTAATTTTACTTGCCTTCCTTCTTATGAAATTAATATCATGAGATATATTAATTATAGTTATTGTTCTATAAGTCGTATGTTTTTTAATTTAAAATTTATTGGTAAGATAACCAAAAGTATGCACAAAAAAATCAATTAAATCCTTAAGATGATGTATGCTATTGTAACTTACAATATGAGATGTAATAAAACAATTTAATTACAAAATGTATATTTATATTAATCATATACACTAAAAATAGATATTATTTAATTTGTCTCACTTGACTTTAATTGGTATATATAATACTTAAATATTAGTGTAATACTTAAAATAATATGTAAGCATTGTCTTATTTAGTAGTTTTTGTTTTAAATAGTGTGATATTTGTTTGGTCTTTTAATTTAATGGGTCTGTGAACGATTATTTCAATAAGTACGATTTAATTATTGTTCATATTATTATTGTATCCGAAGATAATTTGTTCGAATAGTATTTTTAAGCATTTTTTTTCCTATTTAAGTTAACTTGTAGTTAGTTAAAGTGTCAACTCATATATGGAATGATGAATGAGCTTTATATTTTTATAAAATGTATAAGTATTAATCCAACCCTTGTTTTAGAGACGTTAGTGTATTAGTATTTATTTTAAGTTAAGAAACTAAATTAAGTTAAATCCTAGGTTAAATATAATTTTTTTTTATATATATCGGCAATACACCCTCCATCCAGAAATGCTTTTAAGGAATGTTTCAGGTGGCGGGTCACCATCGTTTATCTCACGTGTAATTTGGGATAACTGAGGGACAATCCCCTTAGACAATTCCGTACAATGTTATCTACAACTTGTTTTGGGGCTGCCGCGGGACAGTCATCCCCTTACAAAAATTTCCCTACCTTTGGTGGATGGATTTCCGCGATCGAAGACCACCAAGGGCGCGTCGACTAGATGACGATCTGTTTCTGCGTCGCTATCTCGTCCGTTTTAACCGCCAGGGAGTTATCCCCTGCCGAGCTTGTTTTTTGCGCTCTACGTCCTCTTTATCGGTTATCACGTCTGCCGCAAAGCTGTTAACCGCAGCATAGTTGAAGGGTTTTCCAACGCTAAGGAGACTAGTGCGCTCGGATTGAATTGCCCGATAACCTGAAAGAAGCGTTCCTTGTCGCGTTCAAACACTTCGCAGCACATGAACGCATCGTCTTCCTCCTCCACGTAACCATCGGGTAGTCAACAATGCGAGCACCTGGCCGATTCAGGAACCGGTTGAAGTAGCCGTAGTCGTGTCCCATCATGAGATGGGCGATATAAAATTTCCCCGTGCTTCCTGTTCACCCACCAGTTCAGCAGTATCGAAGGGGATCAGCGGTTTGGGTCCGCTGTTCGCGGGAGGTACCGATCGTATCATCCTTTTTAGCCCACTCAGTCACCAGTCGGTCCCTTATCTAAATGTTAACCTAGTTTTCTGTTAAATACAAAATCTTAATATTTTTTTTTTTTTTTGTTTTTAATGAATATAATTATAATGTTAATAACTGGTTTGGGTTATAGAATAAAAAAATATACTAAAATAAGAGAAAGTCATTTTAAAAGTGTGTCAATCTAAGCAGATTGCCATTTACAAAAATTCAATTTTTTAATACGTTTTAAACGACAAAAATAATATTTTAGTACCTATCAATATTATTCAAGTTATTATGTCAAGTTTTAGTTTAACTATTGTATTTCTAGAGTTATAAGTAACGTGTGTTAACTATACGTCTATATATTCATCATTTTAGTTTACATCGAATGTATTTTATTTATTTTTTATTATCCTTATATCATAGAATTGGTATTGTTATCGTAAAAAATATATAATTGTATAACTGCAATGGATTCAATATATGCGGGCTGAAACACCATAGTTACTAATGAGAATTTCGTAGCTGAACAAACTTGAAGTAACAATATCGGAAAACATGCACGATCATGTGAAATGTATTTTTTATTTTATTTAGTCATTCATGTGACTTTTTGTCATTCAATGTTGCCTATTCGTGGTGTATGTACTATTGTTCTATAACACATTTCTGTTTACGTATAGGTAACATAAGTATAAACGTGAAAATAATTATTATAAAAATAAGAGGGTGCTTCGAGCATTATTATAATATTTTGTGGCTGTCATTGCGTAGTCATTGAATTTATGGTCTATACAACTATTAAACTTTTTAGTTATTAATATGATAATAATATAATTTATTTGAATGGTTTAATTGGTTCTTCTTTACAGTTTTATTTCGACCATACGTTTTAATTTGAGTAAAATACTAATGTACTATATCGAAAAACACATGTAAATATTATGTTAAATAAGCATTAATATGCTATAAATATAAGATAATAAGATTATCTCCTACTATACATGTAAATAATAATGTATCCCGAATTTAAATATACTATTCATAAAATAATAATTGTATTTTTGTTATTTATTGATAATATGTTTTACATTATATTTAAAAAAAAAAATGCGTATCAGTTGATGTAAATACAAGATTTGTTTTTTCTTTACCGAAGAAAATATAATTTGTACAGCGATTTTATTATATACTTATAAATATATAATGAGTGCGTTTTAATAATTTTAAATATAATCCTTAAACTTAAAATTGCAATATTATGCGTTAATTATCTACATTTTTTTTTGTTTCTTTATGTCAAGTATTTTCTCGCCTGTTATATGACTTAAAAATATTTGTGTACTGATTGTATTAAGATAATATCTAATGAAAATTGTAATTAAATTATAATTATTGGGTTTCGGGTAGATAATAATCCAACAATATAGTTCAATACCTAAACAATTATTGATTAATATGGCAGTATCAAAATCAAAAACAATTTGTTGAACTACTGGTACAAAAACATAAATTGTTATAATTTCAAAGGTTAATTTTTTTAAATAGTTCTTAATTTGTTATATAGTTCCTATTTGATATAATTTTGAATCTATTTATCATTTAATCAACAATTAAAACTATTTATGTTTTCATTGAGAAATATTCTTAAACTTAATTTGTATAATATGTTATTTGGTATACTTTATAGGTTATTGCATGAACATGTTATTGTATGAATATAATGTACTTCTTTAGTATATGGACGATGTGTTGGCTAATATAATACATTTTTTACTTAGTAATTGAATGAGTTTCGCTTAACGTGATCACATTGTATTAAGTAATTTTAATTACATTAATCGTATGATTTCGTAAAACTTTTTTTAATGATTATGTATTTATACGTATACTTAAAATAAAATTGAAACTAAATAAAGAATTAAAAAAAAGATTAAATAAAGAAAATAAACTAATTATTTATTTTAAATTATACTTAAGTATCATTGTACCTGTAATTTTTTTTTAATAACTTTTACAATGAACCGAACTGAACCAATAGACGTCGTACAAAGATAATCAAATGACATGGCGTATAATACATTGTGACACTGATAAGTTTAAAAATAAAATTGGTCTTCTAAATTAATCAGTTAGAAATACCATAAAAATGATAAAAATGTTCATAAAATTGATAAAATTATTTGGTACGTTGTGATTCTCGTAAAAGTCAATTTAACATAAGTAACATAAGATTTAGTTTGAAATTTTCTTTTTTGATTACAATGAAAGGTAAGTTCTACAAACCAGTGATCACATTAAAACAAAGATTAATTTTACAACAATTTAGTTAAATATAATAAATGGACAGCGATATATATAGGTGATATATTTAAATAACTACTAATTTGTATAATTTTCATGTATTGTTTTAATGTATCACTGAAATCCTAGGTCTTAATCAATGTATGTGGGTTCTGAGTTATTTTATTAATATTTTAAATTAAAATTATATTTGAAAATCCTATTTTAAATATATTATTTGAAAAGATATCATTGATCATCTAAAAATATCATGGGTAGTTTTGATTCAATGTAATTTAAAATAATCACAAACCTTGTAGTTGCGTTTTAATTAATAGCTAAAATCATACATTCTTATGATTTCCAAATTGTATTATCAATCGCATTCGTATAATATACAAATTCGTAACTTATTATAATATATATTATATATATATATATATATATATATATATATATATATATATTATTATTATTATTATTATTATTATTATTATTATTATTATTATTATATAACTTATTATCGAATTATATGTTATTCAAATAGTTTGGACAAAGTAGTATTTCTGAATTTCGAATAAATACTTATATTATCTGCCAAGGACTCATTAAATGTTTCTAAATATGTTTTCGTAAAATCTGTGTGTCATCCATATTCGATGGTACCTATATAATACATCAACCGAAAAGTAAATTTTCCTTCGCGTGTTTGCATATGTAGAGCACGCGAAAACAATTTATTATAATATATATACATACTGTTACCTACATTTTACGTTTTTTTTCAAACATTACCCAATATGCATATAACTGCAAGTACGCAAAATATTCACACTGCTCTCAATTGTTGTTGAACACTTTTAAGAACTAATTGTATTACACATTATTGTACATTTACGTAATCTATGTATTATTCAATATGTTCTTAAATACTGTCGTTGTTTTATCGTAGAATAATGTATTTTCGCAATGCGTTGGGTTTTTTTTTTTAAAAAACATTTTTCGTCGTATTATTTATTTGTTTATTTATTACGTAGGTATTGTAGGCAGATTCTTGTTTTCGATGTATAAAGCGTATTTATATGATAAATAATATCCATATGTTTATACCATATATGTACAAAAACATAAAACATTAGCATAAAAAATGATAGCTGTAAATATGAGTTGAATTATATTATACGCGTGGATTAAATATATTTAATATATTTTAAATATGTGGTAAATAACGTTAAAATATATTTAAATTATTTTATATCTGCGTGATAAAATTTCGCTATGATGGTGATTTCACAAAACCGTTCAAGGGAAATTTCACTTTGCAACAAGTAACGATGTAATACTCCATAACAATTTAACTCTTGTTAGATACGCCGTTTTCAACCGCAGCTAGTATCTTAAGTTGCCTTCTTTGATTTTCTGGAAAATTTCGGATTATGTTTTAAATATGTATCCATTGAAGTACAAATCAAGTTAGTGTATCTATATTACAGTGCCAGTGTGTATACAGTCTAGATATAGCCTTAGCCTACATAAAAGATTATCTGTTATAATTACGTTGTTTTTCTTTTATTTTTTTGTAGGTGCGGGGTGATAACGTACGTATTATAAAATTGTTTTTTTATTACCCGTGTCACTGAGATTTAGCTTGAGAAAAACAAACATATGAATGGTATATTATTATTGTTTTTGTCGATAGGATCAGTATTAATAATGCACTCATGTGCGTATACTTAATTGACGCAATAAAGTGACGTCGCGTAGGCGAGTGTAATGTACATTAATGTAATAATTTAATAGAGAGTTTTGGCTGATAATATCAATATATTGTAGACTGAAGTGTATAATTTATATAGTGGCCATGAATAAAGCAGGTGCCAAGTGAAAGTATTACACATAAACGGCGACGAGCGTTTCTGCGCGGTACCTGCGTCGTATAATGCAAACAAATTGGTTATATATTTTTTTCACTTTTATTTTACTGTGTTGGTTTGTAAGAAGGTACTTTCTTTATGCTTTCAACAAGACTCGATTCGTACTTATTTCAATATTATTATAGTACAAACGTCGAGACGTCATTTGACGTCATATAGTAAATAATATTATGTATGTTCATATAGCCATCGTTTATCTCAGTATCCATATATGTAGACTAACTTTTGGCTCATTAATGGTTACAGTCTTGTATTCAAATTGTTACTTGCTATGTTTTGAAGGATATTGCTGTCCAATTTTTTTTTTTATCCAAGAAAATACCTTTTAATTATATTATTTTACGTCAATTTATGTTTTATAAAATATGTATTAATTTTACAAATAGAGAATAAATGGTGGGAAATAATCATTATACCTATTCAATTTGCGTCGCGCAAGTGTTTTTTTTATTCGAAAGTTAAAAAATACGATTTTTATGTATATTTTATCCCTACATATTATTTCGTTTAAATTATGCTCGAATGCTGTATACGTTAATTGATATCACCTTGTTAAATTTTAACTTTTAACAATCGATTTTTAAAATAATGGCGGAACTATGAAATTCGTTTAAACAGCACTTTTGACAAGTAGTATTGTTTATTCTATTGAGTATGTACCTACTATCTATATAGTATTATTGTGGTCAATCAAAACAAAAAAGATAATTTATTTTATTTGTTACGCAGTCAAATTAAAAGTATTATGTTTTCAACCCACTGTAATATTTTTAAAAACGAATAATTAAATTACGTAAAGAAAAGAGTATTGCTTAAAAGTCACGGGTTATTGCGCAACGATGTTATTTCAAATTTTTGTATGAATTTTGTTGGCAATTTTTTTAAATACATTATTTAACTATATACGTATCGTATGTATGAAGTTCATTATTAATTCGTATATATATATTTATGTTTGACTTGCAGAAAGGAGACCGTTCATTGTTAGCACAATTTTTCTATGCCGATGATGAACTAAATGCCGTCGCTGCGGAACTAGACAGTTTTGACGGCAAAAAAGACCCTCAGCGATGTACTGCCCTTGTGAATCATTTGAGACAATGTCAGGACAAAGTATGCGCATATATTAACTTGGCAAAACGTAATAATATAATTACACAAATATTTTTTTTTTAGGTTTTAACGATTTGCATTAAAATTATGGACGAGTTGATTCCCGGCGAACGTGCCAGTCGTGATTTTCGTGTAAAATTTCCAGATGACGTTATTCAGGACAATTTGGCAGGGCAGTTGTGGTTTGGCGCTGAGGTAATTAGTAATAATAATAATATTGCAGACTATAATAAAGGTCTGTTAAACAACTAAAAAAAAAAAAATATGGAAAAAAATCGTGTACTGTATAAGCTTTGACTGTAAATAACTACATTAATAATTGCGTGTATATTCTGTGACCTTAAACTAAATATGAATAATTTGCCACTTGTCTAATGACATGGATTTTTATTTATTATTTTTAAAGTGTTTGTCTGCGGGGTCCAGCATAATGAACAGGGAAGCCGAAAGCGGTGCTATGAGGCCTCTCGCTCGTGCATTGACCAAATCGCTAGAAAAAGTCCGAGGTCTTTTGCGAGATGCGAGCCTTTGCAGCGACCAAACCCCACCGTGTTTGCGCAACTTAATATCATCGTTGTGTACGTTCGATCATTTGTTGGCTGAATTCGAACTACGTTATGTGTCCGCTATGGTACCCGTCAAGACTGCTCACGAATATGAACTCCAACAACTTGTGGTCGTCTTGTTTTCAGAAACCCTCCAAAGGTAAGTATCCCACAAATCGTCGTTCGTTCATGAATATCTTCAATAACATTGTTTTTCAGAGCACTTGTTAAAGGTCTCTTGACTCAAGATATGGTTGATGACTACGACCCAGCTCTCATGTTTACTATTCCTCGATTGGCAATTGTTTCCGGTTTGTTGTTTTACCCCTATATGTCACCCTTGTCCCTTGATCAAAACGCTACCAATATGTCTGATATGTTCCGTCCATTTCGAGTGAGCACATGACTGGCCATACTATGTGCTATGGGTTAAAAGAGTAATAAAACTAATAGATTTTATCAATTTTTGTTCAGTCATTGTTAATGAAAATTCGAGAGCTCCTTTTAACATTGTCCGAAAAGGAGTTGTCGACACTTGAAAGAATGTTATGTTCATCTGACGAGGTCAAGTTTGATGAAAAATTGTCGGCTAAAAATAAACAGTTGTCGTGAGTATTATATACATTTTTCCTCGTATAATATGTATTATATGAGTAAAAATAACTTCGTTTATCTATTTGAATTTAAAAATATGCATATATATTGATGTTTTATATTTCTTATTTAAGATCTCATGAAACAAGTGACGAAGACTCAGAATGTCTTTCATCCAGTACTGCCGAATTAGTAATGGAAAACAATGTCACTTCAACCATAGAACACTGCAGCACTAAAGGTTTTCCACCGTCGTCTCCTCATGACTTGATGAATAACAATCCGTCGATTAAACATAAGTCCTTTGGATCACCAATCATATCAAACACTAGCGATCTTCAAAATAACGAATTAAAAAATCCAGTTTCATCAAATACGGCGTCCAACAACGAGTGTTTGGAATCGAGCTCTGTGCCAGATGCTGACCTTACCGAGTCTTTGGCCACGGCAACAGAAGCCTTGACTGAAATTCTGGTTAAGTCAAATATTGACCACGATCATCGGAGTGCTACGCAGGACACGAACGGTAATGAAGCACCACTCCTGAAACAACATCCCAACGTGTCTAGTAGTTCTACGCAAACTGAATCCCCTCCATCTAGTTCGTTTCACTCATGTTGTTGCAAAGAATGGAACTATTGGAAATCGGCCGAGGATAAACAAGAAAGGTGTAGTAGCAACAGTTCTGTTGCTGTTACCACCATTCAGTGTCAGTCGACAACAAACCGTTGCTGTCATCATAGAAGGAAAAAGGCTACCACTTCCACCACTGGAAGTTGTAGCAGTAGCAGTGAAACGACACAAGACAACAAGATCAACAATTGTGAGTGTACTATCTCAAAATATTCAAAAAATTGGCGAGAGTTGCGTAAAACCACCAGCATCAAAAGAGCAAACATAATATGTCGTTTCCAGAGTTGCAATAATAATAGACATTCTAAATCTGTGTAAGTAATAATTTAGTTATATATTTTGGCAGAGAGTTAATTATCTGTTCCAGAACTATAACTATTGTTACATTTAATTTTAGGATCAAAAAACATGATATGTGTTCAAGCTGTTCTACTAGTTACACAACATCCTCTGCTGATGAAAGTGACGAGAGCATGACTGATAGTACATCGACTGACAGTTCCTGTAATTATACCTTACGTCGACAAAAAGCTCGTGCTAAGTTTAGGTGAAAATAACTAATTGTTATTTAAATTGAACAACATAATAATTTAATTTATCTTGTTTAGATCTGATGAAGATTTGTTGCATCGACTTTTTGTGTGCATATCAGGAGTGGCCGATCAACTGCAGACAAATTTTGCTGGAGACTTACGAAATATACTTAAAGCAGTATTTCTCATGTCAAATTCAAACTATAGTACAGACAGTCAACAGAACACCGGTTTGTTTATGAAAGAACTGTTAAAATATGTATATTTTTAGATATAACTATTCAAATTACAGAGGTATTACCCGTAATAAACAATGCAGCTGCAGTGATAATTGAAAATGGTGAAGAGGCTTTAGTATGGAGAAGTGAACCATTGATAGGTGATGTGTTGTCAGCAACTATGGAAACTCCTCCTCCTTGGGTACCAGACAATGAAGCACCTACGTGTATGTCTTGTAAAGCTATATTCACTGTTGTTCGAAGACGTCACCATTGTCGAAATTGTGGCAAAGTAATAATAATTCTGAATTGGTGCAAGGAAATCTTCTAATCATTGAAACTTTGTGTAGGTTTTTTGTTCTCGGTGCAGTTCCAACTCTGTTCCACTACCAAGGTTTGGACATCTAAAGCCAGTACGTGTTTGTAACCGTTGTTTCATTTACCAAGTTACCCCATTCACATTGGAGCCTTCAATTGGACCAGTTCCGATAGTTATGCAATCTTAGTATATTTTATCAAGTTTGTATCTCCTTCCAATTATTTTCTTTCCTATGCATTCCAAAGCAACGAAGAAACATCTTTATTTTTGTGTTACCATTTTATCCTAATTGACTTTGTTAGTTTCTTCCTTTTAATCTTTTGCTTTATGCATTTTCCCCCTTTATAAATATTCTGTTCCTAAGAGTAATTATAATATTAGTGTTCAAAAAGAGAACATTTTCATTCAACCATTCAACAATTTAATTTTAATAAATGCATTTGTTATTGTATTTTCTTATCTAAAAAATATTTTATAATATTATTATTACATTAAGTTAAAAATCATAACGTGTTTGTTATTATTAGCATAATATCATGTGTTATCAGTTAATACATTTTTATTAATATATATATTTTTTTCTAACTAAGCTGCTCAATAATGTTATTTGACCATTTAATATTGTCATCTTGAAATGTATTATCAATAGACAAATTTATTAAATTCTTTATTCATTATTATTAGTTAATAGTTGATTATTACACTAATACATTTTTTTTTTTTTTTTTGATTAGTTTCAAGAAAACTTAATTCTTTCTGTCAATATCATATTATAATTATAGCACTCTATAGCATTTAATATATGTAATATGATATTTCAATTGGATCAATGATCAAAAATGGCTGTGGATTTATTTTTAATGATCATTATTCAGTAAATTTATTATATGCATTAAAAAACTATTTGTTTAAACAATTATATTTAGATGAATCTTTTATTCAGTTAATTGAATTTCAGAATTACATAGGTAAAACAAACAAGAAGTACAATGTAATGTATGACTCAGAGCAATTTATTAAAGATCTGTACAAAAATATATATTTTACAGTATAGTATTTTGTTTCAAACATTTTATGAAACTCAATTGCTGTGATAGTCTTACATAGTACCATTGTTGATAAGTTTTTTAAAAAAAATAGTCAACATTTACTATTGTAGTACATTATCTGTATTACTGTATCAAAATATTTATACCTCGTCATCAGTATTATATGTCATTTATCTGCATAAAATTATATTCAATTTTGTAATATTTTAATTAGAATTTTTGTTTTAGCCTCATGATTATAAGCATTTGTCGGATTTTGTACTGTAAACAACTAAGTGCACTTATTGAATATTGATTTAAAAATGGCCAGAGTATGTTTATGTTTGATTAAATTGGGCACCGTGCATTTAATAAATAAGTAATTTATGTTTTTTTCAATTTTTTATGTGTAATGTGTTTTTATTATTATTTAGGAAATGGTTTTCAATAATTATGCATTTTATGTTTATAAAATCTAATTTTAGTTTTGTTTTGGTTGAAATCATTTTTATTTGTATAGTTTGTACACAAAGTTGCAAAAAAAAAAAAAAAACTTGTGTTGTATAAAGTATGTTGATTCAATAATTTTTTTTTTTTTTACTATTACGATTAAAGTATTCTTTCCATTTTAATGTTTTATTTTACTATAATTTATGTACATGAACTTTGAATCGACTTCATCTGTAAACTATTTTCTACAATTTTTGTTGTTTGAAATTTAAACTGCAGAGTTGATTATTAAAATAATATCTATTTGAGTAAAATATTGCTGTTACCGTTTACTAATTTTATAATCATTTGTTTTATGAGTGGAGTAATTTAAATAAACTTTGCTTTGCAATTTTTGTAAAGACAAGGCGATGGTTATTTTTCCTTTACTATTAAAGTTTCACAACATATTTCTTGGTTTTCGATATTTGGACTTAATCGATCTTTTACAAGGATCTGTTGGGTAATGCAATGTTAATAGTTGTAAAGTAGTTAGAGATTTAGGACTATTTTGGAAAATAGTGAAGTTAAAAAAATTTGTCAACTCAATATTTTATTTTGTTTATGGACTAGCAAACTGACAACAACAGGATACCCTATAAAAATCATAATGTATGAGCAGTGACTAGTTGAGTGCCAAATTACGTAATAATTTATTTACCTCTTACAATTTCAAAAATTCATTCTTATGTAATCTTATTCGTAATATAATTTGAGTTATTTGCATTTTCTGAGATTTAGAGAAGGTTAATAATTATTGTTTTTTTGACTACACTTTAGATTGCCACTGTGAGGACTGAATTGGTATGTTAAACAATACACCAGAATTCATTGTAATCTACAGTGTTACAATGATGAGGTGAACGAAAAAAGACTTATTCAAATTTAAAAATGGTTTGAAGCGATCGTTTTTATTCAACGACCTCCCGCCCATCCAACCAATTATTTCTGACATAACTTTATTGACAACATCTCAATACATCCGGGCAGTCAGCCTTGTCCCCGCGTTTTGATCCTTAGAATTACGGACCTGCAAAAAGTATAGAACAATAAACTAAAAAATTACTCGATCAATTTCAAAACAATCGGGAATAATCGATTGTTTCGAATATTTTCTCTCGATTGTTCCCATTGCTGTTATACACCAAAAATAAAAACAAAATTAATACTGAATAAATTAAATATATATAGTATATAATATATAATAAAGCATAAATAATCATTACAATATTTACTTTTGATTGCTTTGTAACGATTATTACATAATTGTTAGTCTGCTCACATAGTGTGTACATTGCTAAGTGGATATTACGGTCCGACTGGGGCATGTGTCATTTATAATTATTGTAAATCCAACGGCTAATGTATGTATGTAAAACAGTAGTTCGGTCACGACGTCCATCCGATGTAGATGAACTCCGTATTTTATGTCCAAACTCGTAATTTATGTTATGCATTATATTTTAATAATTATCTGAATCAATCTACATTTATTTGTAATACTAAGATCCTTCCAACATGCTCCCAAAGCTACGGTTAAATATGTTCAAAAGGACTAGAAAACCTTCCCTGAATAACATATATCAAACTAGTCATCTCTGACTATGTTACAGCTTGTTTTATTAAAATGATGGTGTTAGTATCTAATATCATATCGATTTTTGAAAAATAAGAAACGAGACGAAGTTAGACGCGTGATTCGTCATTCATAAGTAAAATATTATCACTCGCCAGACGAATGTGTGAAGTCATCCCAAAAGTTAAATAAGTGATGATTACATATATCATATCATGTATTTTGACAATGATAACTTAAATATTAATAGTATGAAAAATAATGTAAGTACCTACAGTTGATTAATTTGTTAAGCTAATTTTTGAAATAGGCAAATAATAATTTCTAAAACTTTTCATGACCAACAAAAACTGATAATGTCTAAAATTTGTATATTATATTAAATAATTAATCCGAAATTATGTGTCAACAATAATACTTTTTACTTATTTGATCTAAAATACTTATATAAATTCTTAATACGTTGTAGGCTATTTCATAATAAAACTATAATTAAAGAATAATTGCTCCCAAAGACAAATTACCTAACGATTATTTTTATTAATGTAAATTGTATAAAAACTTTAAATTAGATTGCTTAAAAACTAATAGATACTAATCTACAACTATCGACGTAGATAACCGAAAAAAATTCAAAAGTGGAGCTCAAAAAGCTAAAGAGAAGTGTATAAAATTACAATTGGACTAAATAATATTACATTGAAAAATTCTTCACCTGATCAATCATCATCCAGTACTACTAACGAGTATTCTCATCAATTAATGAGTTTGATGAAAACATTTGAAAATGGTAATTTAAGTTCTAATGCTTTTATCTGTACCTACTTAATAAATGTGATATGAATGAGAATTATTTTGTAAGACCTAAAGAATAGGTCGCTATTATTGTTGAAACGTAACAATGTTGAAGCATAAATATTAAATCGCAAACAATCTAATATTAAAAAGTTAATGTTTAAAAAGTATTTTTTTTTTTTTTTGTTTTGTTAAAATCATGTTTTGACTTATTTAGAAATCTGGCAACTCTATAGAGGTAAATAAAGTTCTAAATAAGTTTTCAGCTAAGATTTTAGTATACTAAAATCTTAGCTGAAAAACGTACGGAATCGTGTGTCTTAAAATGTGTACTATTTCGTTCGCTGATAAGGGTCGTACTGAGTTGTATTCTACCCGAATTATTTACATCTCTTTAATGACCCTTATTAGTTTTACAATTTAAGTAATTTTATTGATTATTATAATTAAATATATTATTTGAATACTATACCATTCAGTCATTATTACAATGCATATATGTGTAATTAACAGTGTAATTAATATGTAATTAACATGCATTTTAAATTTATGATTAATTTTTTATTATTTGAATAATGATGTTTTTACATTCGTCTGAAATACATAATTAAAATTTAAGCAGGTTAATAAAACAGCGTTTAAGGTGTATGAATATAATATTATATAACGGTACATATTGTATACGGTTGATAGATAGTTTATAGGGGTTATTTGCCGTTTTTCGATGGTTTACGGTACATTTTCAACTGTGCTAAAAATGCACGAATGAACACCGGTTCTGCGCAGCGGTTTTGACGTCAGCAATGTGATCAGCGTCCGTATCAAAGGTAAGCAACTAGCTGACCGCGGTCCGAATCCAGACCGTGGAAGGCAGGTCAACGAACCGTCAACATGTCTTACCGAAACGCATTAATTATTATTTGAATTAATGAAATAATCATAAAAAAAAAAAAAAAAAAACGGAATATTTTATTTGGTTTAGCATTATTCATTTGATATTATCCAACTAGGATTACGGTTGTCTCATAACAATATTTTTTCGTCCGGAACTCGTTTATCTATTGTTTTAACCTTCCGGACCCCAATTGAAATTGCTTGCTGACCCCGGGTCCGTACTACGATACCGTTCGACGCGTCTCATCGTCTATAACCATAACCTATCCGATTTGTGTTTAGTTTTTATCGTCTCACGACCTACAATCGTATATACTCAGGACCGTATTTAAGGGGGAGGGACAATGGAAAAATTTGCCCCGGGTGGCCAAATATTGATCTATTTAGGGGGCGGCCGGGCACCGCTGTTGCCCGGTGTAATATACTAATATCGTAATATATTACTCAATATAGAATCAGAAATCACAAAAGAATTAAACTCTAAAGATATTATTGAAGATTTTGCCGATAAGCAATCTAGGAAAACATTCTAATCTATTGTATTCATTTTTGTAGATATATTTATTTGTTTTTTGCAATGTATAATATATATTGTTAAACCTATATTTTAATAATAGTAATTAAAGCGAATAAAGAATCATTACTAAAAATGTATTAAGAGAAATAAAAAATATCTATTTTTAGTGGGGTGGGGGGAGGGCGTAAAAATATGGTTGGCCTAGGGCGCAAAAATTGTAAATACGGTCCTGTATGCACTTCACTTCCTGTTACGTGCGTCGTCACCGTATGCGCGCCATGTCTGCCGATGTGATCTCAAAGCAAACGCACCTAACATTTCAAATTAAGGACATCGGAACACATGGGTAAACGAATAGAGATTAAGTGGCTAGATTTCGTGAAAAATTGGGAAAAATGGGCAGCGGATAAATTGCTCAGTGGCATAATATTGACGCGTTTGGTATAATATCATATTAATTATTAATTATTATTAATTATTGATTACGCGAAAAAATAAGTGATACAGCGGATACGAATAGTAATAAATGATTAGGTAATATAATTATTTTAATTATATTATTATTATTAATTATTTTATATATTATTATTTTAACAATGTTTATCATATGCGCTTTGCTCTGACAAACGACCGAGATTCGCGACCCACCCCCACAGCTATTTTACTTGTTCACGTGGTCGAATCGTCGAATACGAAACGACGGGATAGAACTTATGTGTAGATGGCCGGGTCGTATCCACCTGTAGCTATGCCGCCAGACATAATGCAGACCGTCTCGTTGTAGCCGCGTCATCCAAGGGATTGTCCCGTTTTTTCAGCATTGTGTCCGGACAAAAACTCCGAACTGGACGCGTATTGTCCCGTCCTACAAGTACATCACGGTTCTTTTCACAATATTCCACGGAATAATTTATTTTTGAACACCAACAATTGCCAAATGCAGTAATAAGTTCACCGTAAAAAGTATACGACAAATAAAAAGCAAAAAATACGAAAGAAAAACCATCAAAACCGCAAACATTACGAGTATAAACTGATCTTTCTAATTGTTTTTTTTCTGATCTAATCTTTTGCTTCTTGTAATATCGTCATCGGATGTGTGCGTTTAAATAAATATATTACGTGAAAAAACCCATAGTGTTGTAAAACGTGAGGAGAAAACAATAGTAAATTAAGCAACGAATTTGTGTTGCTCTTTAAACATAAGATCGAAAATCCTCAAAAATATCTTCTCCTTCCCAATAGGATTTTCATCGTTTTAATTGCATTTATTTTCATTTTTTATATAAGTTATTCTTATAATCTTTCATTTTTCTGTACATTTTTTCGATCATTTTGATGCATTCATACAACATTTTTGCAAAATTAACGAAACAAACTATTGAAAAATGTATTACAATTGGATTAATTAAATCAAGACTTAATTTTGTTTAAATACCTATTGTCAATTTTGAAGATGTAAAAAACTTAATTGACTAAAGTTACTAAAAATTTGAACAGCCTATAGTATACACTTAATCATAAGTTGTAGTGTCCATTTTTAAAATGTATTTGTTGCACTGCGCCATTCACTCATGAAACTCAAATTATACCAGAAAGTTACAAAATTTAAACTCCTTCAAATTCCATACTAAATGCTAATTTTAGTAATTCACGAGACAAAGTTCTTTTTTTTTTAACATGTCTTTGCTCTAAATTGTTTGCATGAATTAATAGCAATCAGTTTTAAGAACGATTCTATAAGTCACTACAAAGTAAATGGTTTATAAAGTCACCGATTCGTTTTCATCTCTTTTAGTGAACCAATTAATTGTACAGTTCAAAATTGTCAAGTAATAAGTTTATAAGCATTTTAATTGTTATTCCAATGTATTCGCTTCCTGTCATTTAGTTTCTAGCTGTATTATCAAGGCTTTGTTCCTGTCTGTTTAATTACGTAGACTTTTATACTGAACCTCTGTACATTACGCATTTCATCGTATGTATTATATGTGAATAAAAGCGGCTGATAACAATATAACACATTTATAAAAAAATTTAATTTAAGCCTGTATAGTATTCTAAATCCTGTAAAAGCGGTAATTTTTTTGTGATGCAAAAAGTAATAGCGTATTAATGATAGTGCATTTTCCACGGTTAGCACTAATGTGTTTATTTATTTTTTTTTAATCCTTTTGTTGCAATAAATAATTTTTAAATAATTTTTATCTATTTCATTAAATCTTTATATATATGTATATATATGTATGTAATTCTGCTGTATGTATGTATGTAATTTAACTCCTCTTAAACAGCTGGACCAATTTGAATGAATATTTTTGTATGCGTTTGTGTAACGCCCTGGAGGGTTTAGATGCACAAATCAGTTTGAATCAATTACATTTAGAACAAAGTTAAGTTTAGAGAAAAGAAAAATGTATAAATGGTATGTATCATTATTATTTTTATGTTATATTTTTTATTGTATTTTCATATTGACTGGCGCTGCATTCAGTATCTAGGTTATTTATCTATACTGCAACTAAACGGCTGGATCGACTTGAATGAATTTTTGTGTATGCATTCATTCATTCATTCATTCATTCATTCATATTTATCCAAAGCAACGCAAATGTTTCTTCTTGCATTTATTGTAGGTTAATGTTCCTGGATCGATGTCCTTTCAATACATACGAAAAGCCAATGACATTTAGTACGACACATATCATGATGAGTATTGCGAATTAAATTTGCTGGAAGATGACAACCATTGGGATACTACACTTGCAGATGTAGCGTTGAGTTCCTTTCCTCATCAAATTCGTCAATTATTCGCCATATTATTGACGACATGTTTTCCATCTCAAGCTTTTGTCCTCTGGAACAAATATAAAGATTCTATGAGCGACGACATTCTGCATCGCATTCGAATCGCTGATCAAGATCCCAATATCGATTTTTCGCCTGGAATATATAACGAGACGCTAATAAAGATTGAAGGTTTTAGCATTTTGATTTCGAATATGCCACTCATTCATTTTTGCGGTGGAAAACTTCAAGTTTATTCATTTATAGTCCTCAGGAATTGACTAAAAATATTGTTCATCAACTCGTATTAAGATAAAAATAAACAAACATTATTGATTATAACGAATTGTTTTTAGAAAAATTGATATTATTTCAAAATAAAGAATAATGAAGTTATATTATTTGTCTTTCATTTCATACTTTCTTTAATATCCTAATCGCTTGAAATATCATGCAGAACAACGTCTGTCGGGTCCGTTAGTATATATAGGTACATGAATAGAATCCACTTATGCAAATATTTAATGATATATCATTAATATCAGATTAATGATATCTATTATATATAGATATAATATATAATTATCTAGATGTTTATATATTCTAAATCAGATATAATATATTTAAAAACACTTATTCGATTATCATAAATAATATTCCAATTATATTTTATAGTTATAATACCAATGATATATAGCTAGTACATAATTAGGCAATATTTAAAAATATTAACGTAGCTCGATATCTTAAAGGAATCTGTTAAAACGATGTTTATTATTCATTACTTAATTTGAAATTACTATATCCTCAAATAATAAAACGTTACGTATTGAATTTCAACCCTCATTATATTCGTTTCAAGCAAACTCCAGTATTTATTTCCCAACAACGTTTTAATAGAACTTCATTTTTTTTATATTTCAATGTAACATCAAAAAACAAACCGTACATAAAAGAAACAATATGTTTTTGTTATGCAACAAATAGCGAACTCGATTGAATGAAAAATAATAGTATGTTGGTCAAAACAAATTGCATGTCCACAAAACCAAATCAAAGGATGTATTCTATAATTTTTTTTCTACATAAAAAAAAAGAATATTGTATTTTGATGTACCCACCCAATTTTGCGTTGTTAATTGTTGTACTATAGTTTGATTATTTATAGGCCATTTTTATTAGGTTTATTTATTTACACTTTTCATTGTTTAGTTATTGTGTTATTTCGTGTATATTTATAATAATACATCATTCATTATAATTAGAGGCCGGAATTATATTCTTTTGAATTTTTTTTTAATTCTATGCGATCGAACGAGGGTTGGAAATTTTCATAAATTATGAAATGTGTAAATTAGTAGCAAAAAATTGTCAAGCATATTTTAGAATATTTCAAGATTAAAGATTATTCTCTAATATATCGATTAATTGTATAGTTTCGATATTTTTTGTTTCAGTGACATATTTATAATAAATTATATGTACGATGAAAATGGTATTGAATTATAAAAACGTTGCAAATGTTTTGAATTAAAATAATTCGGTACAAATCATCGATAATTTTTCGGTGGCTATGGAAACTAATTTGCAACATGCTTCTGTGACTTAAATTGACGTCGAACGTTCTTTCTGTGCATATGAAAACATTTTAACGGTCTTAGATGACACCAGAGCACATGTAACAAAATATTGTTGTCAACTGTTTTCCATAATTTTCTTATTTAAAAATACGTAATTAGTCTAACCTAATTAAACAAATAAAATGTTACTTAAGTAAAAATGTTTTTTTAACCTGTATTATTTATTTTGATGTAGGTACCTAATTTTTTCATTTTCTTGGTATTATGTACTTTATTCTCTTGCACATAAAAGTATATTTCTCGTACATTTTTTAATAATTTTTAAAGAATATTTGAAAAAATGTTTATATTAGCATCTTATTTTGGCCATTTTAAAATAATATTTTTCCGGACCCTAATTATAATGAGTTAATTATTTTAACTAGAACTTTAATTGGTATGATTCAGTGTTCAGAAGTTCACTAAAAATACAATTATTACTTAACCGTCATGATATCATCGAACTATTATTGTAATTGTTATTTTACATTTGATGGTTTGAGTGAATGTTCTAAACTATATTATATCTTTAAACGTAAAGTATTTCTATTTCGATATTGTTTGCGACGTATTAGAAAAAGTTGACATTTTGAATAACAAAATATTTTCTATTGTTTGTTATATGCTTAATACATTTCTGCAGTGAGCCGATAATAATTGTGTTTAATATTATATTTGTAATCTGTGTTGTACATGTATGTATATACGTATAAATATAGTTATATTTTTCTTTAAGGCGTTATTAATAATTCATAAATAAATAAAGAGTAAAATTGTTTAAGTTCTATAAGAAAAAATAACATAATTTATCTGTAGACTATTATTTACGAAATATTTTAAATTTATACATACTTAATAAATCTTATACACACAACATATTCTTTAAGAAATTATTTAAAATTTTAAGATAATGCATAACTCGTTGAGAAATGTTTTCAAGAATAATCAAATGATAAATTTTTTTCATTTAAAAAAATATAGTCATATACGTGTTTTTTTGTATATTATATTTAATTTTTCGATCTTAAATGTTGATTATTATTCACCACACTGAACTTTTGACTTGAAGGGTATAATGAAACACATTTTTTTCATAACGTTTGTAACACATTTAGTTATAATTATTTGAAGAAGTATTTTATTTTTAGCTATGAAAACTTTTTCATTGTATTAAAGTACTTGTAATTTTTATTATCTCCCCCGTTTTCAGAACATTAATTATAAAATTCATCAATATTTAACGATCATGTTGTATGAGACTAAATGCGATAAGTTGCCGAGGTATTAAAAACTTGCTTACACATTTATTTTTCATCTTGGGGCAAGGTATTTTTAAAATTTAATTGATTATATTCATTATTTTGTTTTCATTTAAACTTATTTATTGATATATTTAATATTATATTATTATATTATCTTAATTACTGTACCGATATATGATAGTTTAGTAAAAATATTCTTGTACAAATGGAAAACGAAATGTTAAAGCAATAATTGACTATAGTTGTTTTTTAAGATTTTATTTTTGAGATAATGACAAAAATCTAAACAAGTAACTGATTGGTAAACGGTTTCAAAATATGCATACTGAATATGCAAAGTTTTTTTTTTTGCTTCCATACAACGAACTCACCGCAGTTACAATATTTGAATTTTGTTTACCCGCATTAAATTTAAGAACGTGAGTTATACAGTTCCCAAATTGAACTATATTATAGCAGTAGTATTTAATGAAGTTAAGAATTATATGTTAGTGATAGATTCAGATATATATATATATATTTTTAAAATTATTTAATGTTCATGTTTGACGTAGTAAATCAATATACATGAAATAAGAAAAATATTTTTCAAAGTAGTTGGACGATTACTATAAATACTTGGCAAATAAGTTTTTATAAAGTAAAACTTTTTGAACACTTGAAATTAAATTTATACGAAAATTAATACAAGTGTAATAAAACTTTGAGTTACTAAATGTCTGGTTTTTACTCTCACACAAATTTGTAAGCTTATATATGTATTACTCAGCCCTCAGGTAGTTGAAAAAGTTTTCGCACATAAAACTTGTATAGGTATACATATCGATTATTTTTCTTTTACTTTTTACTTTGTTGTGCGTAAGTTAATGCTGGTTTCTTTTTAAATAAGACTGACTCTCCAGAAAGATTTTGTAACCTTAAAAGTTAACATAAAGTAAGATTTCATAAAAGAAGACTAAGTATTTAACTTTATGTGTTTAAAAAAATGTTTCATGAGATTAGTTTCAACAAGTTTCAAAACTTATTTTAAAGTTTTGATCTTAATGAGAGATGGAAGTGTTCAGAAATACATAAATACATGTAAAACTTTAAATTTATGCAAACATGTGTATAATATGAGTGTGTCTTTATTGCAAAAACTTTCAAAACTGAGCACATTTAAATAAATATCTCGAGAACCCATTACTACCATTAATTATTGTCATAAGGAGGTTGGTTAGTAACTAATTGTTAATAAATGAACATTATTTACGATTGCTGAAATAATAATAAGAATAATAATTTATTTAGAGTTTAGCGAGAAAAAAGTTTCTCGTTAATAAAGCTTAATACATTATGTTTGTTTAATACTAAACAGTTATCGTTACAGTACAATGTGTCATTGAAATATGAACATTTATTTTTCAGAAACCACTCTTTTAGACGAAATAGGTCGTATAAAAACGTACTGTTTAAAATAATTTTTATTCGTAGTAGTGAATAATGATGTACCTACATTGTCTTTGGAATACGTTTAAGTCATATACCATTTTGTATCAGTTATTTGAAAAGTATTTAAACTATTACTCAAACTATCTGGTATTTATTTGTATGATAATTTGTTCTTGAATATCTTACCTGAAATTATTTGAAATACATTCATAACAACAATTCGTTTTAGAATCGCTTAATATTGATATATAATTTTTGCGTTTATGCTATATTAATATTCAGTTGAATTGAAGTAAAAGGAAAATAACAAAGGATAAATAATGTCCACATAAAATGAATGCACATCGTTAAAATCGATGTTTCACCAAACAGGTCGATATCCGCATGAACAACTATGATTGATACAGTTATTACATTGAAATGTTTAATGGTATTATTCGCGTAGAGTTATATTATATACTCAAAATTACGAACCGTCCGGACATTTAGATGGAAATCGATGGTTGCACAACACTCCGGTGGCATATAAAACGTTTACGCCGACGTTTCGGAAAACTTTGACGAACAAATATGTTTTGCAAACGACATTTCCACGTCTAATCGAGTCCATAGTTTTTCGAGTTTACAAGAAATCCATTCAGTGAAAACTTTGGTCCGCACACGAGAATAAAGAGACGATTTTTTATGGAGGGGGTGAAGGGTGGACTGGGAACAATGGCGACGGGCCATCAAATTACACACATACACACAAATACACACACAAAAACACACACATAAATATATAGTTTAACTCTGCAACTTTTTTCATATTTTTTTCGCGTAAAAAATAAATAAAAAGGAGTTCGGAAGAGAATATTATATATATATATATATAAAAGTATTTATAACGAACGGTGGAAGCAGAAGGAGCGAGGAGGAGGGATAAGCAATCAAAACTTCACCGTCATTGAGTTTCGTGGCAGAGGCGGAGTGTTGTACGGCGGCGGGCGTGCGGATATCATTACTCGCTCGGCAACTTTTCCGCGGCCACTAAAAGTCACGCACTCTTAACGAGGTAGTAGCAGCGGCAACGAATAGCTTCATATAATAATAATAATAATAATAATAACAACGTAGTAATACGTCCTATACGCGCGTTGCCGCAGTGTAGCAATGGTAATAAACATATTTTATGCGTACGATATGTTTCTTTCAACGTTTACCACCGTCACTCGCAGCCAGTTCGTAACGAGTTCGAGACGAGCCTGAAACGATCGCGACCCGGCCACGGGGGATTTGAACACTCGATGAAAATCGAATCGACCGTATTAGCGGGCAAGTCGAGTCCGAGTGGTCGTCACGGTGTCGAATCGAGCTGGAAACGTGCGCGTGTTGCTCGCGCGAATGTGCGTTCGGGCGGCGGTCGCGAGCCGATCAACAAAAAGATCGCGCGGCGTCTCGGGCCGAGTGGGCGGACGCGCATAAAAGTTTGTGTCGGTCGGGGGGGGGGGGGCACGAGTGGATGCGCGAGTACAGCGAAACGGAACGGAGAGCGTGACGCGAAGGAAGTAGGAGAGCAAGGGTGACGGGGAAAAGAGAGGGAAAAAAGAAAACGAGGAAAAAGTCGAAGTCCGCGAACGAGCCAAACGGGCAACGGCGGTGGAGGTGACGGTGGCTCGGGCAGGGTGGGGGGAGGAAGGGCTTGTTGCTGTTTAAAGTAATTTCGTTCGGGGCAAGAGCGGGAACGGTCGGGGAGGGGCGGGAGTAACTTCGGTCTGGACACAAAAACGGGAAATGGAAAAGATTGGATAAAGTGCAGCGCCACGCGTCGCCTTCGCCGCCGCCGCCGCCGCCGCCGCCGTCGTCGTCGTCGTCGTCGTCGTCGTCGTAGTAGTAGTCACGGCGGGGCTGCGCAGCGGCGGCGGCCGCATCGCCGAGAGACGAAAGGCCGGAATGGGGGAGGGGGAGAGGGCCGGGAAGCTGCCGCGGTTGTGGGAGCGGGGGAGGGTACCGTCAGCGGCGGCGGCGTGCGACAGAGATAGCGCGCGTAAAAGTTTTTCCAGTCGAACTTTCGCAGTCGGTGTGATTATACACCGTTCCGTGTTGAATGGCGGCGGCCGCCTTTATCCCGTGCGCCCGATCCGACCCGTGCGCCACACACGCCCGCGCGCCGGTCCGCGCTTACGCCGCGCACGTGGACCGTAAAGGCCTCGCCGTCGCACGAGTCGTTTTCGACCGTTTCCTCCGGCCGACCGCGTGACGTCCGTTAACCGCGGGACCGCCGTCGTTTAAGATTTGTTTTCGTGCAATCATTATTTTTCTCCACGCGAATAAATCATTTCCCCGCCGGATTAAAACAACAACAACAACAATAACGGTGTTGGACGGTTGTACCGCTAAAACACCGCCGTGTCGGTTCGCCGTTAAGTTTTTCGTGCGCACCGGTGTGTCGAGTTCGGACGCGTTCGTTTTCCGTTACCCGGTGGTCGCTTCGCTCGCGCGTGTTTTTTAATACTTTATTTTTTTTTCTCCGTTCCCCCCCCACCCCCCTACCCCCATCCTCGGCGGCCGCTTCGGCCCGCCTCCTCGTCGTCGACGTTTTTTTTTTCGTTTTACACTTTACAATATAATTTTTCAATAAGCACGGGACGTCTGCGGAAAAACGCGGGTTATTGATTGGGCCGCGAGCGGAGTTTTTGTTTTCTCTCGCCGTTCGTGGCGCGGCGCGTGCTTCCCGGCTACCCGCCACCGACGACGACGACGACTACGACGACTACGACTGCGAGACTACGACGGCGACGAGTGTGTTTTTCCGCGAACTCGCTCTTTTCAACCGCTCCTCGGTGCGGTCCCGCGCTCTCCGCCGCCGCCGCTCGCCGACAGCCCGCGCGGCGTACCGTCCGCCGTCTCGCCGCCCGGGTCACGCTCGTCGCGCGCCTTACCGCTGACCGGTCGCACTCTCGCCGCTCACTGTGCGCCGACACGCATGCAGCAACCGAGGTGAGTGTACCCCGTTGACGTCCGTATTTCGAGCCCGTCGGTTTTTCGACCACGGCGTGAAATGTTATTGTACACGGTGGTTTAACATTACCGGTGCCCGCGGTGGTACTGCCCACCACCACACCGTTCTCGACGGACTCGTCGGAGTTCTATCATTCGTTTTTACGCACGTTTCCACCGCACGAAACTTTTACGGCGAATAATGTTTTCACGTGACGTCTGCGACGATCACGTAAAACGAAGCAGCGAATGGTAAAAAAAAAAAAAGAAAAAAAAAGCGCGTTACGGTTCCAACGGATAATAGACTACAGTCCGCGACGTACGGCGTCGAAAGCAGTTTGTTGTTCCTGACAAATATTACTCTATGAATTGCTAACCGTCCAACGGAGTATCGGCCGACTTAAATTGTGCGTGACATAAGCTTAACATTTTCGCCGTTTCAACTATCCGTATAGCCGTTCGGTGAAATATTTATTTCACACGTTCTAACGGTGAAGCCGACTATCTTCGTGCGACTAACATGTTCAAAATTCTAAAAAAAAAATTTCGATAAATTATACCTACATGTTCGTTTCATTTGATTTCCGATAACGCATGTGGCCCATGTAATGATTCCTCGATAAAGTTGTAAACAGATATTTCATTGTAGTTATAATAATAGTAATACTATATTATATTCTTTACACTATTTTTTAGACTATTAAAACGTTGAACGTGTTTTTAGGTAAAAAAGGTTTCTAAAAGATAAAGTCATAGAACTTTGATGACATTTCATGGCAGGGGTCCAGTGGTCCCTCGAAAACGGCCTTGATATAATCGTCGCTCCTAATTCTCCCAAGTTGTTTGGTCTGCGTATGAAAGCGGTCGCGCGCGTATTTGTTGACTGTATTTTATTTATTATCACGAATGACGTACACGATTATCCTGTTTGTGTAATTTTGACGTGATAAATAATTGAGAAAATAAAAGAAGTTCCGATACTTCTTTGCGTAAAAGAAAAACATTTGTACATCGAGTTCCTATAAAAAAAATAAAAAATAATAACTATACCGGTTCCTTTTATAAAAACATTTTTTATTTTTTAACAACTTTTAGGAGTCATTTCATTTTTATACCAAACTTTTATTCTTATTTGCATATTATTATAAACCGTTTCCTTTCTCCCACTCGCCGTAATCGACTACATTTTCAAATCAGATTATTCATGCTATTTTCAATTTTACTAATTATTTTTTCTTTTTCTTTTTTGATTATGCAAACAAGATCCCGCGAGGATTCTTAAGAATATTTACGATAAACCCATCGTTATGAAATGTACCAATTCATATACGAGTTGGTACTCGTGGATTTTAAGTATTTTGTGAAGACGTAATCGGCTAGCCTAACCAGTGATTATATCGTACGTATATAATATACCGAATTTAATTATCGCATTATTTACACAGATATTATAACACATGAATCACGCATGTAGGTATGCGTTTAAAACTTGTTGATTTAGTTGGTTATGTAGCTAGATTTCAACGACTTACTGCAAACTGTTTATTTTATTAATCATTAAAACAATCAAACTGATATAATTACTCACGATTTTGAGTCTTGTGCGAAAACAAATTACGGCTGTACTTAGTACGTCGATTAAAAGAAAAATACAGATGGGGCGCACTAATTTTATTACGCATAAGAGACTGAGTAAAAGTAAAAAATAATTTAATATGAATTTCTATGAAATGAAAATAATTGAGTATATTTATATGAAATATAGATATATATCCGAGTCATGATTATTTTGGGGTCATGGCGGAAAAAATTTCAAATTTAAAAAAAAAAAAAAATGTTTCTTAACGAATTTTAATCGCTATGATGAACAAAATGTATACTTCTAATCAGTAATAATTATTTTAATTTAAATAACGCATATTATTAAACTATATAACTGTATGGTACATACTTTCAAGCTGGATATGAAATTGCGTAGTAAATTAATAGTAAAACTATGTTTAACCAAAATGTAAATCCTCAGCAAGTTGAAACTTGGAATTTATAAAAAAATAATTCATTTTATCTTAAGAATAGAACATTTGATAGAAAAATTTAATAGCGAACTAGTTTACTAATTAATTAATAGTGAATAATAGATTTTTTTTTTACATTAGTATTATTATAACACAATTAATTTCACTTATAGCGGTTTGTAAGATTTGCTAACCGCTATAAATAAAATTCTAATCGAAACTAAAATTATTGTTCGTTCTAAATTTTCAAATGTTAATGCTTGTTTCCGCTTGAAAGATTATTCATTTTATTTACGTCATATGCTTAACTGATATTCAAATATAGGTTTATACACATAACGTAAGAATTATTCCTGGGTTCATTTTCCATGATAATAACATTAATGTTTCTACATGTAATTTTAAGTTCAGCGAATGTAAGATCTTAATATTTTAATAATATGGTGTATTATTTGAACTCGTGTTGATATTAATAGAAACTAAAAAAAAAAAATCAAATACATTGTTAGACTTATAGAAAGAGAGGTAAATTAAACGTTAAAAATATTTTTTTCGGTGCGTCAGTATTTATCGCAAATCCAATTACCTAAAGTCGTGGTTAACGTTTTTCGTTTAATATAAAAGTTCTGTGAAAAATTTTAAAAAAAAAAAGTTCTACTCACACTACTTTTTTCTTGATAATGAGTTATTATGTGTACTTACTATTTACCCTAAATGGAATTACATATATTTCGTACTATCATCTTAACATTTTTTTTGAGTACTTTACACTTCCGTGGTCCCATAGACTAACTTTATATTATTAATTTAATACACATGCCTTTGTATACGCATATACATATTTTTTTTCTTTTTAATAATCTTACATATTTGCATTGTTTAAAAAATGTCGACAAAAAAAAAATTAGAACACAGTACACAGCTTTTTAAGAAAACCGTGTATTAGTTTTTAATTGATTAATTTAATAAAATTAATTAAATTTAATGAATACTCATAATAATAATTTTTAGGGAATGGATTTAAATGCAAATAGCATTTTTTTAGAATATCCGAAAATATTGCTTTCTAAATACAAAGTTTATTTCATACACAGTGGAATTAATAATTGTTACTTTAAATTTAGCATTTTTATAAATTTTAAAGCTTATTTTTACTTTTTAAAGCGTTTTTTGAATTTTTATGTTTTAAAATCACTTTTATATAAGAATAAAGAAAATTTTACAAAAATTTAACTAAAATTCATTCCAAAAGATTAAAGTTAAATTATATTTATTTTGTCTCATAATATCTACATAATTTATATTTATTTATATGTTTTTTTATGTATCTATCTTAATTATATATTCATTTTTTAGAAATAATTTTTAGCATAAAAATAAAATGGGAGAAGACAAATAATAAAATTATTTGAATAATTGATAAGAATTGGATTTATATAATAACAAAACAAATTTTTTCAATGTTCAAAACAATTTTAAGAGTATTTATTTAATGTATCTTTTTTAAAAAAAAATTCTGCTATGAATGCATTTAATCGTATTTTTCAAGGAATTTCACTTGTTTTGTAGAGCATTTAAATCCGTTCCCTAGTTTTAATATTAAAATTAACATTAACATATACATGTATAGAACGTCAATATTATTTTAATTGGTTACCAACGTTTCAAAAACGATCGTTATAATGTAATATTTTAGTAAATACCAAACATAAAATTATCACGGAGGTCAGAGTGGATTAAATCGCTGTGTTTTAACGCATGGTCGCCGGCGATTTGCTTATCATGGGCTGGACCACAGCCCTGAGCGATGAAACCACCACTACTCCTCACCAACTGTTCCAAGAGCATGAGTTTTAACACAATTGATAATCCTACTGTACCTTTACCTAACGACACATTAAGCCCAGGGGGATAATGGTCCAGTTGTCGAAGCCTTCTTAACAAATTAAACTATTTAATTAATTAAATAAAAGTATCAGGATCGAATAGGGTGCACATGGTTTGCGCACATTTACTAAAATTACAACTCATTTGCGCACATTTTTACAACTCGTTTGCGCACAGATTATTTCTAGTGTAACCACTGGTTTGCGCACACATTTCCCTTCCCAATTTTACAGACTTAAGACTGTCAGTGAATATTTTAACTTCACTGGTGTGGTTAAAAATGTATTTTTGGTGTGATGTGTTAAAAAATATGTACAATTAATTTTTATTGTAGCGGTCATCTATTTATGTTAATTTTAATTAAGTACCTACTTATTTCAAAGGTTTACCTTGGAAGCGGTTGCCCATTTGTTCCAAGTAATTCAATTGATCAATTTCGTTATTTGAATATTTTGTCCACAAATTGTTCATGTACTCAATTGTTTGTAATATTTCTTTCCGGCGATAGTTATTAATATTCATTTTTATTGAATTCAGTTTAAGATCAGTTTCTGATTGAATGTTTAAAATAACATCTATTACTTGGTATACGTGTGGATGAGGGTTATAGAATTGATTATTAAAATGCCTATGGAATGCTTCAGCTCCGTTCGTTGTTCTGGGTGAATCATCTGGTTTTCCTGCCCACAGGGATGTATTGAAATTTGAATTAGGTGATATATATGATGAAAAAACATAATCAGAGAAGTATAATAATTTTAATTTAATGTAGCAATTGCCTTACATTTTTTATTGGTACATCGAAATAAAAAATTCCCACATTTTAATTTTCTGTATTTCGAAAACTTAAAATTGTTAATAGAAACACACATTTTACCGCGACGCGTATAGTATATTTACGAATTTGTTATTTCGTAATAAATATTTCTGTAAGCGCTATACGAGAGAATTGTCGAAACTAAAACTAAAAATTTGTGTTTGCGATTTCAAAACGATAGTACCAGTTTATTGATGGGTCATAAATACTGATAAAGTTTATCGAAGTAATATTGCCGATTAGGTATATAATAATATTATGTACAAAATATAATCATTATAATCATAAATATAATTATTGTATATAATATGTTGTGAGCAATCGAGTGGTTCCTTCTATAATATGTTGTGCGCAAACGAGTTATAAGTTTTAGCAGGGAAATTTTAAAATGTCAAATGTTATTAGATATTTTGTTAAACCAAATTAATAATTTTCTAATATTTCCAATTTACCCATAAAATGTAGTGAATAGTTTTTTAGTTTTTTTTTTTTTTTTTTTGAGATCAAATAATAAGGTAGTTAAACTGCACCCAAAGTTTTTAAGCATGTGCCATTAAGTTAGTACTTGAAAACTATTAAAAATAAAACACTTTTGATTTTTTCTATAGTTTTTTCATCATTAACGAAAAGCTGGAAAAAAAATCCTTTAAAATAAACGTTTAGGAGTTTTTAGATTTTTCCTTGAAAAATATATTATTTTATGTAATAGGTATACTTGGTAATTGAATACGAAAAATGTTTATAATGACTAATATCTGAAATTCGATATTAACTCTAATTTTCATGTATTATGACGATTATATTATTTAATGAAGTTTATCTAACATTGTTTTTGAAGACTTGTAATTTTAATAAAAGCATATAAAATTCTTTTATTATGTGATTTATTTTAGTTATAATTATTATAAAACATATTTTATACCTAATGGGTTTTTTCAATCCTATGATTTATCCTTAATTTATCATTTATCTAAATATGGCGATTAATACAACTGTTTTAAAGACAACAACATAATGTTTAAAATATTATTTATATTATGCATAAGTCAGATATTTTTGTTTTTAAAACACAAACATTTTTTTTAAGATTTTATGATTTAAGTGGATTACTTATAGGTACTTCAGAACTATATTAAAAATTAAAAGTAAAGTTTATTACAAGAATTTGAAATTTTTTTCTTAAGTTGTATGTCTAAAATTGAGATAAAATATCAATGAGATTATTGATTTGAAATAATAAATAGTTACTTTTATCATTCAGATATTTAATAATTTATTTTATTGTTATTGTTAAATTATTCAATAGCAATTAACAAAAATGTCACGTTTTAAAATTTATTTGTAAAATATTTAACTATATTTAAGATTCGGAAGTGATGGAATCTATTGGTTTTACAATGATGTGTGTTTTTTTTTATTTTTTTTTGTGTCTGACGATACCTTTTTTGGCAGTAAAAATGCTTCGATTTGCTTAAACAGCAACTTTTCTAAAAGTTAAAAACGATAAAAAAATTACGAAAAAACAGGAAATTTTACGTAAAATCACATTATTACAAATTACATTTTTTTAAAATGCTCTAACTCAAAAACCAAAAATCGCAACAACTTGAAATATTCACCAAATCTTTATATTGGCGTTATCTATACATGGTTAAGTTTTTAAAGTATTTTGACATATTTTGAGTTATTTATAGACAATTTAAATTTTCGATTTTTGAAAAATTGTTGTTTTTAAACATCTATAAAATTTAATTGGCAGACCGAAAACTCTTGAAAATTTAATACAAGGTTTATAATAAGTTAAACTTATCGTAACTAAAAAATATTGGTGATCGGTTTGCTCAATTTTTTTTTATAAGCCCTTAAAGCTCAAATTTGTATAAAATGTGTAAGAATCACGATAATTTGCAAGTTATTTTGTAGATAAAAATTCATAAAATTTTTTCTGTTAATACATAAGGTTCAAAATTTTAACACTAGGTTATCTATAAGCTACTCTTCAAAAATCTTTTAAAAAATTTCTACCGGACTTAGAGGAAACAATTTTATGACTGATTGAAATTGAAATATTTACGAAATTGTATAAAATAGCGATTTATTCTCAAACGATTTTTTATATTTGTTATAATTCAAAAACTATAAGTCGCAGATTTTTTAAATTTCTACCAGCTGTTAAGATTGGCATTTCCTTTATGTTATATTTTTTTCAAAATATTATATTGATTTTTAAGCCACTTATAGGAAAATGTAATAGAAGATTCCACAGAAAAAGTTCTTAATGTCATTCAAAAATTATTAAAATCCATAAGCACAATTTATTTTTATACGCGTTTGAACAGCGAATATTGACATAAAATTACATGTAAAATATAATATAATGTATTATATATATTCTAGACTGACAAATGATGTTGGTTTTTTAAAATGCTCTTACTCAAAAACGAAAAACTGCAACAACTTGAAATTTTCACCAAATCTTTATATTGACGTTCTCTATACATGGTTAAGTTTTCAAAGTATTTTGACATATTTTGACTTATTGATAGACAATTTAAATTTTCGATTTTTCTAAATTTTTCGTTTCATAATAAAATATACTTATTACAATATTTATAAATATCAATGTATTATATCCTAGACAAACATATTAACTCCGTTCAGAATCGTTATTCGTATACAATGATATCTATCATTGCATTTAAATTTAACAAATCCATTGTAATAATGAGCTATCCTATAAACGAGGTGCACTCCAGCCCCAACTGTACAGCATAGCGAGGCCCATCCGGTTCTTTTTTTTTTAACATTCAAAATGAATAATGTGAATTTTGAAATTATTTAGTTAAATTTTTATACAGTACATTTGTAATTATTATAGTCTTTTAAAAGTTGATAGCCATATATATATATATATATATATATAATGCACTTAAATGCTCTTATTTATATTTAACAAATCCGAAGGATTAGTTAAAGTTGTATTTTTTAATCTCTTTATTTTCTTCATTATAGGAAGACACTCGGATTAATTGGATATGAAAATAGGATACAAATAATTGATTGTTATAATTTAGAAGTTATATTAATCATTTACATAATTACATAACATATGGATGCTTAGTATAACCAATCAGAAAAAACAATGTTTTTATTTGTCCTATAAAATTTCCATTTAGTTACAAATGTTTTTAAAAATGTTCCAAAAGATATGTGATTCTTTCTTATATAATGAATTAAATTTTATTAACACCTCAAAACAAACTATAAGCTTAATTGTGGGTTGTAAAATTGTAATTATTAATTATTATTTATCACTTTGATGTATATTATTTATATTTTGCATAAAAATAAAAAAAAACATAAAAATTATTATTATTATAGTTGAATAGACTTTTATAAACATTGTTCTATTATATTGCACATCGTTAATGTTTTGATTCATACTTGAATATATTGGGTACCTATATGCGGTTATTACTATCAGGTTTATCTCAATCCTCAAATTTTTAATACACAAATTAGAATTTTGTGTTGTGCACATGAAAGTGAAGTGTAATCATAATAATTTTCCGTTTTTTGCATTTTTATAGTACGAAATGGAATCGCCAAAAAAAAAATAATAATAAAGCGTTATTATGTGGTTAACAATGAACAGCTAATTTCTGAAATGTGTATCAAAAATTCCTGGAAACAGGTAAAAGTAAACACAATACCTTATTGTTCAATTCATTCTACTATAATAGTTTCAGAATGAAATACGATGAAATAAATGCAGCTTATAGTTATAATCACGTAGATTTCATTACTCGTGAAAATAATGTTGAAAAATGTTATTGGTATCATAGATGATCTTGTAGACACAATTTGTAAAAAGAAAATGAAAATTCGTGGAAATTGTAATAAAAACAAGAATCAGTAATTATAATCCTTTGTCATATATTAGTTAATAACATTCGAACAAAGACTATAGTTCATGTCATGGACCACGCCATAGCAGTTATCAGTTACCTGGCCATATAATGTTCAATATCAAATTATGATACTTTTCATTATAGTATTATAATTATTCCGAAATCCACTGTGAACGCGTTAATGATTTGACATAGACAATATCTTAGGCTTGTTTCTTTATAAACCGCCTTTACATTTTTGTATTTTATACATTTATAAATGTTGTTTTCAAACCTGAAGAAAATTATTTTTGGGAAATTAAATTAAAATCACATCACAGTCATGCTATTGTTCAATGCTGACTTACTGTTTCTCAAATGGGTTTATTGTATTATAGCACTTAATTATTTATAATTGAATTTTTAAAGGCCATTATTTTCTGTTATATAGTGACTACTCATTCCCAGTAATGCATATTCTATATACAAAATTTACATTTGGTTTCCGAGAACATTCATTCGATGATTTTGACATAACTTAGTTTTAAAAGTTTATACTAAGTTTATACTTCATTTCCGTCGAAAGCAAAAAGATAGGTGAATTAAGTAACTTTTTTTTTTTTTAAGAAACTTTATTACAATAATTTACTATGTCTTGTTTTCTGAAATTGCAATTTTATGCACCTGATGATCATGGTCTGGAAAGTTTTAAATAATATTTTCCGGGTCAGTAAAATGTAAATATATTTTAGGTTTTTCATTCAAAAAGGAGAAAATTAATTGTTAATTGAAGACAATCTTATTTTCTTACATATCATACAGGTATTTACTATGATTTCTTGTATATTTACCTCAAACAATAGTTATGCATATTAACATATAAAACTATTCAATAAAATGTATTGAAATTAAAACAGTTGTAAGTGAATCATAAATTTAGTGCAAATACTATTGTGGTTCATTTGCTTCTCTTGGTGAATGAGTAGAATGACCTATGTACGTGTATAATGCCTTAAAAAATAATTTATCTATAAAAATGATATTAAATCGAAAAAAACTGTTAGAAACATAAATCATTATTTTAAAAAAATTTAAAATTCGAAAATGTTTAAAAAAAACTAAAATTAAAGGACCAACTATCAAATAGTTAATTAATAAACAGTCAGTTTTTGGAGATAGCATTACCGTTACCAAATATATGTTTAGTAGTTATTGAAAATGTGATGTATTCGTAACCCTTTATTAAAAATTAAATTTTTTTGTTACGAATGTTTGAAAATTATTTTACAGTTGTTTTTAGCATAATAAACTTAAAACTATATTTATATTTTGTATGTAAGCATTAAAAATCCATTGTATAAAATCGGTAATAAATTCTTGTACAAACAAAAAAAAATAATACGTTTGGTACCTAATTATTAATTTATACATTAATTTTGTCTATCCCGGACTATTATAGCAATCTAAACCCATCTAATGTTTCAAATATTTGGTTCCGCTCTACTCACTAGACATACCGTTAGGTATACCAAAATCGGAATCGCACTAATGCTACTTTACTTAACCGTATATTATGTTATCTGAGTGCTTATAGTACACAATGGTGAGAGCTTTGATTACTTTTAACCTTCCTAGTGATATATATATATATATATATATATATATCTATATATATATATATATCTATTTACATTCCAGACATCATTTGATATTGACAGATTTAAAATACATTGCGTTTTCAGTATGTTCTATGGTCAACTAATAGTTTTCAATATTTTCATTTAATCTCTAAGTAGTCTGTATCCGCTAGTTCACAAACGCGAATAGTGTTAAGCATAATTAAATCGATAAATACTAGAGGGGGAGATAAAAGCTATTGTTCTCAATATACTTTTTAACGACGTTCAAAAGTTCTAAATATATTCACACACACACACACACACACACCCACACACACTTATAAAGATTTCGAGTGCTGGAATTTTCCGTTTCCTTTTATCTTCGGAAAATACAGCAAAATCCAGGTTCGTGGAACTTCGACGAAATAACGTTTAGGTTAAAATTTTAGTATAAATACCAATTACCGGATTTACAGCGGAAAATGTTTTCGAAGGCGTAGTGTTCATAGTGTTCTTGTGCTACAATGTTTGACTAAGAAATTACAACGTTATAAGACTGCATATTTTATTCAGTATAGCTGCAACTTCTTTGAAAGACAATATTTCACGGAAACCCGTTAGAGACACCCTCAAAAATATTTACTTTATTGAATTCAACAATAAATATTTTTATTTTAATGTTTTACACGGACGGTTACAGTCGATGTTATCACGTCCATAGACTTTATTGCGTAGTGTTCACATATGGACATAAAATACACAATCGATTTAGACTATTCAGGTACGTTCTTTTTTATTATATGTATTTATAGTATATTCGTATACTTATGAGGCGAATACTGTAGGTACCATTTTGTTGACTTTTTTTTTTGTCAACCATTTTGTTAACTTTTGTTACTTTTACATTATTAAAAAAATAATATTTTTATAATGTAACACGAGTAGAGCCATTTAGAATAATAGCTAATTGAAAATCTTAAAAATCATACGTTTTTGAAAAAGAAAAGAATCACAATTATTTTGCATTTTTCCAGTTAAATATTAACACTTTGAATCTATTTTCATTTTTACATAAATGTAATGGATCGCATTGTTTTCAACCATAAATAGTATTTTTGTACGAATAAATGAAATAAAAATATTTCATGATTTGTTTTTATATGAAATCATTTCTATGCGTTTTACACTTATTATAATTCACCAGGAGTAACTAAAGTGTAAAAGCACATTCACCTCTACTCGTACTTATGATTTTTTGTTTATAGAACATACGATTATAAAAAGTGTTTGATATTAGATATGCATCACAGTGATATTGTCTCTTTAGAGAGTAAAAGGGGACTTTTTTTAAATCATCAAGTTTTACCGTAAAGAGTTGAATAACATATTTTTCATTTCTTCTATAGTGTTTACAGTATATATTACAATTATACTATGTATATGCATTCAAATATTTCAAAAGGTGTTGAACGCATTCATTTCATTTAGTTTTAAAAGTTTGACGACACAACTCTCATTGTACAAAACTATTTTTAAATATATTTGAAATTAAACAAGACGAACATTTGGTATTTATAAACAAGCAGTGGTTGTAACAATCGGGTGGAAATTATAAAAAAATGTAATATAATTACATCACTTTATTGAGCGAAAAGACTCAATCATTCTGCGTGGCAAGTCGTTTGCATAAATTATTTTTTAATTTTTCTTTTTCGTAATAAAACCAAATGTTTTAAACGTGTATATTTGCTTCTAATTACTTTTTCGAATAGCAGACTTCCATTTTGTCCAACAATTATAATGTATGTTTTGAACTTTTATTTATTTTATTAGGATTTTAGTGTTTGAACCGACATTATAAGTAAAAAGTTTACTAGGTCATAGTTTAAGTAGTTTGAATGTTTTATTTGCATAAGAAAAAACTGATGACAGTTTTGAGAGTTACTTAGAAAATAAATCAAAATTTGGAGTATAATAGGGTGTCGTAACACTTTAAATCGATGATCAATCATCATAAACGAATAGTGATTTTAAGTAAAGCTCGATTTTCTGTAATAAGTTTAAGCCAATCCATTTTTGATAGAGTATTGAGATTTTTAGGAAACGTAAAATGGAAATTTATGTTTTATGGTTAAGAATACTTACGTTAAGTGTATTGCATTGTGTACTGGAATTAAATTCGTAAATATTAATATGACTCATAAATAAATTTTGAATCATGAAAAAAAATACGGTTACTTTTTTAATCCTACTAAAACCAGTACAAACAAATGTATTAATATTATACTTGTATGATTTAAGTATTAAATTATAAGCTTAAAGATTTATAGAGATATTATTTTTAAAAATGTTTGATATTCCTGAATTATAACCATAACTTGGACAGTAATATGAATTGATATCGTGTTGTACTTTTCGATATTCCCAAGGTTAGTAATTTTAATTTATAATAGGCGATTGAAATTTCTGTACCATTGACATTGTTATAAATATTTTCAGAACAGAATAATTAATATTGTAAGGTAAAAAATGATATCTTCAATGTACCAAGTGAATTAATATTATTATTGAACGATTGGTCTACTTCAAGCTGTTGAAGGATTCCTATTAACGAATAATCGGTACATAAATAATAATACCTAATAACATAATAAACCCTTTCTGTGATAATCAAAATAAAATCTTCCTCATGCTTGAAATTTAAAATTATCATTAGTTGAAAACAACAATAGTTTCAAAAAATACAATGCATTTATTGTTGATTATAATGAACTAGTATTGGCATATCATATATTTAACGTTCTTTTTGACTGTCGCTTATTATTACACTTATGCCCGATCATTTTTTTTTTCCAACAAGTACTATTTGTTTTAAAATTAACCGTTACCGATTTTGGTTATTATTAACTATTAGTGTTAGGACTTATTAACGGATGTTTACCAAAACCAAAAATTAAACAAATATTCGCATAAGAATTACGGATATAATAAATTTTTATAGCTGTTTAGACATGTGTTAAATCATTGTAAAAAATATATTTAGTTCTATTTACTTTTGTTGCTTGGAGTTGAGTTGATAAGCATCAAATATTTGTGAACTGTGATGTTTGCAACGTTTTTGTCGATAGTCTAGTATCGAAGTTATTTATTTGAAGATCTGGATCCAGAGTCTATTTTATTTTAAGAACATTATATGCACATTTTTGTTTTGGTACCTTAAAATATCAATATCTTATTTAGTATCCATAGTAATCAATATTTGGTTGACTGATAAATTTAATTTTAATTTGTTTTTTTTAAATACTAAATGTATTACTAAACTCGGCGATAAAGAACAACACACTTAATATTAGTAATTGATCAATTTAAACTATACTCTACCTCTATATAGTTGAAATTAAAATTTCCTCGGTATCTCGCTTAATATTTATTCATGGTTTATTTATTTCTTTCTAGCTTTTATCTGTTTTTATCTATGGCTTTTGTTTTTAAGCAACAACTTTAAGGAAAATTAAAAAAAAAATTTCTTAACTTATACGTATATTTCATATTTCATTGATGGTGTTATAGACACACCTATGTATCCATTTACAAATAAAAATAAATGTCACTTCACTTTAAAATTTACTATAATTCTGATATGAGAAATTTTGAAAAAGGAAAATAATAATTAAAATATAATAAAGCTCTGAAATGCTCTGTATAATAAATGCAGTATATTAATGTTCTGAAAAGCTTTGTATGAAAATTCGAATGCTCTGTAAGACTAAGACTGACTTGTGTCGTGTGAGTGAAGGAAAATTAAATTACAAAAAAGTTACGAAATCATAACAAATAATTTATTAATAAAATATATTTTATATATATATATATACAAATAAACTTTTACATGTTGGTCATTTTATATTTTTCTTCTGGTTTGTGATTTAAAAACGCAATATCTATCCATTTTCAGGGTTCCGCGTTTAAAATTTAAAGGAATTTTAAATCGACGTTTTATATTTATAAAAAGTAATAAGGGTACTTTCAAAATGCAATTCAATCACATGCATTCGCAATATGGACTGAAATTGGGTTTTTGTAATACAAAGTGAAATAAACACGAAACTCACCTATTTATATCTTTACATATTCTTACAATAAATGTATAAATTGGTATATATTTTTCCTGCATGATGTTAAGTAATATTGATCACCTAATTTTACCACTTATTTCATAGCGGTTAGTGATACTAACTACCTACAAAATATTTATTTATTTATTTTTTTATTTATGTAGTTATATATATATATGTAGTTATATATAGTTAGTGTTCTAACCACCATAATAAGTCAGTTTATGTATCATCGGAAATCATGTGATATTTAATATTTTAAAATTCAATATTATTTTGATTTATCATCTTGTGCCAGAAAGTGTTGAAAACCATATGGTTATTTCAATGTTTATTCCATTTTTTATAAAAAAAAAAATCATTCCAGTTAAATTTAATAGTAGTAAATACATTGTGTATTATGTTGTTTAAATCGAAATTAAAAAAAATAAATATATATTACCCATTTTAACTGTTAATAAAGTGTATGCTTTTGATAGGAAAGTTGTATACGGGAATACATCGTCAACCACATAATTTACCTAAATTTTTATATTATTTTATTACATATGTACATAATTATAACTAACGATTTGTATGAAGTTTAACGTATTTAAAAAGTTTATATATAAAATATTATGTTATTAACGCAGATCTAACTCAATGATATTTATTCAGTTTTTCATTCGTTTCACACGTTTCATTCGAACAAACATATAGTTTTATTTGATGAATAGATACTTACTTTAGCAGTGAAAGACCGCGTAAAACAATTATACATGGACAGCACTTATCTTTGGCCGATTTTATTGTATTCTTAATTACCAATAATTATTTTTAAGGGTTATCATTGAATTCGATCTAAAAGTATATCTAAGTATAGGGAATACATAACACGACATGCGAGTGCATAAGAAAAAGTGTTTGAAGAAAAAAGTAAACCTTTATCGATTAATTACATAATTATTATTTGATATTAGTAAAATCTGATTTAAATATTGGTAAATATTTATTTACACGTTAACGTTCCGTGTCCGTATCTGGCGTTTTAAGTTTGTGGATTTATTATGAAACGGGAAAGTTTACAAATTTTCATTCTATTTTTGTTCCGTTTCCGTATTTATAAATTTGTCGGAGACAATGTTTTTGGAAAATTCACTGATACGGATACGTTAGAGATTTCTTCTTCATCTAGTTACAACGCAAGTATAGCTTTAATACCATCGAAGTTCTTGGCTATATTTTCATTCAAATAACTAATAAAACATTTAATAAAAATGTATTGGCATATAAATTGTAATTAAATGTTATATATTTTATCATAACACAAAACTAAAACTGTACGAACGTGGATTTCATACTGACGTATATATATATAGTACTGCACAGAAGTAAGTTAGTATAGGAAAAAGTATAAAAATCATTTTCACTGATGTCTGATACTGAACGGATACAAATCGGTTACGTGTAAATAGGCCTTTAAGGTTTATTTACACATAACCGTTCCGTATCCACACCATCCGTTCAGTATCACGGCAAATATATTTACGCATAACCGATTTGTATCCATGATATCAGTTCGATATAAAATCGGTGAAAATGGTTTATATAGTTTTTCTATACCAACTTATTTCGGTACGGTACTAAATGTCATTATGAAATTCACGTTTGTACAGTTTTAATTTTGTGTTATAATAAAATACGTAGTATTAAATTCAAAATTTTTACATTAAATCTTACGAATTCGTACCTATTTTTATTAACTGTTATATTGTTAATTATTACAACTCCACGTGAAAACGAACCATTTCAATAAACTCAAATGGATTTAGTTTTTAATTTATCGATACTAATCGTGAATGTAGTATATATAATTAAATCAATTGATTTAAAAAAATTTTATTTTAAAAACAAATGTTATAATTAATTCAAAAACTGAACAAGTACAGTTGAAGTTCGCAAAGTTCAGACTTCCATAATAATAAATCGGATGACTGTTCCCATTGTTTCGTGTTTTCCATATCCGTATCAGTAAAGTCCCTAAAAGAATTGTCTCCGTCAAATCTAAAAATCCGGCCACAGACAAGGTACGGACACGGAACGGATACTGAACGGGCATGTGTGATGCATGCTCATTTCATAAAAAGTATATAAACCTAAACATCGGACACGGACACGGAACGGACACTGAACGGCCATGTGTAGGGCTAAGTAGTTCGTGAGTGAGTTGATTTAAAGAGTTGACAATTTTAGGTGAACTGAATGAGTTAAATCATTGTGTCACAATTCAATGACTTAATAACTCAGTATTACACACAAATTCCTATTTATATATCAACCATACTTTATATATATATATACATACATCATTGTGTATATCTGTGGTATTATCTCCTAATTATTATCAGTTCCCGACTTATCATGTTGTCAGCTCATGACTAATGAGTTGTGTCAATTGAACTACCTATGCAGTTCCCAGGAGTTGTTGTATATTCCCACTGAATCAAATCATTCATCAGAACCTGATACTGAGCTGATGGTGTAAAAGCATATTTATCAATAGCGTTGCTAATAACAAAACGCAAACAATATTGATTAAAATCCCGATCGATTGTAAACACCGTATTATAAGTGCTAGGTTCTGAATGCAATGCTGATTTTATCACGTTATAAGTACAATATTACTTGGTTAAATTTTAGAGGGTTGAAAATAAACGTGAAACTAATGCTTGCGTTGCCGGAAAAAACTGTCGAAACCAATTCATCCCTCCTGTCTTACCTTCTGATGTCGGTCAGTAAATAAAACGAATACCGACACGCACATGCACACGTGCACACGCGTGCATACACACTTACACCCCTATACACTCACACACACACACACGCGCACACATAAGCGAAGTCGTATTGCGGTCACTCGTGTCGGTCGGCAATCAGTCAATTAAGTTCGGAGTTCGTCGAGTGGGCCAACAGCGACGTTGGAAATCCTCATTCTCTCTCTTTCTCTTTGTATGGGAAAAGTTTTACGGAACGCAGCGCAACAGCGTAATGCTACGGCCTGCGGGGTGAGCTACGGTGGTCGGGCAACGGAGCACAAAATACTGTTTAAAACTTGGCCTCCGCGCGCGCTGGTATAACAATGTAATAATAATATAATGCAGTTATGTTTGTTGCCACTGACAATCTTCTCTCAGACGCCGTCGTTGAACGGTCGAGGGAAAGTTTTTTGGCGCGAAGTTTACTCGGGACTTGTTTTCTGAAACTTTTTTCCCACTCGCCCGCCATCACCCCTGTTCGACACTCTGCCCCAGAAAACTTTTACCGGTAGTCAATGCATATATATACACCACGCGGTCGGTGTGCGGATAGGGCGGGCAAGAGGTTAGAGAGTTAACTTCGGGATTACTTTTGATGACGTAGATTATTGAATCGGCCGCGGCCATTTAATCCGTCGAATAAACATTTCCGGTTCACTCTCGGCAATCGCTTCCACGCCCGTCTACATCGTTGATTGCTCATATGTAATACGTGAATAAACATGAAATAATTATTATTAGATTATTTATTATTAGATATATACGTACGGAGATTTTATTTTTCTACGTCCATCATAATACATGTGCAATAATAATAATAATAATAATAATAATAATAATAATAATAATAATAATAATAATAGTAATAATAATAATAATAATAGTAATAGTAAAATATTACTGCGCAACGCCGCAGAAAATACAATGACGTAAACGTGTAAATCGAATTCCGTTATAGTCATCGTACTGATCCGGATTTTACTCGACTGTACGCACGGTATAAGATATGTGGGAGAAAAATCGCAGAAATAAATTAGTACGAGCACACCTGCTTTCATCGTTGTACGGAATTGATTTTTTTCCACCTAGTTAAACGTTAGAAACCGACGATTTGGTCTTAAATGTACTTACTTACTTCTAGAATTGTACAGGTCTTTAAGGTCTATCACTGCTACAATACCATCCCTCTCTATTTTATACACGTTCTTCTGCGTTTCTTACACAGTTTTCGGTTCTGATTTTAATAACTTTTTTAATATATTTGTTTTTTAGTTTGCTTTTTATAAGCATTCAGATGATAATGAATGTTGACATAAAAATATGTACGTAAAACCTAGACGTTTCGGTTATTTTTATTCGTGGGAGCAACATTAATAAAAAAAATTGATTTTCGTCAGTTTCCTAATTCATTCAGATATTCGACGTACGCAAAAAATAATTTAAGATATAGTGATTTACAAATACAAATATTATTATATTAAATATTTTTTGATAATTAATTATTATAACGGTATGTATTACAGTGCGATGCATCGATTTTGCCGATTGAAATTACAATTGATAACTTCAGGCGAGCTTCATTTAAACTATTGAGCGATAATTAAATAGCAAATAGGATTGTAAACCTACCGTTCTGCAGACTTATACGTTTCACGATTATATGTAGCATGACGTTGTTTGATGACTTCTGTACGAGAACCATTTATTATTAATCCAACGAGTAGAGTGTACGCTCTACTTATATAACTAACTTTTATCACTTTTGAGCGTGATGAATTTATGGAAGTCAGACTTCAGATACGAGTACAATTATTGTTATATTATACAAACACTTAAAGCATTTCTTTCTATAATATATAATGTACATAATGAAGTATAATATATAGTATAATATATTAATAAATAACACATATATATTCCGTCTGTGTGTATGTCATTGAACTCCTGAACATCTCGACTGATTTTTATGACATTTTGTGAGCAATTATTTAATTCGAGAACGGTTTTGATTCACAATTTGATCCGATAGAAAATGTTTTTCACTAATATGAAACAGCTTAACAGGTTAAGCTTGAAATTTTTCCTTTTTTTTTTTTAGTTAACAACATTGGATCAAAACAAATCTTGATATTTTTATTTTTTAGATTCTGAACGGAGTGAAGAATGTATTGATTTTACAATGATGTGTGTTTTTTTTTGTGTCTGTCGACACGATTTGGGGCAGTAAAAATGCTTCGATTGCCTTATGTAGCAACTTTTCTGAAAGGAGAGTGAATCTATTTGGTACTTTGGGGGGTCAAAAGTAAAAAATTTTCAATATTTATAAATGCGACGGGAAAAACCCTAAAAAAATTTGGGAAAAACGGGAGTTTTTACGCAAAACCAGTTTTCGACATAATCAAATTTTTTATTTTGCTATAACTCAAAAACTAATCGATGTAAATATTTGAAATTTTCACCAAATCATTAGATTAGCGTTGAAATTTTCACTTTTTTAAGTATTTTTTTTTTAAAATAACGATAAAAGTTTTTTGGCTGCCCAGAAAATCTTGAAAATTTAATACAAGGTTTCTTATAAGTTGTTCCTTAACTGATAAAAAAAAATCTAAAATCGTAAGTCACAATTTTTTTTTATAAGTGCTCAAAGTTCCAATTTATACGAAATATGTAAAAATCACGATAATTTGTAAGTTATTTTGTAGATAAAAATTCATAAAATTTTTTCTGTTCATGCTTAAGGTTCAAAATTTTCACACTAGGTTATCTATAAGCTACTCTACAAAAATCTTTAAAAAAATTTCTACCGGACTTAGAGGAAAAAATTTTATGACTGTTTGAAATTTAAATATTTACGAAATTGCATAAAATAGCGATTTATTCTCAAACGATTTTAAATATTTGTTATAATTCAAAATTTTTTTTTATAAGCGTTTGAACAGCGTATATTGACATAGAATTACATGTAAAATATAATATAATGTATAATATTCTAGACTGACAAATGATATCGGTTTTTTTAAAATGCTCTAACTCAAAAACCAAAAATCGCAACAACTTGAAATATTCACCAAATATTTATATTGACGTTCTCTATACATGGTTAAGTTTTCAAAATATTTTGACATATTTTGACATATTTATAGACAATTTAAATTTTCGGTTTTTCTAAATTTTTCGTTTAAAAATAAAATATACTTATTACAATATTTATAAATAACATTGTATTATATTCTAGACAAACATATATCATCTCCGTTCAGAATCGTTTTTCGTATACAATGATACCTATCATTGAATTCAAATTTAACAAATCCATTATAATGACCTATCCTATGAAGAGTCGCACTTCACCCCCAAGTGTACAGCAGAGCGAGGCCCATCCGGTTCTTTTTTTACTTAATTTTTTAAAAAAAAATAATTGCCTAATTTAAAATATTATTTCGCTATAAAAAAATAAAAATTATCAAATTACTGTAAAAAAATATTACGGATTGTGAATATACGTGTTCGTAAAGAAAAAAAAACTAAAGAGAAAACTAGATCGGAGAATATAATCTAAAATCGGAGTTTAAATTAAATTCATTGACCTAAATACCGCATTATATTATTTCGGGAAAATGTAATTTTTGGCCGTTGAATCAGATTTCCAGAACACGGCGTGAACAGGTATTCTACGAAGGAATGGTTAAAATGTTGGCTGGATACTATACGGTCTCGTTGATAATAAAAATAATAATATCCCAAGAAATAAAGCTTATGCGTCGTATTCTAATTAGAAACGGTAATAAAGTAAAAGTTAAAATTATTTAGATATTATTATTATGTAGAATGGTTGGTACATAACCGGCTGATGATATTAATTCATAGTAAAATATATCAAATTTTAACGTCTAAATCGCATCTGAAGTTGTCTGTAATGAGAAACGCAGTATTTTGTTAGCGATAATTTCGCAACTGTGTTTTATTTCCGTGCGCATAATCTTCGATTGTTATTTGTTTTTTAAGTGATTTAAAAAAAAAAAAAAATATTATGAATTGGAATCGTCGTATTAATTGATAAGGTATTAAAACATAATATGAAAGAAGAAAAACCTCAAACAACATTTTGATCAAAACAAACTATAACGAGGTGCATAGGTAGATGTATCTATATAATTTAGTTAAAATTTTTTTCGTTTTTTTTACTTCAAATTCATATTTTATGTACGCGTTAAAATATACATATAAGCATTAAAAATGAATATTAAAAATAAACAAATAAATGATAATGTATGACCGAATTAAGAATTGTTCTAGGTTACTAATTTAATTGAATAGGAAAATTTCACATAACGAAATTGGTTCATGAGTGCCCGTATAATAAATAATTTTGTTTCAAAAAAAAGTTCACCATAGATTTGACCTTTTGGGCTCTGTCTATTTAAAATTTTTTATTTATTTTTTTTGTATTTTCGAATAATTACTGATTCCATTGGTTTAAACGAATTAAAATTTTTGTATGTCATATCAATTTTACATTTCATGTTTCTAAAACTAAATACTATTGTAGTATTCGATTACCACGGGGAAAGGGACTGAACCATTATAGTTCAATATTTAAATTTTAAATGACATGTGGTTATTACATAAAATATTAATAATTTCCAATGGAATTGTTATGCACAAACGGTCGACGGAAAGTTTTTTTTTAATCGTATTTTCTAACAATTCCATTTGTATAAGACGTCAACAGTGATTGTTATTATTGTATTCGTTGGTATTTGTGCTCAAATAAGTTAGTAATCTATCTATATAAAAGTTAACGTCTGTAAGTTGTGCGTTAATAACTCCAGAACTACTGCACCAATCGTCCTGAAATTTTGCACAGTGCTTGCTCACGTGCCTCCGAAGGTTATAGGCATGTTTTTATCAAAGTAATTGATAGCCTACTCCCCCACCTACACCCCCGCTACCAATCGCAAAAGTGTTGGTTATCGAACTCCTCCGAAACAACTTGACCGATTTTCATGAAATTTTCTGTGTATAGTTGGTAGGTCTAAGAGTAGGTTTAAGGCTAATTTAAAAAGGGGATTGACCTCCTCGGGAGGTGCTCAAACAGGAATTTTGAGATTTACGATAGAAATTTTTGTTTATAAATGGTTACTATGGGGGTTATAAGATTTGTGAATAATATTTATTTATTAGTGGTTGCCATTGGTAATATATAAAATTAATATAATAATTATTTGGTGTTTTGTAATTTGTTAATTTGCTCTAATGATTACTTGGCTCCCATGGCTGAGTTGCACTTACTGCAGTGAGTTACACCAAAAAGGAGTTGAAAAATCATAATTTTTTTGTGAATTTTTCGGGCCACGAAGTGCATAGGATTAGCTATATTATATATAAATTAATGTTTGTGTGCAGATCTGTGGGAAGAAGATAGGATAATTTAAAAAAGGTTAAATTTGGTTTTTTTTATTCATCGGATTTTAGTACGTTAAGGTTAGGTTAGGATTATGTATTAATTGATTATATTAATCCACCGTATTATGTCAAACTTGGTATAACTTTGATAATTTATTAGAGTTAAATCATACACTTACGTACAAACAGCACTAGGTCCGCGATCTACCGCAGGTAGATTGCCTACCTGATAATAAACTGCTGCGAATCAGAATTTTTATTCCGGGCAACAGAGAACTTAAGATAAATCTAGAACATCATCCATCGAATATTAAATAACGAATTGAACAAAGTTTGAATCATATAGAGTTGGTATATTTAACGAGCAACGAAGTGCACGGGATCAGCTTGTTTGGTATAATATCGAAAATAAATCAAAAAAGTATTTGTAATATGATATGATTAATTTTCATTTTCAATTGAAAAAAATATACACACATAGCCATAGTATTCAATAATAATACGGGCGTACTTAAAGAAAACGATTTGAAGTAATGCGTTTAATATGTATCTACCACTGCCACGAAATTATTGGAGCATTATAATCATATTCTTAAAACAAAATAAACAAACTACAGCGATTATAGTTAAAATTTAATTTACTTCAGGTTTGTTTTTAAATGAGTTTTTAGATCAAATACGTCCTACAAGTAAAATAACCGGGACACTTTAATTTAATAAAATGAACTAAACGTATTAATAAATACTCGAGCAACATTTCAAATGAATTTCTATAACAGATGATTGCGATAAATTGGTCGGTTTCGATGAGATCAGACAGTTAAATACGGACTACGTTTAGAATGAGTTCACAGTAAGTAATTGCATGTTTACGTCGTCGAATAGTTTTTGAACCAACAGTTCGTGGAACGGTGAATCGTACGTCGGGAAAGCTCGGTACTAAATTGAGGAAATGCCTGTTGAAGATCATAACGAACACGTCATTGTTCTTTGAAAGTATTACAAGTGGTACAGCTTAGGCCCGGGATAGCATCTCCTCGAAAATGATTAAGCGGTGAGGAGCGGAGGATGGTGTTATTGACAGTTCAAACGAAGTTTTTCAGCTCTTTGGTTATTCTCTCTGAACATACACCGCCGGCCCGGGGCATTTAGACCGCGCGCCTCAGGTTGGCCTGCGACCCCATCAGTCCGCCTCCGGTGACGCGCGTGTACACACACACACACATACAGATACGTATAGATTTACATTCGAGCTTCTTTGGAAAAATATAAAAATGAAAGTATAAATAAAACCTCGCGCGGGAATATTCATTTGGAAACTTTCGTGCGCGATTTCTTTCCGTGTCGCCCAGACGTGTACTGGCACGCGGAACAATATCATAATGTATGCGTAAAAACTTTGCCGCGACACGACGACAATGGAATTACCCGAAAACCTTTCAGTCGACTCGTACATAAAAACCGACTAACGGAACAGCTTAGGGTTGATAGGGTGGATGACGAGCGGGCGCGGTGATGACGGTGCGTTCGATATGAAAATAAAATGGAAATAACTTTCTGGTTACACGAAGGAAATGGAAGTCGAGCAAAAAAAAAAAAAAAAAATAATAAAAAAATAAATAAAAATGAAGAAAAGGAATCAAACATGTATTCACGAGAGAGAGAAAAAAAAAGAACATTATTTTACCGTTTCTATTTACTTTATGCTCAAAAATATGTTTTGCCCTTCCGGATGAATGATTAGGATAAACTATTCGAAGCATGTGAAGGAAATGTTTTTATTCCCCTTTCATTTAGGTAAACATTTCTACCAAGTCATAAAAGTTACGTCGGACTCTGTGCAGTAGATGCTAAATTCACGTGTACACGAAGCGGTATACTGTTGCACTCTACACCACTCGGTACTTTTAGCCCGAGAGCTATTGTCTTACGATCGATAAAGAAAGGGCTATGATGTGAGAAGATTAAAAAAAAATATATTGTTTACATCTTGTGTTTAAATTACAAAAGTGAAATATACATTTAAATGACATTTTTGATCATGTTTTCTTTCTTTATTATTGTTATTATTATTATTTTTTATTATTATGCAAATTGTATTGAAGCTAACTTGTAACAAACTTTTAATATACTACCACTATTACATTATAAAAGAAGTTTTGTGAAATAAATCATTCAAACGTTATACCACGTGGTTGCCATTAGAGGCACTAATATTGTTTGCCATATTTTTGTTAAAAAAAAAAAAAAAATGTTTCAACATCAAAATACTCATTCTCTTCTTTTACTCTCCACTAAGTGCGTATGCAAATTCCAATTATGAAATATGCTTTAAAATGTCAATCAAAATAAATATAAATAAATAAAAATAATTTCTTTCGTATTTATTTTAGTCAATACTCGGATGATACCATAACAATGCGAGTTTAAGTCGAATTGTCACAGAAAACATTTTTAAATATCTGATTAACTTCATTAAATTCCTACCTTTTAGTTTTCAAATAACTTCTTGCACTAATAAGATTAAGTTCCCGCACAAAGACCACGTCGTACAATTAAGTCTGAATTGTTATCAATCAAATGATATGCTCAAACCTTTCTTAAAATATCAAATTGTTATCAGTAAACATACCTTAATTCGTTATTCGTTGAATATACTATACTAAAATCACTTTATTGTTTAGAAATTCACAATTACCTCGAAAATATGCAATAATTATAATAAAATATCATATACCCAGGCGTGGACTGGCTGGGGTGCTGGGATGCTACAGCATCCCTTGCCCTAAAATATATTTGCCCCTATCACTTATCAGTATAAATGTGCCTTAATTACTCCATCTAAAATGAATGTGAATTTTGAAGACGAATACCTACCTATTATATTTCTCTGATAAAGTTGTAGATGGATCTATTATTTATATAATAACTATAACTACCATAAAGAATACATTTAAAGTAGGTAACTAGTAAGGAAATAAGTTAATCAGTTTGAGTTGTTTTTTTATATACCTATATTAAATTTACTTTATTAAATTATTATCAACACATTCTTCATAAGCGGCACTTGGCTCGATAAATTATATATTTATTAATATTATAGTTATTGTACTGGAAGTGAGAGTGAGCATACAAATGTATTACTGAGATTAATGTGAGTATTGCTTTTAGATAGCTGGTACCTATATATTTGTATTTTTATTATACATCGTCATATATCTACTACCTTTATACATCGCAATGGCTAAAATCAAATTTATAGTATTTTTAAGGTAATCAAATATAATACTTGAATGTTTAATAACAGACTATCAATTTATTTTTATTTATTTTTACCATACAACGGTCGAACATTTTAATCTAATATTATACAATTTTGTTTGAATGTTTGTAGTCATTTTTTAAGTTCCTATTTACGTTTTTAACGTATTTTCAATATTTTATCAAAACAAAAGAATATATTTTATAAATAACCTATATGTTTTTAATTTGCCCTAAACATTTTTGTTATTTGCCCTTAAAATTATTTAGCATCCCGTGCCCTTTTTTACCAGTCTGCGCCTGCATATACCTTACACTTTTCTAACGATACAATTTTATGAAATTCTCATATTTCTATTACATGAACATTTTTGCAGTGAATTTCATAAAAAAACTATGAAAATCTTAAAAAACAACGAATGAAAAACCCAAAATTAAAAAATGAATAAATATTCACACTGTTTAGAGTAAATTAATTTGAACGTAAAATCATCCTTACATAAAACACATAAACATAAAGTCCTTTATACTTATATTTTAACAATCCTCAAAACAAATAATTTCACCTGCAGCTATGGTAAATACTTTGAATACATTTAAAAACATCCAATATAAAGTTAAACGAATTCACGACTAATTAATATACGGCTTTTTTATGACAAGTAAATTTATTTTATTTTTTCTTCGTCGTATAAATATGCGTAAATATATGCATTTTGTTATTTTTACACTAAAATCAAACAAATCACAATTAATATAATATATATGAAGTAATGATCATGTGATTATTTTAAACACGACCACGAACCACAATACCGTGTAATTCAATTTTTCATCCTCACAAAAAAAAAAAAATAATAGTAATAATAATGAAAAAAACATTAATTTTGCACCAAAACTACAAAGTAATCATTGAGGAGTATACTTTCAGATTTTGCTGATTTAGTCGTTTCCATGGTTTCATTTTATACAGTGTTGCCAAGTGTTAATGATTTAATATTAACAATAAAAATTACCATGACTTAACCCGTTAAGGGATGAGATTAATTTATCAAAATATGTATTTCATTAATTAAATAATTGTAAATTCTCGAATTAACTATTTTTAAATTATTACAATCTAAACACAACAAGTAGTCCTGGCCATATCATTTTTATTTTGAAAACAATATCATTATACTGCCTTTGCCCTTTATTTAATTAACTATAACATAGTGTTTTAAAATATATTTGATTGTTATAATTGTTTTTATACATAACTTGTAGATATATATATAATGTCTTCGCCGTCTCCTATTTCGATGGAATAACTATTCTAAATATTTGTTTTGAATAACACATTTTAATTTTATTTTTTCTACATTCTCGTGCTTATTAAATATTATTTATTTAATACAACAACTTTAGGTGGATAAAAAATTTTCTTTTCTTTTTTTTATTTACGTGATTTTAATAAACTCTGTTGAATACAACTTGATTCGTTTTCACTAATCAAATATCATTCATGTATGTAATATAGTTTGTCAACATGTTGCTCCTTTTCGTACTCCATAAATAATATTTAAATCAATAAAACACGTCCCTACCAACTTCTTTAAGTTTAAGACTTTCGAACTTTTATTCACGATAGTTTCGCATCGGGAAAAATTTACAGAACCCTATATTATGGAGAAAAGTGGTTATTAGACCCTTACTATGAAATAACTTGAAGATGGTTAAGCAGCTAATTTTCTATTATGAACGCTTCAACAAATAATCAATGTATACTAGTGTGTATGCTGAATAGCTCCTATTCATTTGATGTTTTCCAATTAAAATGTCACTGAAGTGTAATTAATTTACGAATACCATAGACCGATGAGAATTCATCAAAAAGCGGAATATTATTTGTAATTAATTTTCCACTAGTATTGCACGTGCATATCTACTAAAACGTTAATGATGCGATTTTTTATTAAGTTAATTAGAATAATTAAACATTACAACTATGTGAATACACTACCGATAGCCGGGTATTCAAATATTAAATTAAATTTCAAAGTAATTTTATAATTTTTTCTAGGTAATTAGAGTCAAAAACTTTCTAGTGAATCACTTTTCAATTAAATTAATTTTAAATTGTACAACGCTTTTCCAAAGAAAAGTTTCAGTTTTATTATTCGAGAAAATGATTTAATTAAATCTTTTCTATTTTTCTTTAATACTATTTTTGTCTATTTAAACACAAACGTGAACCTTGAAAAGTGGTTTCAAAGTTTTGAATATACTTTAATTAAAATTTAAAACGTTTTTCCTACGTCAAGCAGTTTATTTTTTATTTTTTCAATTACTTTGTTTAATATTAAAACAATCGCTATAACCTTTATGCTGTAATTTATATTCTGTTGAAAATTTTGTTAATCTATAAAAAGCTAATCATGTTTGTTTAATGTTTTTTGATTTTATATGTTACTAATGTAATCTTTGTACCTATTTTAAAGATCAACGTAATATTACTTACTAGCAATTTAAAGGTAGTAATTTTTAAAAATATATCGCATATTTCAAGTAAAATTTTTATTTTAATGACGATTTGATAATAATTTATACTTTATTTATATATTTTATAATGCATAAATATATACTTGACTGCTGTTTCTTAAAAAATTTCAAAAGGCATGAATTTAATTTCGACGTATATTATGAAATAAACATGACGTTACGCGTGATTCGAATGAGAGATACGTATTAGACATATTCATTAATACTGATAACATAATTTATTTTTATAAACCATACAATAAACAACGGTGGTTTGAGATTTTTTTTTAAATTTTCCGATTTCATATTTTATTTTCAAACTTTTTATTAATATTGTATTCGTAAAACAAGATTATAAGTAATAATTTTTTATAATATGATTGAAAGTGGAGTACCCAATACAATTGAAAACTTTGTATATATAATCTACTTATTGAATCAGCTATGTGTAAAAAAACTGAATGGGCTTAAAACGTTGCGCTGCTGATATGGTTTAGTATAATATTTTTATTTTAGTTGTAAGTGTTTTGTGTATGTAAAAAGGGTCAATTTATAATTTAAAAATCTGTAGTAGACACTGCTATCAATAAAAACAATTTTTTTTTATATAAGTTTTTTATTATAATTTTAAGAGTGTAATAGTGTAATCAATAATGTATAGGAACATATTTTAAACATTTATAAATAGAATTTTCAATTTGTTTAATACTACTCTTCTCAAAATATGTGAATTATTTTAGTTTACTACACTTAAGACTATTTGGTTTACATCGTATATATTTTTTTTCTCAAAAAGAAAATGAGTGGGACTATAATTTGATTTAATTTATGTATATTTATGATTATTGAAAAATTTTGAAGAATATTGTTATACAAACATCACAGAGAAACAAAATTAAATCACAAGGTTAGGTAATGCATTAATAAAAAAAAAAAAAAGAAAAATTAGAGGATCTATATTATAAAACTATGAAGAATAATAACTTCTGCCCATGATATAATTATTATAAAATATTGCATAATGTGGGTAGGGAATGATATAGAAAATTTGTAAAATGAAAATTATTTTAAAAACATTATAGTGAGTATATCATTTGATGCTTAAATTAACTATATAAATATTTTTTTGTCAAAATTTTAATAACTTTTTAAATACTAATGTTGAAAAATATATAATACTAAAACCAAAAAATGCCAAAAATTTTGTATGTGAATATCATAAATAATAATTTTTATTATACATCAAATAAAACTGTTTTATTTTATATAATTTTACGTTTTCCTTTTTCTTTTTATTATATTGTATTTCTGATATCAATTACAGTATATTCAGTGTTCGGAACGTTCTCATGTTCATGTTCAGTGTATAAAAAAAGAAACTCTTTCACGAACTAGTTCTATGAAAAAATAAATGCATTAATTTGTCTGTTCATTTCATTTATTTCACTTTGTATTTATGAATTATCAACCTGAATTCTGTATAAATGGTACAAAATATATAAGTAATATTCTAGTTTATATTTTAAATTTATACTTAACATATTATCAGTGCCGGCACTAGGTATTACGGGGCCCTGGACTTTAGGTTCCCAGAGGGTGGCAAAATTCTAGCTTTTTTTTAAATCAGGCTTTTTTTTAAAATAATACTGTTTTTTCTTCGAATTTTAAACACTAAAAATAATAATATTAGGTGAATCTTATACTTTTTTTTATAATAATGTGTTAACACAAAATTATTTACTAATAATAAAATAATAACTACTTAATTAAGTATATACAACAACAATATATAATTGAAAAAGGAACATATTCATTTTATATTAAAATACAGGAATGTGCAAAGCGGACTGCGGTCAAATACTCAATTAATATCGAACTTAATGTTAGATAATCAAATAAAATTTTAAGAACATAGCTTTTTCCCCTTCTATAATACGGCAATACGACCATACGACAATACGCGGAAAGCCTTTCAAAATAAAGAACAGAGAAAACTATAATTATAAAGATGATAAATATTTAGATTATTATTTATTGTAGGAATCCTACTCAACGGGTATCGTCAAAATATTACGCTTTCGTCGTATTGATAACGATTTACTTTGTATTTTGTACTATGACTACATTTATTACATTTACTACATTTAGATATTGTTTTCCAAATAACTGGTGATAGGCATAATATAAATTTATAATTTATTGATATAAAATATCAATGTGGCTTACGGTATTAAGATGATAATTAAAAACCCCGGGGCCCTTTAATAAGCACGGGGCCCTGGACAAATGGGATATTTATCCTCCCCTAGGGCTGGCACTGCATATTATAATCAACATGTGTTATTTTTACATATACTTGGAAAATGGTAAATACATTTTAACATACCCAAAATCGTTTAGATTTATTAAAAATATAAACGTCATTTACATTCATATTCTATTTGAGAAATGCTAGTGACGTTCGTGTGTCATTCACAATATGTGAACGTGAAAGCGTGAACGTGCGTTCACGAAAGACGTCCTTTCCAAACACTGTGTATATTATTAATCTTAATCTAAAATAAATATAAGGCTCCTCAATCCGTCTTATTATATGAAATTCGTACATTAATGAACTATATTACAATAAAATTTAATAGTATAATCTAAAACGTTTAAATAATTCGTATGGTGTACCATAAGTGAATGTTTTACAGCAATGTAATCTTTTAAATATTAGTTATTATTTAAGTTATTTATAAATTCACTACCAACACAATATAGTTGGATATCATTTTTAAACTCCATGTCTTCAAGAAGACTTGGTTAAAGAAAGTAGATTAATCAAAACAAATGTATCAATGTAATAATGTATGATTACAGTGGCGCCCAGACAGGTTAGCAAGGGGTGCAACTGCATGTGCTTTGTGGGGGGTGGGTGGGTAGGTATAGTCCCTATGGTTATAAGTACCTAGATTAAGTATAGGAGTCTAGTTATTTTAAGTGAATTTCACTTACAGATAACAATTCAATAAAATAACATTTTGTTTTTAAATAAAAAAAGAACCGGATGGGCCTCGCTCTGCTGTACAGTTAGGGGTGGAGTGCACCTCGCTTATAGGATAGGTCATAATTATAATGGATTTGTTAAATTTGAATGCAATGATAGATATCATTGTATACGAATAACGATTCTGAACGGAGTTCATATGTAAGTCTAGAATATAATACAATGTTATTTATAAATATTATATAAGTATATTTTATTTTTAAACGAAAAATTTAGAAAAACCGAAAATTTAAATTGTCTATAAATAAGTCAAAATATGTCAAAATACTTTGAAATTTTAACTATCTATAGAAAACGTCAATATAAAGATTTAATGATAATTTCAAGTTGTTGCGGTTTTTCGTTTTTGAGTTAGGGCATTTTGAAAAAACCGATATCATTTGTCAGTCTAGAACATTCTACATTATATTATATTTTACATGTAATTTTATGTCAATATTCGCTGTTCAAACGCTTATAAAAAAAAATTGTGCCTATGGATTTTAATAATTTTTGAATGACATTAAGAACTACTTCTGTGGAATCTTCGATTAAATTTTCAAGTATTTTGTAGAAGCCAAATTTTTTTTATCACCGATTATAAAAAAAAAATGTAAAAAAATCGAATATTTTAAATGCCTATAAGTGGCTTAAAAATCAATATAATATTTTGAAAAAAATATGACATAAAGGAAATACCAATCTTAACAGCTGGTAGAAATTTCCAAAATCTGCGACTTATACTTTTTGAATTATAAAAAATATTTAAAAATCGTTTGAGAATAAATCGCTATTTTATGCAATTTCGTAAATATTTAAATTTCAAACAGTCATAAAATTTTTTCCTCTAATTCCGGTAGAAATTTTTTTAAAGATTTTTGAAGAGTAGCTTATACATAACCTCGTGTTAAAATTTTGAACCTTAAGTATGAACAGAAAAAATTTTATGAATTTTTATCTACAAAATAACTTGCAAATTATCGTGATTTTTACATATTTCGTATAAATTGTAACTTTGAGCACTTATAAAAAAAAATTGTGACTTACGATTTTAGATTTTTTTTTATCAGTTAAGGAACAACTTATAAGAAACCTTGTATTAAATTTTCAAGATTTTCTAGGCAGCCAAAAAAATTTTATCGTTATTTAAAAAAAAAATACTTAAAAATATTGAAAATTTCAATTGTCTATAAATAGCTTAATAAAAGTCAAAATACTTTGAAAATTTAATGGTGTATAGAGAACGCTAATCTAAACATTTGGTGAAAATTTCAAGTATTTACATCGATTAGTTTTTGAGTTATAGCAAAATAAAAAATTTGATTATGTCGAAAACTGGTTTTGCGTAAAAACTCCCGTTTTTCCCAAAATTTTTTAGGGTTTTTCCCGTCACATTTAAAAATATTGAAAATTTTTAACTTTTGACCCCCCAAAGTACCAAATAGATTCACTTTCCTTTCAGAAAAGTTGCTACATAAGGCAATCGAAGCATTTTTACTGCCCCAAAACGTGTCGACAGACACAAAAAAAAAAAAAAAAAAAAAAACACACAACATTGTAAAATCAATACATTCTTCACTCCGTTCAGAATCTAAAAAAATGGGTGGGTGGCTAACTTTAGATAGTTGCATGTGCTCTCAAAATACCTCTGTGCGCCACTGTATGATTACATTTTCCAATAATAAAAAAGAAAAAAGAAATGTTCAAGAGATTCTCTTCGACCTGTCGGTGAAGTTGGTTAAACTCCGATAATCCAATATCCATTTACATAATAAGTTTGATAAGTATGTCTTTATTTTTAAGATAACAAGAAATATTTTTTTCTATAATAAATAATTCCGAAAATCTATCTTGATGCATACACATGTGTAAACAGATTTTTATTTTTCTCATTGTTGAGAAAGATCATCATATGTACTAAAAGAAATTAAAAGAGAGAGTGACAAAGATAGGAGTATACTTATTTATTAACTATAAATTTGATAATATTTTTAAATCAGCAACTACCTATATTTCCTTTAAATTAATCTCTCCTCTGAATCATTAAAAGAAAAATGCATGGGGATTGAATAAAAGTAAAAGGCTAAGATCTCCCTAGTCCCTCTAATTGTGCCTATACATATATATCATATTATTTCTCATTTATTAATATATACTCATATTGATTTAAGAATTAAACAATAAAATTTGTAGTTTAAAAATAATAAAAGTTAAGTAATAATAATAAAACGTTAACAATTATTTAAGGAAATGTGCGAAAAAATAATATAATTTAAATTAAAAGTTTTATTAAGTTTACAATTAAAAATATAAAAAAACAGTAATGATTTATCTGTACCTGTACTTTAATGCCTAATGCATATTTTCACAAAAACAATTATAACCTTCTCTTGATTATACGCTTTAGTATATAATAATGCATTTCTAAACAATTTTTAACTATAAAGTTTAACGGCAGGATAAAGAAAACGTTTGATTCAAATTGTTTCATTCACTCGCGTCATCATGAAACGTTCGATTGCAATCGGATCAAGTCAATGATTAGTAAGAATATTGAAAGAAAAAAAATGCGTTAGAAAAAAAGTGTACGCTCAACAGTAACAAAAGTTGATGAAGGAGACGCTCGGCTTTAATTATTTTACAATATTTCATACAAAGCTCTTGCCAATTAAGAATGCAGTGAAACGGTTGGCTGGAGAAATTAGTTTATATATACTATTTTTGTACAGTCTCGATTCAAAAACAGTCATTAACGAGTCAAGCGATTCTCCTAGGAACAATTTATATCGTTCAATAATAACTAAACAAAAAATGCAAATAAGAAGTTATTGGAAACGCAGGAAGGTACAAGTTTTCAAATGTACATTTCAATTGAACGAGAGTTTGAAAATAAAATCGAGCTCATACAATTTAACAAAGTATGTACTTGTATATTGGCCGTGGCTGTTGATATTTTTATTTTTATTTCAATTTGATGTCTGTATCCATATAGCATGAGTGTATGAGAATTTTTTGCATTTTTTTTATAATTTTATAAGACATAATCATTACGTACCTATCGTTTAAAGTGGTTCACTATGACGTAAGTCTTACAAGTTGGAATGAACAAAAAAAAAAAAAAAAAACGAATGAACTTATTGAAAATAAAAACTTTTAAAGAAATCGAATCTAATAGGTACACTTCTATTTACTTTACAATAAATGCTGATGATTGTTAGTATGACTGTCTGAAATTAAAAATTAATTATATATTCGTGTTCATTCAGAACATTTTTTGTACAATAGTTTTCGTGTTGATTAAATATGATTTCTGTGATATTTGTAGTTACAAAATAAATATTATTTTCATTATTATTAGTATAAGTTAAGTATTTTTTTTTGTTATAATTGTTTTTACTATTTTTAAATGTTTGATAAACAAAATCAATAAGGTAAAGTAGCATGTTTTGACAATTTTCTATACGAAGCAAGCTAATAATGTTAGAATTTAAATAAATTCTGTTGGGCTTGTATCATATTTTATAGCCATATAATTTCTTTGGTAAAATAACATTCTTGAAATTCTACCATATAAGGTAATATGATGAACAAACACCTAGTTATCTATAATCTGAAACATTCCGATGAAATAAAATATTCATAATGTTGAGAATCTTAAATTAAATATTTTATATATCATTTTTTTTTATACCTTCCTAAACTAGAAACAGTTGTATCATGCTTAATACTATACAACTTAAATATATTAAATTATTGTTATAATTTTGTTCATGGGAACAGTTTAAGTAAATCGAATTTGAACTTCCTTTATAAATGAATATATGTATATATTTTATATTTTTTATTAAATAAAAATAAGTAACCATTGTTTTTGTAAATATCATTTTAAATAGATAAAAATAGCTTTGGAACTGATGCTGTCTTTTGAAAAATTGACAACACACTTGAGACAATTTTTGAATAAATAAAGATTACTAATTTCTACACAGTTGAACTGATATCTAAAATATATAATAGAGCACTGTTTTATTAAATATTCAATGATACCACAACTTTATACATAAACATTTTAGCTCCAAATCAGAATTGTTTAAACCACTTATAAATGGGTGTGTTTAGGTTGACGATCTATACCAAGGATGGGCAACTGAAAGTAACTAGAAAACTTATTTTCATAACATTAAAATTTAGCAAGCCACTGTAAAGAAAGCAAAAATGAAAGAAAGGTCATTGAAATCGACAATTAGCATTTATTTTAATTTTACGACTGAACGAATACTATAAAATAAGTGTCTAATAGCTTATGTTATGCCAATATGAATATAAATTTTACTTAGACATTTAATGATTTAATTGGAGTTCAATGGAAGAGAAAAATATAATATCTACATTTCACGATCAACGTAAAAATATTAGACACCGATAATCCTTAAATGTAAATAAGTGATTTGAAAATTTAGTGTGGGCCAAATAAAAAAAGTACGCGAGCCGCCAGTTGCTCATCTCTGATCTATACCCAAAGGAAAATACATTTCTGATGAGACGTTAAAAACAAACAATATTTATACGATTATAATTATCGATCTCAATTCGAGATCTTACAATTGGCTGATGTCCTATCGGAACATCTAGCGCCTCTGCTAGTACATTGTGTTCGTCAAATGTAAACCTGTATAAGTGGTCCATAATTAAACATTTATCATTTTGGCGTGATAGTGATTGTTTTGATTTAGTGTTACATGTTACATTTTTTGGTCACACGACCAGGAGACGGTGATTTAACCTCCAACGAATAAACCGAGACTTGATATGTATTGAAATTATCCACAGCAATAACAATTCAACGACGTCCCACTACGTCTAACTACGTCTGCTACGGGGGCACAAGAAAAGCCGTCGAGGTATCGTTTTCAACATGTCTTATATAGCGCCGATACAACCGAACAGCTGTTTCTTGAATTGTATCCACCACTAGATGAATGCGGTTTTGGTCATTTTCAAAGTTTAATATTCACCGTACACGCGGGTAACACGCAGGTGACGTACAAGGGCGTCTCTGGCCCTGTTTTTAGGGGGGGGGGCGACTTTTACACAATTTAAAGAAAAAAAACAATAATATAGGCATAATCAATTTCTAACCGTCATAGACCAGCTTATGCTAACCATAGACTTCTCATTGTCTAGTGCGATAAACAGTGTTGCAGTGTTACCATATTTTAAAATTTTAAATTATTTAACTATATTCAGTGTACACTAATTTGTGTATCATAATTCATAAGTCGTCATATTATTACGAAAATATTAAAGTAATAGAAAGAAAAAAAACAGAGGCTCAGGGGGGGGGGCGATCGCCCCATCTCCCCCCCTTAATTCAAAAACGAGCTTACGTTTAATCTTTCGGAGCAAATATTTGTTCTCAGCGAAAATTACATAACTTTGCTTTGAGTCATTTGTTTTGTTGTGGCTTTGGTGTTCGAAATTAAATCCAAGTCTTTAAAAGTGATATAATAAAGGTGAAATACGAAGAAAATGAGCTTTATACACTACCGTAAAATTATATTTAATCGAAATCTTTAATGAATTTCCCGAGCATTACACTCCAGAAGACTCGTTTAAAATATAAAACGTAGGTATGATATTAAAACCGGGTATTGATAACGTTGCCGGAATAATGTTTCGAAGCGTTATTTAATGTTTTCGTTTTAGCTAGAAACGGTGAACGAAATAATTAATATTGTGTTTGGTGCGAAGCGAAATACATACGAAACTTTAAACGAAACATTTTAAGACTGCGACGATTTGGTTTTCTTTTTAATTTCTCTTTAGCTATAGGAGTGAAAGAAAATACAATTAGTAATGTTTTTGATACAAAATAAAATTGAAAAACGAAATACATTCAAAACTTACATATTACTTACGTACCACCGTTCGTGTTTTATGATTTCGTCGGTGTGAAACTTTTGCAAATGTTAATTTCATTTCTACTATACAGTCCATTTCTCGAGAGAATAATCATTTTTGGCGCATCTCGATAGACGAATTTGATGATAACAGGCCTCAATTACCCTTTCCAAGCGTCTTAAAAGAGACCGAACTTTGGGGCGACATGCGCGAACACCGACGTAAACTGGTCGGCGGAATGATTGTTCTCTCGTGGGATGGACTATAGATTGAAAAGTATCCATTAGTTTTACGGCGGCTATATATATGTTTTTCGAGGGTCCAAATAAAATAAAATATGAAATATTTTTTTATTCAATAATAATTTATATATATATATATATATATATATATGACTTTCTTGATAAAATGCACGGTATCAGAATCAAATTTGATAACTAAGTTTCTATCAAAATAATAATTTAAGTACAATACTAAATATATACGGTGACTAACCTATGTACGAGTATAGCGCATTATAGGCATCGCTATTAGAATTTTTTTAAAATGTTAACTTTTCATATTTTATTCAAACTAATTTTCACAATTATGTTTTATAAAAACGTTATACCTTGTTCATATAATATGGTTTTGTATTTAGACTCAATTTAAACAACGGGAACAATTTTGACGGATGTTTTAATGTTTCTAATAAAATCATTGTTTAATGTACCGATATATTAATGTGAAAATATAAACTATAGTTGGTGCTATAAACTTTAAAGAATTATGAAAATAAGTTATTATTAATAATAATAACAATAATAACTTATATAATTTATATGGGGTGGCGTATTTTGATAATTATGAGTATATTATTCTAATATTATTATAAATAAAAATTAAGAGTTATTTACAACCCATGATATAAATACATATATTCTTTCCCTTAAGCTTTGTAGCAAATCATTTATGGTTTTTGAAATTTTTTTTTCTTTTCCGGTAATGGTCGAAATCAGGGAACCCACCACAAAAAAACGCCACTGCATATCTATATATAATATATTATAGAATCTGTATTGGCTGTTCATAATATAATTTAATAGTGAATGAATAACTATTGACAAATAAATATTACTAAAAATCAAAGAAAAATCGGATATAGTACAATATGGTGAACGGTGTGTAGGCACTTGTTGAAGGAATATAAAGCATTTTGCGGTTTGTTCGGAAATACCACGAACATAACTCTACAATGGTATTTAACGTTGCGCGAAAAAGTTCCTCAAGTTTGAGTTTGTATTTCACCCGGTGCGAGGTCCTTATTCTATAGAGGTTGAAAATATCCTAATATAAGTTACATTTTTTCCGAAAAAAATGTACCCACAAATCCTGTGTTTTGTGAAAAATTATTATTATTATAACTTTAATTAGGTATTATTATTATTGTTAAATGTTGTCATTTTTACGCATAATAAATTAATAATAATTATGTACAAGGAAATACAATTGTTTGGTTTGCTAGACATTCATAAGACATTCATGATCCATAAGACCAAAGAAATATATAACTACACTGCGTTATGGTCATTTTCGTACCATATAAAAGTATATAATACGTTACTACAAAGTTTAATGCTTCTTTTAAAAGTGATCGCATGGCTGATTTAGCCAATGTCGTATTTCAATCAATCGGATTTCCGTTGATGGAAAATCGTAATTGATGCTTTCTAAGACCAACGTAATAGTCCAATTGTCGTTTATTACGAAACACATTCTGCAACACACTTCAATTTCAATGCATCGCCTCCCATCCGATTCGGTGAATTTATTGCAAATAATTGGAATTATATTTTTTTGTTTTTGTTCAATTTTCACTGAGAAATCTATCTCTCACACATTTCCGTGTGACATTTAAAATGCATTGCCGTTTAAGTTGGACTATATATTATTTCAAGTTTATTGGACGCGTTTGAAATTGTTTTTTTTCAGCACAAGCGTTTACGAACGAATCTAAATTCTAGAATACATTTATCGGGTGATAACAGTTTGTGCAAAATATGAAAAGTTCACCGGAAATATAGTAATTATTTTCGTGTTGTACCTATGCTGAAAAGTACACTAATGTTAATAGGATGCTAAAAGAGAATGTATATTTAATAAATTAAGAAAAATAAAATTATTATATTATAATATTTAAAACTATCCGGGTCGTTGTAGGTCTATTACAGTGTCTGTGAAAAGCTTTAGAACCGTTCGACGGTATAGATAGAAAATTAAATTAATGTTACATAGTAAATAATCGACATTACCTAGTAATTAAACTATTTATGAGCTACTAGAAATGTTCGTTGTCCGATTAAAAGTTGTTTAAAATATTCTTCGTCAAATTGCGTTGGTATAAACAAAAAATATTTTTGTTTGCCCTACATAAATCGATTTTTAAATAATATGAACTACTGTTGTAATTTATTTTTGTGATTTTGTTTGATTTAAAGTTATTTATTTCTAACGGACATTTTTGGTCGTAAGTGTGTGTAAACAATTTTCTTTCTTTATTTGACAAAATTACACGTCGACAATTCATCGAATAAATGAAAAACTTAATTTTAATTGTTAAAATGGACAAGTTGACGACAAAAACATCGAAATATTATATCGGATAAAAAAAAAAATATAGTTAAATGACGTACCTCTGCTTTTTAATGGTCTTGATAATATTATTCAAGTTTTGGCTTTCCCCTTTACGTTTAATTTTGCATGTTTTACGCCGTTCGCCTATTTAGTGAATTCAATTTTTTAATATTCATATTTATTACCGTAAAGTATGGTTTTAGTTATTTGCAATAATGGCAACAATATCTTATCAAACACGACGATGATGAAATAATATAATACTACAATATTGTTTATCGTTGGTCCCTACCTATTCTCAGTGGTAATGGATGAGGTTTCAAAGGAGATACAGAGTGAGATTACCATGGTGTATGATGTTTGCGGATGATATAGTTCTGGTAGGAGAAAACCTAGAAGTTTTCAATAATAGGGTAAATGAGTGGAGGTTAGCCCTCGAAGAAAAGGGATTGAGAATTAGTAAAAATAAAATTGAGTATATTGAGTATGATTTTGGACAAAGAGACCAAGAAGTTGAAGGAATGAGGAGACAACTGAAAATAGATGGTGGTGTGATAGGTGAAGTTGAGAGCTTTAAATATTTAGGATCTTTTGTTCAAAAGGACGGGGGCTTTGACATGGATGTAAAACATAAGATTAAGTGCGGGTGGATGAAATGGAGAGAAGCATCGGGCGTGTTATGCGATAAGAGAACTCCAATTAGGCTGAAAGGTAAATTTTATAAAAGTGTAGTGAGACCAACTATGCTGTATGATTCAGAGTGTTGGGCGATTAACAGGAGAATAGAACAAAGTATGAATGTCGCGGAAATGAGAATGCTTAGATGGTTGAGTGGAGTGACAAGAGAAGATATAATAAAGAATGAATACGTGAGAGGTAGTGTTGGTGTAGCGCCAATTGTAGACAAGATGAGAGAAAATAGGCTGAGATGGTTTGGGCATGTGATGAGGCGAGAGGAAACGAATGTAGTAAGAGTGGTTATGAAGATGGACATTGAAGGGAAAAGAGGAAGAGAAAGACCAAAAAAGAGATGGTTGGAGACTTTGGAGAATGACATGAGGGCTGTCGGTGTGTGCAGAGGAGATGTGATTGACCGAGTAAAGTGGAGGTGTAGGACAAGGGTGGCCGACCCCAAATAGTTAGGAGGAAGGCGAAGCAAAAGAAGAAGAAGAGAAGATTGTTTATCGTTGCAATGATCTGCGTGATTGTACGCGGGTCAAACGTGACCATGGATTGTGGAAATACGTTATTTTCTTATTTTATTTATAATCCACTGTTGCGCAAACTATAATTCACTAACGTATTGAGCTTAATGTGAATTATTATGTGACACTTATTTATTTTTTATTAGATGTTACGAGTTGATATTTATTAAAATATTTCATCTACCGACATTCATCATCAAATTATAACTATTCTGTAGTTGAGTCCAGAGGCGGATTGACCACAAGTGCCACCAATGGATATACATTAATAAACCATCCTAACTTCCACCCTCGCCACTGAAAAATAATATTTTCCTGTTTAGTGCGAGATATTCCGCCCTAGGCCCAAATTTAACGGTTCCAAGTCAAAACCCGTCATTGATTGAGACGTGAATCGTATTTACCAGGTTTACGAATAAAACTAATTTTATTTTATGTTCGACAAATTCGAATTGCTTACAATAAACCAGTTTCTATTATTTTTAATATTGTAGCTATTACATCGTATTTTTGTTTCACGTTCATTCCAAAATTCTTAATAAATCAAAACCATCAATACAGAATAAATATTATTTTATTATAGATTTATTTTTATTTTTAACAATATGAACATTAACTTTAGGTGCATTTATTTTATAATATTTAACCGTTAATAACTGAACTGGAACACTTGATTTTTGATAGAAATTTATGGACTATATGGTCATCAATAATCTAAAAATTTAAAATTATTGATAACAATTATTAAAAAAAAAAATTGGTATTTGACAATATATGTTTTAATGAAGATTTTATTTATTGATAGACAATTAGAACAGAGCATTAAATTAATTTATCACAACTTCGTTTTAATCTCATTTTCTCCGTTTATAATTTCAATGTAATTTAAAATTATTGTTAGAGTTTTGTAGTTTTTTTAAAAAATAGTTTAAAAACGTACGATAAATGCCATATGATCATATGTATAAACAAAAATGATACACTTCCAACCACATTGCGTGATGTGTGCAAAAACTGTAATGTAACTATACAATATTTATTAAACGTTATTGTAATACGTGTACAAAGTCTATTCAATTTAATCAGATAAAAATAATTATTGATATTTTCTCTTCCACGTGTAATTTAACAAATTATAACACATAACTTTCCATAGTTACCATTACTTAATATTCAATGTCATTTTTTTTGTGTTACATCCAAACAATGAGTATGGTCCACAAAAAGTTGATTCATTTTTTCCATATTTTGTAAAAAAAGTAAAAAAAAATAGTACCTTCACTAATTACAAAATATCACTCTACGGCGATTATCGTTTTTGATTGTATCAATAAAATATCGTGATTTAAACAAACTCACTTCGAACGGTCTGTTAAACGCTGTCACTGAAACTTCAATAAATTTAGTATCCGGTTCGACGATCACGCAAAGTGACTTCAAAGCCAAATCTATTGCACCGAAAATTCCTCTATTAGCGGACGAATAGTTCTGAGCCAAAACATTTGTTACCAGACCGCTCTCTCTTCCTATGGCGTAAGCCTGTGTGAACAGGGATAAAAGCAAATAATCATGTCAGTGCAATTTTCTTCGGATACAATAATCGTACTCACGAGAACATGTGATATCGTGCCGCATGTGTCAGTGACGTACAAACAACGTTCATTTTGATCGCATGACGCCACCATAAAATGGTCGGTGTAAGGCAACGTCGGTAGATTGTTGAGTACTCTGATATCGGGATCTATGTGATTTGAATTGCATTGGTTATATATTAAATATGATAACGACTAGAAACGACAAAAAAAAAATCCTACGGACATTGAACATAAACGCCGGGTGTGGGTGGGTTGTTGGTTTCGGTCGGAACAAATGTATTCAATTGATTGAAAATAACTAATTTTAAAACTATAGTGCCATAAACATTAAACCGTTGGAAATATTTATACATTAGTTTTTCAAAAATCGTGAGATGAATTTTGTACTGTCACCGCAGAACCTATAAAAATTTAGAACAACATCGTAAATGATCTCTTTGTAAAAAGTCTTTGAAATCAACGATTGAGGGTATCAGTATGATTGGTCAATTTGTAAGCACATAACTATTGAATCAACTAAGTATAAAAAACTCATATCGTTAAAACGTGGTGCGGCTGAAATGTTTTTATTGTCATGGTTACAAGTGTTTCACGTGTGTGTAAAAGGTCAAGTTTTATTTCTGAAATCTTAGTAGACTAAAGTAGACTGAAAACTTGATTTTATTAATTTTAAAGAGAGCAGGTCGATTCAACAACGCGTTATTTGTTTCGTTCACTCGAGTCATTCAAAAATATAAATCTGATAATATTATCATTTTATGGCACTTGAGTTATTAAACAGAATAGGTATTGAAGAAAATAAACGAATGCGTAGGCACGCTTAAAAGTTACAAGACTTGATAAAGGAGACGCTCCTCGGCTGTAATTATTTTACAATACTTTCCTACGGAGTTCGTACCAATTAAAAACTCAGCAATGCGGTTGGCTGGAGAATTCAGTCCGTGTATACTGTTTGTGTACAGTTTGGCTTTTTCAACGATCTTCAACGAATCATGCGATTGTCCTATAGAAACAATTTACAACAGTCAATACTAATTTGTACGATACATAATAAATATAGGGAGTCGTATGAAATGTAGGCAGGTACAAGTTTTCAAATATAGATTTCAGTTGAACGCGAGTTTTAAAAATGAAATCGAGCTCCTGTCATTTATCGTAATATAACGTACTAGTTGTATTGACCGTTAAAGTTGATATTTATAAGTATATCAATTACTCATTGTATTGTATTTTGTGTATATTATTATTATTTTTTTAAAGACATAATCATTACGTAAAGCTTACCATGACATAAGTCTTCTATAAAAAAGAAAGCAAATAACCATGGAATTGTTAAAAAAATATTAAACATTGCACTTCTGCATTTTATTTTCTAATAATTTTGATAAAACTGTTTTCATTACTATTATATATTAACACATATAAACACATATTCGAGTTTATTATCAACGTTTCTAGAATAATTATTTTCCAAGTTGATGAATTAAGACTGCTGTCAAGTTCATAAATACAAAACATGTTTTTATTATGACTATACATTTAATTTTAAATATTTTTTACTTTTTCTTATTCATTTTTTTCTAAATTGTTCTTATATAGTTTGTTAATTTCAGTCAATAAACTAGAAAACGTAGATCTCGATAGTTATATTTATTATTGACATAAATACTAATATAGTTAATTTAGTTCCGAAAATTAATATGTTGTCTATTTTTAACATAAAATAAACTCAAGTGATTTTAATATAAGCAGATTTAAGTTTATTTTATCACAAACCCTTGTAATTAACTTTGTTGCCAATAATACGGATTTCTAAGATCTTTAATAGCTTATACCGTGAACAATTATTTAGCTATCGGCAATTTGAATATAACATTCGGAGAAAAAAATGTTTAATGTACGGAACCATAATCCTTTTATTTTCAGGAATTTATTTTCAGGAATTTTATTATTATAATATTAAATGTTAAGAATTTTAAATTAAATATTTTATGTAGGACTTATTTTTTATAATTGTCTAACCTAAAAACAGTGTTATTTCGTTTTAATACGATATTACTTAAGGATATTAAATTCAGTAAAACTTTTTTCCTAAGAAATTGTACTACTAAATTGAATTTTAACTCACTCTTATAAATTAGTGCAAGTAAATCAAAGGAAAATGTTGTTTCCATTTTATTATTTTTTTCGCACACGTTTCAAATAACAATAATTTCAGAACTATGGAATATAAGAACAAAACTTTAAATCAACAGAAACCAATACCTACATAATACAATGTGTTCGTGTAACGCACATCGGTACAATCGGTTCGCATTAAGGGATCAGTTACTCCGGCGTGATAGTGATTATATTAATACCGGAATATACCGTAGATATATAGGGTTTAACTTTTGGTTACCTGTCCAGGCGACGGTGATTTGTCCGTCTAGCGAGCAAACAGAGTTTTGACGCGGATTAAACTTTTCCGCAGCAATAACAACACAATTACTTCCCACTACGCCGACCTTGAGTGGAGAAAAAAAAAAAATCCCGACGATGTAACATTTTCAACACGTCTTTTGATACAATAAAATGTCGACGCAACCGAATGGCTGTCCGTTAAAAAGAAACTTACCACCAGGTTACTATCCATTTCAACGTTTTCTGATGTGGTTTTGGACATTTTTAACGTTCAATATTCACCGAACACGTGCGCAAAACGCAATACGACGTAATCGGACGACGGGCGAAAAAACGGTCGCTCGCAGATACTGCGGTCAAATCATCTTTTTCCATAGATGCAACCGGCGATAATGTTTGCACTGTCATCCGTGATTTGCCGTACCAACTCATAACCGTTATACGTTTTCAAACGCATTTAAGTAAAAAAAAAAAACACGCAAATTTATGTATTTATTTATTTATTTAATTTTATCGAACGTTGTCGAATCAGGATAATTTACACATTGGTAATTTTAGACGGCCTTTACGTTATATTTTTGTTTTGTAATCGTTTTTACAATTTAAATTGCTATCTTACATAAATATGATATTAAATCAAAAACTAATCAAAATGTGATGCGATAAGATTTACAGTGACACAGATATAAGATATTTTTTCTTCTGTCTCAATTTACTGTACAAATGCTTTTGCCGCCATCACAACTTCATGCCATTCCTTCCGATCATGAACTATTTTTCCCCGATAATTTACTCCTATCCTTTTAAAAGTCTTCCTTGGCCACGTCCGTCCATCCTTTCCTTGAACGTCTTCGTCATCTCTTTCATGTTGGTTTTTAGGACGTTACTGCTTCGATTATATTATCGTCATTTTCATTTTTGTTCATTATGTGCCCAAACCACTTGATTCTCTAACCTCTTATGTAATATTTAATCGGAGCTACTTCTCTTTTCTCTATAAGTTTTTTGTTGAACTTTCTTATCCGCATACAAAAGTTTTTGTCTAATTTGGGTTAGCATATCATCTACTATATTTCGTTTTCAAAGTTCCTAAATATTCGTTCTGTTACGCTTGTAGTCGCCCATGCTCCGTATCCATTTGCCGGTGGAGCTCTCACTATCGTCTTGTAAAATCTAATTTTTGTGTTCTTTATTTTATTATTAACTATTTTATTGATATTATAAAGAAAACGAATAGCAATTATAAATATATTTACATTTTACGGCGAAAAGTGTTATTCCGATAGCAAAAAAAAACGATTTGGAATAAGCATTTGCAATTGCATTATTTTTGTCGTGAAGTGCTATATCAATTAGACATACCTTACTAATCTTGTGAAGTTCAATCGTTTCAATGTCGAAACATCTAAAAACTACATGGTAGGATTTATAATTTATTAAAGAAATCAATTTTCCGATTTAAACACATACATTTATCCTATAGTATCATCTAAATTGTGTTTTTTTTTTCTAGCTCCAAATTTTTTTTTATTGAGTGAAAGCGAATAATATAAGGGTGCAATATTAGTCGAATGTATATGAAGTTGAAATCGAGGTATCGAATAAAGCAATGCAAATCGAGTGTCTGTTTCGACGTATTAACTGTCGCTTTACCGTATGAACGATATGATTACGTATAACATATTTTTTTATTCACGTACTCATGCTTTGCGTTGAGAAAAATAAAAATAACATGAAGTTTTGAAAACATAAAATCTGAAAACATCTAGAGTTTTTATTGAACTGAATGTTAAAGACAAATCAAGTATATAATCCTGATATTAAAAAAGGAACATAAGATGAAATTATAAAGAAGAAAAAAGAAAATATTTCATGATGCTCGTATAAACTACACCATAACGTTTGTGTTAAACGACCCATTATGAAAATTAAATTGAGTTTTATTAAGAAGACGTACAATTTTTTTTTTTTTTTACTTTTATAGTGAATACATTATGACACGAGATTAAAATTATTTAAGATTCACATTAAATGTTAATGTTTTCAAATAAGTCTAATAACATGGTTCAGTTATTTTTATGGTATACTAATTCAACCATTTGAACGGTTGGAAAATACTTTTTGATCATTTTTAGTAAGTATGTGTTCACGAGTGTGTAGACTCTTTTCGGTGAATTGAATTAATTGAATCGGTGTGTTGCAATTCAATGACGGACCAATACTTTAAATTGATTATGAGTGATTTGACGTGTAGTGACACTTGTTTTTCAATATATTGAGATAACTGAATCAAGTATATAAATAATTTAAATAAGTCACTACTTCCAAACTTGAAATTACCCTCTTTACAATATGTTTTATCTAACTGTGTTGTTCAAAGAAACACGTCCAGCTATCAATACAATAAACATAATAACGGTTTGAGATCTTTAACACGTTCCTCTGCGCACGTATATTAATATTTAGGCACTTTTGGACAATACACTTATGCTAGTAGCACACAAGTGATAATATTTGTGATTATATGAGTATCAAGACCGTAGAACAAAAACCTACTGTAAAGCATTGCCAGCGAAGGTGAAGTTTTTACTGTGTATATAATACACACTCATACAAATTGTATTACAATTTTTTAAAAAATATTCAATAGAAGAAAATATTATATTCAAAAGAGTTTTTAAATACCCTTTTAAATTATTATGTATATTTATATTTAAAAACATTAAAAAAAAGTTTTATACTATCATTTTTCGTGATGTGAATTTATATTTAAAATTTTATTTAGGTAAGATAGGTTAGGTTAAGTATACTAAATCTGATAAGTAAATAACTAATACGTTTATTAAAATTTCTTTCAATTGTTCTTTTGTCAAGAAATCAAAAAATGTGAATTGTAGAAATCAATATGAGCCATTCCTATTAAATTGTATGTAATTTAGGAGCATAAAATATTATTTAGTACATTTGTTTTATTTTTTTTTATATAATAATGTCCTATGCAGTTTATCATTGGCTATGAAACCCATGGATAATAATTTAAAGATCGACTAAAGAATACATTTTTTTTTTTTTTTTTTTATATATTTAGAACCTCAGTAAAACTATTAGGTTTGAAAACTACAGAAAAAAATAAATTGGTTTTAATTAAATCAGTTTAATTAATAATATTATCATAAATTAAATAATACAAATGATTTTTACATTAAAGTAAATATAACATAAATAAATCACCAGAAGAATTGTTAGGTAAATTAACTTCAATATATTTATAATAAAAATAAATATAACCGACTAAGGGTAAACAAATTTACTTTTAATATATATATATATATATATATATATATATATATATATATATATATATATATATATACTTTAATGTACAACTCAATAAATAATAAACTAATACCCTTTAAAAATTACATTTAAAGGTTTTTTATAACTTATAACAAATAATATTTATACAACAATAACAATATTTTTACTTTCAAATTCAAATAAATTAAAAAATTCATAAGAAAAAAAAAAATTGTAATGAAGTTTTAATGACAATCATAAGTTTTTGAATTTGGAGTACATATTTCATAACGATAATTAGAAAAAATACGGTATTGAAAAAGGTTCGTATCAAACTGTACATTGAGAATAAAAAGGTTAACGGTTAAAAATAATGTTATTGGTTTTTTTTAATGAATGGAATTTTTTCCCAGTATTTATTAATAATTTATGGATTTATATTTGTATACACGGAAAAATAATGTGTTAAGCTGGGGTTGAAACCTTTTTTTTCGATTTGTCATTAGTTACAAAATACAAGTATCATACAACGATAAATACGTTATTAAGAGCTTAAAGCTAGTAGAAAAGTTAACTCATTACAATTTTAACATTTTAAACGATCAGTTTTTATTTAATATTCTATACATTTTTGTATGAATAACAAAAAATGAGGTTCTAATAAATTTATTCTAAGACATATATGTTTAATGTTATTAACAAGAATGAAGATGCTTCTACAGAGTGTTTTAAACCATGATCTTAATATTCATGTGCTAATACCGAGTTCCTACGGTTTTTTTACATGGAGTTTTATTTTCTGTTGTAACATTAAAAAATAGGTTATGTATCTACTCTTTTATAAATATAATTCTTTACAGTTCTAAACAAATCATAATTTTTATGTTTCGATTTTAACAAGAAAATTAACTACAAATCAAATAGGTGTATAATTTTCCGGGCTATTTATTTAAGCATAGCTATTTTATGTAGCGTTAATATAACGTGAAATTAAGTTATTATTTCTTCGCAGATATTTGTTACAAAATGACCAATTTTTTTCTGCTTATATTATAAACATTTATAACATTTGAAACATTTATATTATAATTAAAACAACGTGACCCACCAATATTCCGAATACTATACGACATAATCAGTTTAATTATTACTCGGCGAATTACATCGAAACTTTGAAAACAAACAACTCTTGTACAACAATGATATCCTTGAATATCGTTAACAAGAATTGTTGCTGAATTCGGTCATCCAATGTCGGCTCATATTATATACGTACAGGCATAGTTAGAAAAATATTTTTGGGAGGGTTTTAAATGTTCAATTCTCTCCTATATTATAAAAATTTTAATTATAATTTTAATAAGTCAATTAAACATGAGTTAAAATACAAAATGTTTTATTATTTAGTTTATAGAAACGGTTAAATTTGTATAATGATTACATGATATATTTTATCTTAATGTGGTTATATATTTTACAAAATTAGAGACATTTCGGGGGAGATTATAACCCGTTAAACCCCCTGTCTATGCACTGAATATACGTAATAACAATAACAAGCCTTTACGAGTCTTAGAATAGCGTAAATACTTCATGTTGGTATGCATGCGGCTTGTCAAGTGACCGGTGAAAGATAATTTCATTAGACACACTTTTATGGCGTTTCTTTCATGCGTTCACATGTCGTTGAAGAGCCCAGTTGAAGAGTACTGGCGTGAAGAGATATTCAAATACAGTTGACTTGAACACGAGGTTTCCTCGGTTATAGAAGTAGTTTCTGTGCGATTTATTTAAATTTTTCTTCGCCTTTTAACCGTTTCAAACATTCGATACACCAACTCGATTATGACTTTTGTCTGAATCCTCAGTGGCCTTTAAATGGTCAGCTCTAAATTACAGATAGACAATTAACGTTTAAATCACCTATATATTGATCAAAAACCCCGCTTCTTCTGTAGCTTTTCGAAGAATTTTAAAATAAATTAGATATAATAATGATAGACAATAATATTGTACTATATTATAATGTAAAATAGTAGTATATTTTACACTCATCGGGGTAATACAAACGGTATAAGAAATGTTTTATATTAAAAAAAAATGTTAAATTTCGCTTAGATAACTGTAATTTAAATGTGAGCATAAATTACCTTTGAAATAATCCTTTGGTATGCAACTGTATGTCCGTTTTCCAAAAAAAAAAAAATTTTAATTTTTATTTTATCGTCTCGTTATTTTGAAAAATATATTTATACATACCACTGCTGAAATAACGCTATTGGAAATGTACTGCATAATTTTAATGGTATATAATTAGTCAGGTTGAAAACAAGCGTAATCAAACGTAATCAAACGTAATACAAACAACTGTAACCGAGTTAAATATCGAGATCCCATAATTTATCGACAAATATACATATAGTTAATAAGAATAGAAACGATAAGAATATCTATAGAGTGCAATAACACCATAAACAACAACAATGTGCTCTTAAAATGTAGTGTTAGCTTTAGAAAATGTAGCTGTCAATAAGTTTCAAGAGGTGACAATATGTGAGAGTGGTTATAACGGTTATAGTTTATCGACTAAGATACAGAAAACGCGCGAAAGTCGACAAATATATTTATTAATGATTATTTATGTTAGGGTATATAAGATATTAAATCTGAGAGTATTAATATCAATACGAGTGTGTAAATCAAAAAATTAATTAAATACTTTTAATCGAAAACATCGTTTTGTGTAATGTACATCACATCAGTATTCAATGGTTTGTACACATACGCCCGACAAACAAATGATCCATTGTTCTCTTAAAAGTTCCACGTGAAAGCAATACCGCTAAAGGGTCGTTACATTATTGAATCTATAGACATTATTTTAACAATACCGAATCTAACAAAGGTATCTGATTATCTTGTCAATTATAGAAATTCCAGGTTTATGTACAGTTTATATAGATACCGTATTAGAGTTTTCAACCCAAATGTAAATGTAATGGACTGAACTCAAAAACTTCAGTTGTATAATGGCATAAATAATGATGGGACGATTTGTATTTAATTAGTCGGTAAAATTAAAGGCAATAATTGAGCACACATTATTCATACGAACGTATATTTTTTTTTTAAATCGTTCGAACCGTGTGGTCCTTTGATACTTTTAACAACCATGTTCAAACTGAAAAAATAAAAGTAGATGGATCATTATTAGATACTAACAAAAACAAAAATCGCTCTATATTAGTCAGGGCATGGTCCAATTGTTGAAAAAAAATATATGGTATTTCCCCTGGGTCCTTCAAATTCAAGCACAGCTCATCAATACATGATTATTTTGTATATTTTACTCATATACGTAACGCATAATACGTTTAAATTACGTATAATATTTCATGGTACAAACTTGTGTACAATACGATTGTTAATGTTTTAAAAATTAGATTTAACGAACGTCAGAACGTCGTCATCGTTTTAATAGCGGTGGATTGAATACTTATTCTACCCATAATTTTTTTTTCGCTAAAACAACTATACGTCACACTAATTTTGAACTGTACAAAAGTCTTTGAATCATATAGTAATTGAATAATTGAATTTTGTCGATATTTTGAGTGAGTATAAGATCATACAAAGTAACTAATGCGATATACTATGCACAAAAAACTATATATCATTATAATTTATAATATTACACGGGGAATTAATTATTGAAAAGTTTTGTTTAAAGAAGTTATGAAAAAAAAAAACCATAACATCGTCTGTCACAATGCACTGATGTTCATGAATAGTATAAGTATTTTGATTTTACTGAATTACAATTGGACCGTGATCTCAAATTCAGTTTACAAAGGATTTTCAGAAATGTATTCATGTTCGTGTTGAATTAGCTTAACGTAGGTAAAGCTATAGATTATTCAAGCAAATACTTAACAAAATCGCATAAAAATAAAAAATGTAACATAATGTACTTGAAAATGTACTGATAGCGTTTAATATTTTTTTTTTTGTTTATATTTCATAATTTAATGTTCTTAAGGGAAGTGTACGCACTTAATTTTAATCACTTAATTTTTTTGAGTATAATTTTAATTTTAGTGCATGCCATTTTGTATTTAATACGAATTCAAAACCCGTAACGCCGCGTAAAAATCTACAAGCTTTCTAGTTTTTAAGAAATTTAATTTTTATATCTTATTGACGACCATGTTTTTCCTTACAAAATAATAACCATCCGTGACATTTTGAATTTGAATAAACGTCCATCTCAATAATAAGATTTCAATAGTAATTGTGTTAAGCCTAAGATTTTGAAGCAAGGTTAAACTACAACAAACAACTTATACACAGCCATACTCGTATTACAAATCGATCGACAAGACAAAAACAATGTTAAAGTCTACTAAATGAACAACGTTAAAGTTCGATGAACAAAGTTTTTAATTTATTCTCAACTACATGCTAACAGTTGATATTTATGCGCGTGAATAATTTCTTCGTTCGTACATCGATCTTATTATTTATGCCGTTGATTCCTCTTTACAGCCGTTTTACTGCTAGCTGATGTATCTATATACTATACACTCTAATTAGGGTGTTATTTTTTACCATTAACTTTAATATGTTTATGTTTGGCAAAGTGCAGACAGTAGAACTTTTAAGCAATTTTTTTTTTTTCTTTACTTTTGTAACTTTTAACGTGCTAAACAAAAGTGTGATAAATTAAATTAAACAACTATCGTAAAAGCTTAGTGCATATAACTAGTACAGAGCGTTTCGTATTATAATACTCTTCAGGGTTTAGAGAAATTTACGGTCGTGTAAAATTTGAAACACTCTGTTCATAAACATCTGAGGCGAGGCCGGGGTTTATTTTTTACACAGTGGTCGCCTAACAAAATTGTATGTTCAACGCAAGACGGTTGTATACTCCCGAGTTGATTATGAATAACACGTTCGAGTTGTACACGGTATATGCATGCACCTAAACAGTGGTATTGCGATGTCACTCCAAGAAATGTTATTGATTTATTACGAAACGCGTAACACGCGTAAGCCGTTTAAAAACACGTCAGTGTTCCGTTTCAGAATATATTGTTATACAGTGATACTGTTGGTACAGTTGACGTAAATCGTTTCGTTTCGAAACTAATTCTACATGCAATCGTGAGTTATCGCGTTCGACCTGCGAATTTTTACAATCCTTAACAGCCACCGCTGCCGATACGGAACCCGGCGAGCGCGTAATGTTAAGCCTGAAACGATGCACCGAACGGCCACGCGAAACATATGCACTGTGCATACGGTCTGAACATTTGCGCTTACGCTTACGGGAGAACGGCACGGGCAAGACCGCCGGTCCGAGTGTTTTTATTTAATCTGAACCGTTGTCTTGCCGAAATGGCCGTGAACGGGATGGACAACAACGACCGAGTGACGAATCGTCGGTGCGGCGTGCAGTAGTGACGTGTGACGAAGACCGGTGCGATAAAAGTTAGAATCGGGAAGGGGGTGGAGGCTGAAACAGAAAAACACCGGATCGAAGAAAGAAGAAAGAAAAAAACCTAATGCAACATTATCCGTGGGGCTCGCGTTGTACGATAATAGTCGCGTACCGGACGATGTGCACGCGGACGACGGACGATAAACGCACGGGCTGAGTGACGGTGGGAGGGCCGCGGCAATTTTCGCAAGAGCGTTCGATTTAAAAGATACCGAGAGGCGCACCCACCCGGACTGCTCCCTGGCCGCTTGTTGTGTCGCATAAATTTCGAATAAATCTCTGTCCGCACCGCGTTCCGCCACTCACCCCTAACCTATCTCGTACTACCCACCCCTAGCCATCGCCCTTCACCTCTTCCCCATCCGTCCGTTTTGCCCTCCGCCGCCACCGACAGCCCTATCAACATCGACGCCACCGCCGCTGCAGCATCCAGCGCGTCGATCGGTGCACCGTGTCTCACCCGTATACGGCCAGCGGATCCGTCTAAGTGAATGTCAGCCTAACCCGTGCCGCCCTGAAGCAAGTTACTCCGCACCCCAACCGATCCCTCGACGATCACGCAAATCTGCACCGCCGCCCAACAAGCCGTCCACCCAAAGCGGCTCTTCTCGATGATGAACTCCTTTCGACCTTTTTTGTTTCCACTGTTTTCATGTGAACACGCGCACACACGTACATGCGAATCTTACTCCTCCTCCGAGTACCCACCCCGTCTTATGTTCGTGTGCGTACGGTCGTTGTACACCACTTCGGGCGGTTTGTTTTTCCGTTCTTTTCGGCCAGTTCGGCAATTTATTTTATCGCTCTGTGTTACTATTTGTTTTATTAGCTTCGATGCGTCTTGCGTTAAATGTGCGAACAACAGGAACACCGTTAGAAAGAAAGGAGTAAAAAACACAAATTATCTTGTTAGTACACGACCGCGGTGGTGGTGTAACGATATGTGAACGTGAGTAGATTTCTGTGCGTTTATCGACTTGTTCGCGAAAAACCGCAGGGAAAACGGTCAAAATCCGGCATTTAGATGTGGTAAAATCGTTTCAACGGTTTTCCATATTTGTCAGTCACTATTATTTTCTACGACTCTTGTAGGCTAAATAATTGGATAAAAAATAAAATACTTCCATGATCTTTGAAGGGGAGCGCAGTTTCTTTTCGCAAACACAATAATACTCGTATAATGATATACATTCAATACTATCAGTTTTATTTCATTTTTATTCGAAAACATTCTTTTTTTTTTTTTTTTTATTCAAAACTCATATTGATTTCATCTTTGAATTCGAACCGTTCCACTCGATTGGTTTTTAATGCATCGAATTCGTGTATTTGTATACGACAACTGACAAACGACATAGAATGGAAAATGCGTAAATCAACAATAATTGTTAATTAATTATTAATAATCGCAAATACATTCCGTAACACTTATCTGGAAAAGCATGCGTTTTGTTTTCGTGTGACTGTCATACACGGAAATGGCGGTCACACGTGCTTTTGTTTAAATCCGGTATCAACCTATAGGTAGGTGTATTCATTATATATATTACAGAGCACTTCGGACTGTAATCTTATAAGCGTTTATTCCGAATCATTCGTGTAACAATGTTTTTACACGACTCACTTGATTAACGCAGTGCACGTCATTCACGTCATGCAAAGCTGAACAACAAAATGTCTTACTACTGTCAGGGTCGTTCTGATGATTTGCGGGGCTTGGGGTAGAGTGAAATTGCGGGGCCTTTAATATCGAAAATGTCATTATCACGCATCAGTTGCATTTTGAAACTCAAATGTGCGCAAATAGACTTCACAAATTTAGTACCCTGCACTTACAACAATATGAATAAGTAAATAAATTCATAACGCAACATGTCATATAATTAAACTTAATATAATAAATCCTGTCCAACTGTGGTGAGAGCGCGGGGCCCGGGGCGAGGGCCCCGCTCGCCCTGCCATAGGGACGGCCCTGACTACTGTTGACCACCTTGAAATATATTATTTTGGTTCTCATCGATTGTTGCTCATAGATATGTGATAAAAAATATCAATTTTATTGATCCACATACCAAAAAGGTATTTGACAAAAATCAAATTTTGTTTTTTTTTAAACGGTAATGGTTAGCCAAAGATATGCCTATGGGTAACGAGTGTAACGCCCCCCCCCCCTCTGGGCTATATTATATTACAAAAAAACCTGATGATATAGCCAGAGGCGAATTTATCTTTTTTACGACTTTAGGCACCAAAAATATGCCGCCTCTATAATAGGTGAACCTATAATAGGTAATAGATTACAATACCCTTCAAAAATACCTACTCTAAATATTAAACATATAGACAAAAAAAGTGGACATCCGTTTGAATTTAATTAATTTTCCAATTTTTGATACGTTTGATGTTTTATAATAAAAAACTACAAATTTTGACATCCTAGGTAGCTGCCTACAGTGCTTAATGGGAAATTCGCCTCTGGATATATCTATGTTTTACATTTTTTTATGATTAATAATTGTGGTAATAAAGCGAGAAAAAGCATTGATCTTAATATTTTTTGGCAACATAAGATTTCGCCTAGGTGGGGTATTTGACGTGAATAATATTTCGCACCCTCTTTTTGGAATTTGTCAAAGACCGCCCAACTGTGGTTATCACACGAATAATTAATCCACCATAGTCTTATATTTTGGCACATTATGTATAAATATTTTGGTAAGAACAACTATTAATAAACCAATAGGTTAGTATTTTAATTAGGAACTAATAGAACTATGAACTGGTAGCGTTCGTTAAGCTTCGCTATGCGTAAAAAAAATTAATTATTTTTTCGAGATGATAAGTACTTTAGCAGCCATTAGCATCGCGCAGAAAAAAAAAACCAAAAACAAAAAAATTAAATGGTCAATGGTACTAGCATTGACTAGTGCTCTTGATTTGATGTGGGTAATACCCGGGTAACCGGGTACCTGTTTATCCGGGTAATACCCGATTTTATGGGTAGTCAATGTTTTCGGGTGCACTACCCATTACCCAAAATTTTCGGGTACCCGATGGTTTTTTTGATATACGTAAACGGTTTAGCTAAGTCTTAACTCCTAAGAGGTTATCAGTATTGAATTATACATTACACAATTATTCGAATAAAATATATAGATATGGTTATCGAACAGAAACAGATTAGACAAACTAAAGTCTAGTTATTAATACTTTCATATTCTTATTCTATACACCTTTACTATTATCGAATTATAAATACATATTGGAATTGTTGTCAACATTTACGGAATATGTAAAAATACGTAAAATTAAATATTTCTTAATTTATTGTAAATCATGTGAAACGAATTTATCATTTTCAATAGTTAATTAATTTATCATGTTTTAAAAAAAATATGTATTTACATACAAATCTCAGCTCAAGTAATGAGTATACAAATCATAACGGGTACCCGATCCATAACGGGTACCCAATCCATAACGGGTACCAAATCCATAACGGATACCCGAAATTTTGTAAATCGGGTAATACCCGTAAAACCCGGGTACCCGGGGTATCAAGAGCACTACTATTGACCACAGTCCACGAGTTCACGCAAACGTCAGGCATATTTGGTACATTTTAAATATTTTACAGTCGCATAAATACGCCGATCCGACGATGGCGGTTAATCTATGATTATTATGAGCCATTGTGTTTATCCAATCTGGGTCGCGTGTGGGTGTGATTCGAGCTGAATAACGGGAGTTGTTTGTACATACATATAGCGTCATTTGGCTTTTAATCAATTACATTATGAATGTCAAACATTCGTGCCAATGGCCGCATTTTTTGCAATATACTCTTTTTAACCCGAGACGGTCCCGCGGGAAAAACATTAACGGTTCAGTGCGCAATGGTTTATATATATATATATATATATATATATATATACATGTATTTATATTACCTGTATATTGATAACATTATCGTGATTTCATCGTTGGCGTTTTGATTTTTTCGCAAAGCCCGATCGCGCACAAGTCGCACTATTTAAGCACTCTAAAAACGCTGATCGTTTCTGATCATTATTGTTATTATCATTATTATTATCTTATCATTATACATTTGAATCTCAATTTAAAATTTATATTTGGCGGTAGTTTTCTGAAAACAATTGGTTTGGTTATGTACAATTAATTTATTTAAAAAGAAATACAATATATATTTGTATATGTTACGTATTTTTCTCGTTAAACCAAAAACTTGTTTTACCGCACGAAATTTATATATGAGTAAATAACACATTGCACAACAACAAAATCACTCCACTGCGCCGTAGTAATAAGTAAACGGCATTATCTGATGGATCGAATGAGTTTATCTATAATTTTCTACTCCTGTTAAACATAGAGAAAACACGTTTATTTTTGGACATATTCTCGAAGCCTACCCTTTATATGGTTTCATTCTAGAACCGTGTATTTACCAGTGTCGGATTGAAGAATACGAGTTGCGTTCCGCTGTAGTACTACATGTAGATAATTAATAATTGATAAAGCGTGTGCAAACTATAATATTTTTATGATTGTTAATTATGACAATTAAATAGTTTTAAATATTATTTTTTCTCAATGGTGCACCGATAGGGTGGCATGATGGGCAATGAGCCACGGACCCATGACTATAGGGGCCCATCAAAGAATGTTGAGAATCCAAAAAACAGTTTACTCTTATTACAAAATTTAAAAATATTATTATCTTTAGAAAAAACTGATTAATTTCTATAATCTTTTGTAAATTAAATACAACAATATTTTATTACTGGGTTTTTTTTTTTCAGAAAATGATGTCAAACATACAAATCAGATTTAAAAGTTCATATTGCAACTCATGTGTATTTGGAAAAGACAAAATTCTTCCATGAAAATAAAATGGTAAGGAAAAATATATTATTTCAAAGTTAAATTGTTTATTTAGTCAAAGAAATAACAAACAACGAAGCAGCCGCTGAGTGCTTCTAGAATTACATTATTATTGTGTTATAGTAACTATTGTTTAAAGACTTGTAACTATATTTCCTTAATGATGCGTATATAATTATATACATTTTGATAATGAGCTATTTATAAAAAACATGGGTGTGCAATATTTGTGATATAGAATAGTTTGGATAAATATTCCTTCAAATAGTTTTAAGATAAAAGTTCAAATATTGTGTATAGATGGCGTTGTTGTTATAAGGTTAAAGGAAGTAAAATTGAATTTATACAGATGCGGTTACTCATATACATGTTATAAGGTAATCCAGTGCTTAATCAAGACTCGAGTTTTTGTTACTTAATCGTTATAGTATTATGTAATCAACATTAAAATATAACGTTCTCTCGGTATATAATACCAATGTTATGTAAAAAACCATTGAACAGTTTTTAGGATAAGAAATAACTTACAATTATAATCAATGCGTAATTGATGAAAGTCTCGTTGCTTCCAAAAAAATTATTACATAAACTAAGCTTAAATATTCAATTTTCCTGATGTAGCACAACGATGTGCTGTGGGCAATGCTTTCACACCCCACCTTGGAAACACTCATGCATTTCATATTGGCTTCATGGGTTTAATTCTTGCATAAATTGAAATAAAAAAAAAGAACCGGATGGGCCTCGCTCTGCTGTACAGTTGGGGGTGGAGTGCACCTCGTTTATAGGATAGATAATTATTACAATGGATTTGTTAAATTTGAATGCAATGATAGATATCATTGTATAAGAATAACGATTCTGAACGGAGTTAATATGTTTGTCTAGGATATAATACATTGTTATTTATAAATATTGTAAAAAGTATATTTTATTTTGAAACGATAAATATATTTTTCAATAAGGATGGGTTGGCAGTTGCATACAGCAACATAGTTTGTCAGTGTAGAATATTATACATTATATTATATTTTACTTGTAATTTTATGTCAATATTCGCTGTTCAAACGCTTATAAAAAAAAATTGTGCTTATGGATTTTAATTATTTTTTAATGACATTAAGAACTACTTCTGTGAAAATCTTCTATTAAATTTTCAAGTATTTTGTAGAAGCCAAATTTTTTTTATCACCGATTATAAAAATAAAATGTAAAAAAATCGAATATTTTAAATTCCTATAGGTGGCTCAAAAATCAATATAATATTTTGAAAAAAATATGACATAAAGGAAATACCAATCTTAACAGCTAGTAGAAATTTCAAAAATCTGCGCCTTATACTTTTTGAATTATAACAAATATTTAAAATCGTTTGAGAATAAATCGCTATTTTATGCATTTTCGTAAATATTTAAATTTCAAACAATCATAAATTTTTTTCCTCTAAGTCCGGAAGAAATTTTTTTAAAGATTTTTGAAGAGTAGCTTATAGATAACCTAGAGTGAAAATTTTGAACCTTAAGTATGAACAGAAAAAATTTTATGAATTTTTATCTACAAAATAACTTGCAAATTATCGTGATTTTTACACATTTTATACAAATTTGAGCTTTATGGGCTTATAAAAAAAATTTGAGCAAACCGATCACGGATATTTTTTAGTTACGATAAGTTTCACTTATTATAAACCTTGTATTAAATTTTCCAAAAGTTTTCGGTCTGCCAATTAAATTTTATAGATGTTTAAAAACAAAAATTTTACAAAAATCGAAAATTTAAATTGTCTATAAATAAGTCAAAATATGTCAAAATACAGTCGACTCTCGATAATTCAAACCTTCAATAATTCGAAACCTTCGGTAATTCGAAGTAAATACTCGGTCCCTTGAAAACCACGCGGTAATTCGAATAAGAACAATGTATTTAAGTACACTCGGTAATTCGAAATTAAATTTTGGGAAAACTGGCCACTAACACGTGATAATTCGAAGTATCATCCGTTCAACGCTTGGCAATTCGAAGTATATTCACCAAATGTATTTTATCTGTATTCTTATAATTTTTTTATTAATAAATACTATACAATCGTGTAGAAATTTAGATTATTATTGTCGATAACTACAGAATATTATTGTAAGAACCTTATCGTTTTATTTCTTAATCTTAAGGCATGGAAAAAAGTGGCTCCTTCTACGATACTCAAGTGTTTTAAAAAATCGGGATTTACCATAGAAATTCAAGAAACAGAAAACGACCAGTTGAATATTGAATCGATACAATGGAATTCCCTGCCAACTCAAGAAAATGTATCTTTCACTGATTATGTCAATGTAGATGAAGATGTTGCTGTATGGGGAGTCCTCTCTGACGCCGACATTTTGGAAAATACATTAAGCATTGATGAAGACAATGAAGATGACACAAGTCCTCTACCTCTTGTGACTTTAAAAGAAGCCAGTTTATCCTTGGAAAAATTACGAAATTTTTTGCTCCAGTCAGAAGTCACTGTTGAGGTTTTTGATGCTTTATTTACTATAGAAAATACTATTGAAAAAATTAAGCTAAATTCAATGAAGCAGAAAACCATAACAGATTTCTTTAAAAAATAATAATCTTTTATATTAATAATAAATAATTAAAAATGTTAAAACTAACAATAAATAACTCTAATATGTATGTCGTATCACCTAATTTACTGAAATAATTAATATGTATGTACAATAATAATTAATATGTATGTACAATAATAAAAAACAACATTTTTTTCTTAACTCTCTATAATTCGAATTTTTTTCTGCCCTCTCGTTATTTCGAACTACTCAACAATTCGAACTCTCGGTTATTCGAAGTTTTTGAGCAGTTCCGTCAATTTCGAATTATCGAGAGTCGACTGTACTTTGAAATCTTAACCATATATAGAAAAAACAATATAAAGATTTGGTGAAAATTTCAAGTTGATGCGGTTTTTCATTTTTGAGTTAGTTAGAGCATTTAAAAAAAACCGATATCATTTGTCAGTCTAGAATATTATACATTATATTATATTTTACATGTAATTTTATGTCAATATTCGCTGTTCAAACGCTTATAAAAATTAATTTAAAATCTATTTTATGCAATTTCGTAAATATTTAAATTTCAAACAGTCATAAAATTTTTTCCTCTAAGTCTGGTAGAAATTTTTTTAAAGAATTTGAACAATATCTTATAGATAACCTAGTGTGAAAATTTACCTATAAATTAACCCCAAATTACCAACTAGATTCACTTTCCTTTCAGAAAAGTTGCTCTTATGTAGCATCGAAGCATTTTTACTGCCAAAAAAGGTGTCGTCAGACACAAAAATAAAAAAAAAAATAATAAAAAAACACATCATTGTAAAACCAATAGATTCCAACACTCCGTTCAGAATCTAAAAATAGAAATATAATTTTTCATAATTCATCTTGCAGCTATAGAACGAATTACCTGCAGATCGATGGTCTATATTTAATAGACTTTTAATATTTAACTAGATCTAGTACACAGGAGTCTGGCATCGCAGCGTTATCGTACTACAGTATTCCCACGGGTGTACGCATCGACGTCGCGTGGGCCAAGTCGCCTGCGGACAAGCAGACGCAGCAGCAGATGTTGCGTAACCAAGAACGCCGGCCACGGAATTCCGTGCCTCGGCCACCGGTACGCGTTGTCTCTGGGACCAACGGGCGCGCGGCCACCACCGCCGCCAGCCCCGTTCCCGCTGCCGCGATTACACCAAGTGTGACCATCGCGGTTACGACGTCGGACCGCGGTAATCATTCGACCATTCCGGCGCAATGGCCACTGCAGAGCCCGAAGCGATGTCCGACTAGCGCAACAGGGACAGTACACGCCGGTGTGCTAACGACGGCGGCGCGCGCGCGGACCAATGCAAAGCGGTCCGTTACGATAGCGACGATTAGATAAAGCCATAAAGACATTTCATGATGTTACAGTTGTAACTTGTTCAGCATTGAAAAAAAAACTGAGCCGTCGTGGGATGCCAGGCAGATGTGAAACATCGAAAAATTTCCTTTTTGTAATAATGTTTGATAACGCACCTCGCAATAGCTAGAGCAGCTTGGGCGCAACTTGTGGTTAGGTATTTATTTATATAGATAAAAAGAATAAAACAATAATTGTGAACTATATAGTTGATGACGACTTTTGTATAATAAATATTTACCTAAAGCAATAATAATGATAATAATAATAAAAATCCACAGCCAGTTGTAATGATAAATATAATAATAATTCAATATATATGTGGCCCACACGGCGCACAAACTATAATAATTGAGTGCCTATGGAGGCTATACAAATAATAAGCAATTTGACAATGTGTGGCCCACACGGCTCACACCAATATACTTGCCGGTGATGGCTAGGCCCTTCGGCCCTTAAAACTAATAACAAATATGGTCGACCAATACTCACAGTAACATGTGACTGTTTTCGATGGCGGATTTTATCCCCACGCGACCGCACCAGCGCTATGACTGTAATATTGCCAAGACGGCAGACACAAAGTATAATTAACAAACAAAGTCACAGCGCTTGGTACGTGTGACCACTAAAGCACAGTCACGAACGAACAAAGTTGAAAAGTCTACAGCACCGAACGAAGACAAAATAAATGAAAACCACGTTATTTACAATGGCTGTTGGTAAGTGACCACCCTAGAACACGGCAACTTTAAATGTACGGCAATGCTAGTTACGACACTTATCAAACAGCCGAAACAAAGGACACGAAAACAGAAAACGTGGTTTGACAAAAAATGGCTGTAGACGGACGAGAGACGAATTTGATGTGCACACCAAGAAGACGAAAAAGAGAAGAGAGATGGTGCCGACGACATTTACTACGAAAGCTTTGGCCGCCGGACATCAAAACGAAGATAAACCGACTCAGTGCCATCACACTAAACTAAAACATGAGAACTTAAGGCAACCTTGTGGCACTGAGAACTTGAACCTTAAGCCTTTACTGAAACATAACCGAATAATTTGAAAACGTGAAAAAAAGAATATTTTCGCACGATGAAAACGCGATTACGTGTCCGGCCGGTCGCACGTGGAGGCTTATCGCCGCCACCGACAATTGCTGCGGATACGCAACGCACCGCTATACATTGCACGAAAATAATAACATAAAACAAGACATATCTTACCCGCACATGGCAAGAATTCAAAATCTTTGAATTGAACTGCATGCGTAGACAGTACAAATGGTGTGCAGGCACTTGTTGAAGGTATATAAAGGAATATAAAGCATTTAACGGTTTGTTCGGAAATACTATGATATTGATATTAAAATCTCCTGCTAAAAATAATGGCAATTTATCCAAATTCTCTTTCAAAAAGCATCGATCCTTCGTGATCCTTCTCTTTGTTTATTTTTATATTTTTATTTTCAACGTAATATACAAACAATATATATTATATACGTTTATAAAGTAGTCGGTGGGTACACCGATATTGCGTGCGTAGAGAGGAAACCGCCGAGCTTTGGTGAATTGAGCCGACGAGCCATGAGTGGGGCGTCGCCACGCCACACTACTGCATATAGACTGTATATATTACATATACCATCATATAGCATGGCGACGCGTCAGAAATCGCCAGAAATCGGTTTTACGTGCGGATATAGATGTTTCACATCAAAAAAATTAATTAACAAGAAAACTGTAATTATTCGAAGTTGTGAACATGATGTAGAAAAACAGAATTTACGTTGTGATTAGATGGATGCAAAACGTGTTTACATGTAAAGAACAAAAACAAATTTTAAATAGCAATAACTATTCACAGTACCAAAAATATTGCTCCAGTTCAGACGTAGGCGGGATGTAAGGCTGGAACCTAGAACTGCGAGTGCCCTGAAATTGCGCAAGGTTTACAAATGCAGATGGAGACCGGTGCATTCCCGAGACCACTTTCTGTGGTTTCACATGGTTTCTCGTATTGACAAGCCATCCCTGGTCCGCCGGGGTGATTTTGATGGTCTTCGTCATCATTGTCGACCTACAGGCCGCTGCAATAATCCTGGGCTTGATTCCGTGCAACGTTTCTCTTACTATTTTATGCACGGTTGGTAGGTCAGGCGATGGAACAACGGGCCCGAGAAACGAGTCTGACGATGACTCTTGGTCCGAAGCGGAAAAGGACCGTGCAAGTGTGCTCCTCCGACCGGATCTGATATCCGTTTCAAGACGTGGGGAGGCTATCGTCGCACCGACCGTTGATTTGGCGACCGCTGCGAACATCCGGGGCTTGATCCCGTTAATCGTTTCTCTTATCGTCTTGTGCACGTTCGGTCGGTCAGTCGGTGAGACACTGGCCTCGGACAACGAGTCGGACGATGACGTTTGATCCGAAGTGTACAGGGACCGTGGAACTATGCCACCGCTTTTTGAGTATATCCTATTTGATTTTACCGAATTCCATCGATAGTAATCATTCAGATACGTAGACTGGCTGGCCTCGATATCCGTTTGGTGTCCATGATCCGAGTCAGCTTTTATTCCACTAATCGTCGATTTCATAGCGGTTACGGTCGACCGGGACTTGATGCTGCGGAGCATTCCACGTACAGTTTTGTGCGTGGTCGACCGGTTGGGTGACAGGATACTCGATTCAGACAAGTCGTGAGACAATGGTCTTCCATCCATAATGCACATGGACGGTACGGCTACAGAGCTACAGGCGCTTTTTGCACCATAATCACTGTGAGGCATTGACTTCACACCATCTATCGAATTGACCGAATCTGTGGTCTAGCAGATTCGGAGTTCGTGGATCGTACTTCGTACCCATTCGTGCACTCGTTCAGATGAGTTCTTGCGGTACACTTCAATTTCCAGACGTTTAATGGATTCTTCGTCAGTTGAGCTAGCTTCTCTCGACGCGGGTCGACAATAATCTTTTGAATACGAGTATTCGTTTCTCGCAAACGTTTTCTGTCCACGGCTAGTCAGATATCCAAGTCCAGGACACGCTGGGTGGATCCGTGTATTTGACGGGTCGAACCTATAGGTACGATTCAACGGAACCGTATAACCTGATGATTCTGTGGACTCCGAGGGCGTACTCCACCTTACGGATCGATTATCACCATCTCCGAATTCATTCGAGTTGTCCGACTCCGGTCGATGATTTTCATTATCGTTCCCATCCGATGACCGACCGGATCTCGACCGCTGATTCATGATTTCTACAAATTGTTCGGATGAGGCAGTACTTTCTAAGTCATCATCGACATCGTTTTCAGAATCCGATCGATAGTAATCCAATGTATACGGGTTCTGCTCCTTTCCTGCGACCGTTACAATTCCAGAACGAGGGAAGTAAGCAGTTCTCGAGTCTATTCGATTGTTTGACGGGTCGAACGTGTCGGATTGATACCAAGGTATTGTCATACCTGATGATCCGGTGGACACCGAAGTCATACTTTCATATTCGTCATTGTAACATTCTTCTTGTTCGACAAATTTGTCTGCAAAAGACGATCGAAAATGACTATATCCACTTGCTGTACGCAATGATCGCCTGTCCATTGTAATGGCATTTGATTGTTCGATAATAATGTTTTCACTATCCAGAGAAAATTTGCTGGACATAATTATCTTTTAAAAATTTACGTCAGATCGTAAAAGAGTGTAAGCTAACGATAGTTAGAAGAAGCAATGATGAAACGGTATATATTTCGTTATATTGTTAAATATTATTGTACATAGCCATGGTAACTATAACGTAGCAGCCTGACGTTGTTTTTTAATTTTTTGTTTTTTATACTAGCTATGTATATATATACTAATTTTTTCCCAAAGAAAATTCTATTGATACAGTAATTCATAGACAGAAGTCGATAAGACATCAACTGATAATCGCTTTTGTCCATCATATGGGCTTTTAATGCATAGTTAGACTTTATCGATTATGAGTACTTAGGAAGTTACTCAAATACTATTGTTTAATAATAATAAGTTAATTACTATTTATATATTCAATCAATATATTTGAAATATACTACAGTTAATCATTTATTGAATAATAAATATTAATAATTAAAATAATAATGTTTAAAAATATAATTGGTCTTTGGTAGAGATGGTGATTGTTTCCAACTGCGCAACTGTAGAACGCCTGGACACAATTTCACCTGCATATTAGATAGCTCCAACTGCACCCCAGTCTTGCTAAACGTGACCGGTCACGTGAACAATGTTTAAGTATGTGTCCAGTGCCATAATTTGTGATTGAATGTTTACGAGTATAGTAATTTATAAATATTGTACTGCAATATTAGTTTGTCGAAGAAATTTTGGATGTATTCAGTACTTCTGATCAACTTCTCAATATCATTAACGATATTGTCGAGTCTTGCCTCTGAGTTTCATATTACTTTAAACAGTGTATTTGATAATCATCATATATCTGGTTTTTTTAGTATAGAGATATTTTTATTTGAGAGATGGACTTTGGGTTTTCTATGCAGTCTGTGTAACAGACCGCATAACAGGAAATATGATAGAAGACAAATAAAAAATGTAAGCCGTCACGGGATGCCTGGCAGATGTGAAACATCGACATTATTTTGTAAAAGTAATATGCAGAAATGAACAGATTTTGATAGGAACTAAATACGTCATAATGATAAAATAAAATATTACCATTTTTTTTTTTTCGGATAATGATGACTGTTTATTTAATAAACATTTATTTTCTTAAAATACAAAAATTTACGAATTTATTTCAAATCGTGACTACTTAATTCGTTTAATCAGTGTTTTCGGTAATAGTTATATTCGATGTTGCCTCTGACGATGGTATTATTGTGACAATTGGTCGATGTTACAAAAGTATTGGACATAAGATTATCAAGATATCTAATAAATACAGCATTCATTGTTGTTCCGTATCTGGTGGTAGGTTCTCTTGGATTGTTATTAATTTGCAATTGAAATTCTTCTTGGAGAAACGTAATTAATGGCGTTGATTCATCTTTTGCGAAATTTACATTGAAAACCCTAGCTAAAATCAATGGTAGTTTGTCTTTATTGGTTTTGAAAACTATTGAACCCTTGTGACTGTACGGAAATAATCTCTCGTGTAATAATGAAATGATGTCATTTATTTTTTTATTAGGTGAAATGTAAATTTGGTATTAGATACGAGGAGACGAAAATTAAACTGTAGGTAACTTTTTTAACACGTGTAATTAACGAATACGGAATAGCAAACGGAAAACAAATACGGTTTAGCACCGGTGATAATTGGTGTGTATATATATAATGTAAATAATATAAATATATTTATGAAGAATTATAAGCTTACTAAAATTACAAATACCTATAATACCTACTGACATCGATGAACAAACTATTGACCAACGTCAGTTATATTATAATATAATAATTATTTAAATTATTTACAACGAGTTATTTTAAAGCCCGATTCACACTGTTCCGGTACGGCACGGACCGTTACAGCACGTACATGCACGACAAAATATTATACTATTGGTTTATATGATATAATTCACATTGATGCGGCCGGCACCAGTGGCGGCGGGATGTAGAATTATTTGAAGCAATTGCTTCAAATCTGAAATGGGTGGGTGGGTGTAAAATTGTATGATCTCATTATAAATATTAAGACAAATATTATAATTGATATAATAAAATATAATATGCTAGTATGCTACCAAGTCACTGTGCCGACCAGCGTGTGTTATCGACGTTTTCGTAGTTATTTTAGTTAATCAAACAATAATAATTATAATAAGAACTAAGGGGGTGGTGGTCGAAATATTAAAAATATACAATACGCTTCAAAGATCAAAAAAGTTCGCGCCGCCACTGGCCGGCACCGCACCGTTTGTTACAGCACCGACAGAACATAATCGGAAAGAATGTTTGGACGGTGCGGTACGTCGAGTGTTGGTGCAGTGTAAACACAAATATTTTTATTATTATTATTATTATTATTATTATTATTATTATTATTATTATTGTTATTATTATTAACACAGTAAATTAAATAAAAATTAATTCAAATATAATTATAATCGTAATGTAATATAGGTGTTCGCGCCGGTTGATGGCAACGAGACGTGCGCGCACCCGCGAACAGCTGGTTTCTTCTAGACTTTTGAGTGGCGGGGGCAGCCGCGCTTTTGCACTCCGAAATGTTGTCAGCCGTGCGTGCGATCATTCGTCGTCCGCCTGTCGTCGCCCGTTCACCGTTGCACCGTGCGTTTTTGTGTATATCCGGTTCGGGGCGGTTTGTGCGACCTGAAGTTGTGTGGCATACGTTGCCTTTCTGTGCTACGTGACCGAGTAGGTAGTATAGCCATCGTGCGTACGATCTTATGCGAAGATTCGTCCGTCGTTTTGTCCACCTGTGTTTGCGTCGGCTGTCGCGGCTCTCAAGCTTTGAGCGAATCACGTGGTGTCGCCATTAATCGCACCGGTGAGACGTGGTGGACCAACCGGGTACCCATTACTCCAATCGAGAGGATTGATTTGGACTTAGGGCGGTCACTGCATTGCGTTGTGGAAGATTTGTCCATACCGTGTCCAGTATCCAATTTCTCGTCGTTGTGCCATTCAGTTGCGGCGGTTCAGCCAGGTGTTCCGGGGATTGCGGTGACGTCAGCTGTGTTGACCGGTGTGGTGTGATATCTTGTACCATATTATTTTGTATCATTATTATTATTATTACGATTATTATTTATCATTTTGGTATCAATTATTATTCTGATACCAACAGTATCATCACTACTACCCATTGTTTTGGTACCATTTTTATTATTGTGATTTTTATTATCATATTTTTTAATATATTATATCAACTCTGCATATTAAGTTACCGTAAGTTGTTCAATTACCCATCCATGTCCTACGCAATCGAACAATAGGTAATATATTATAATATAATTAATTCAAATAAAAATTTAAATAAAAATTTAAAACCAGGTAAGTCAAATTTAATTTAAAAAGTAGGATCACATACAAATTATAACTGCTATTATCTATAGGTAGTAAATGATTTGTAACCGAGTATAATGAATATTTTAATTTAATAAAATATATGAAAAATTGTCTTCTTAAACTTCATTGCAAAAAGTCAAAGATAATATAGAATAAAAATCTTAGCAAACCTAATATTTAAAACAATTAATTAAGATAAGATAGGTGAACTAAATGATGTTTCTACATTTTGAATAGAATTTTCAAATGGAACAGAAGCTTTACCTTCAAGTAAAGTTCCCACATAAATTTCCTCATAATCTGAATTAAATGAACCGTTATCATCGTCGTCAGTTACTGCATCTATATTACTTATTGAATCCCTTTCCTTCATGAGAGGTTTTAAAAATTCCATTTCATCCGCATATTTCCACTTTTTTTTACAAATTTTGTTTTTTGTCCTGACATTGTAATAAAAAATAAAGAAAAAAATATTGTTACAAATTCATCTTTGGTTTTCTCTAATTTCGTAAACTCGACGCAATTGTTCATAAATCGAATTATTGCGTTTTCTTCAAATATCATGGCGTCTGAGCAGAGTCGGTTTTAACGGGGGGCAAGAGGGACAATTGCCCTTGGGCGGCAAATTTTTGTGGATCAACACAAAATGAAAAATATATAATTATAATTTTTCTTGTATGACTGTATAAATATCACGAAAAAGCCGCAGTCTACCGTTACATGTTACAAGGCGATAATTAATTTTCAAGATCTTGTTCTAGTTGTACTGTTATCGAATAAACTATTTTCGTTATTCATGTACGTTTTTTCCTCCAAAATAGTGGGTTACAAGTAAATCGTAATATTTTATTTGGGCAGTTGGCACATTGCACCGTTAGATGTCAAACATTTTTTCAGTTGGAAGATTTTTTTTTGACGGTTAAAATATTTATCACCCTTGCATAGTACACTTTTATCTTACCCGTCAATACGTTACTGACTGCAATTAATAGTATGGTGAATATAATTTTTAATTATAATTTTATTAAGGGTGGCATATTTTAATTTTCCCCGGGGCGACAACATAGCTTAACGCTATGAGTTAGAATACTCCTAACTACCTAACCGTATATGTATATTCCTTATATTTTATATTTTAAATGTATACCTTATTTTTATCTTATTCAAGATCTCTTTTTCAATACTTTATAAAATGTTAAAATATTGACTATTGTAATATGGAGTAAGATTTTTATATAAAAAAAAGGAAAGGAGTAATGTAACAATTTTTACGTACGCTGACTAGACTTTAAGTTCCCCCGGCTTTGTGCTTTATTTTATAACGTAAGGTTACGGCCAAATACTAATAATTGAGAGACGGCAGTTCTTCCGGCGATTTCTTTCAGCACACACAGAAATTCCTGGATAATTCCATATTATATAATTTGAACGAATGTATGTATAAGATTTATATATCAGCCATTAATAAACCAACCACCATTTATTTGTAATATTAATATCCCGAATAACATCCATGCTCCCGAACTACGGTTAAATATATTCAAAAGGATCAGATAACCTTCCCGGAATATTCTATATCTAACTGGTTACCCACGACCACGTCACAATGGCTTAAAGTAAAAAAGAAATTGCCGACTGGCCTCATACATAGCCAGTTCGCCTTTGGAGTGCACGATAACTGCATTTCTTCAATTTTGCTCGGTCTTTACCGTGATCGTTTCCATCCCGTCCTTGCTGATTGATGCGATCGTTGAACAATAAATAATTGTTCGACCGATAGGATTTCTCCGATTCCGTGTTTTACCACTCAGTCGTGAATCGAACCAAATATCTTGACTGTGTATAGCTAAAAATCTTTCTGGTATTACGATTCGAAACATGTACAAACTGTTTTGCTCGCCAAGCAAATAGATTGTTGTAAGTAAAGTAAAACTTGCTGATCGGTTAATACTCGTAAATGAACATATAAATAGCCGGTTACCACTACCAGCACCCACTATGATAGAGCAAACAATTGATTGTACGGTAAATTAAATTATCAAAAACTTAAATACAAGGACGAACCGTCCCATAAAAGTACGTGTTCGGCACCATTATTTATCGCATGTGTAATGTATGATAAAAAATCCATCATCAGGCGCGTTCAAAATCACTTAATTAGCGAAAACTCATTAATTAATTAATTTCTATGTATAAATTATTTTTTTTCATTTATATAATTATTATTTTAATCGTTATTACATGAATAAAGCCTTCAAGCATAGAAATGCATATATACCCACGTTCCCGATGGTTTTCAACAAAAATACATTTTTCGCTTATTTGTGCATCTACCATAAGTATTCTACACGTTTCCGGCGAGCATTCGACGTTAAAACGCGATGACGAACGATATTGAAATAAGCGCTTGGCCGGTGTTATCTTTACTCACAGACACTCGGATAGTGTAGGTTTCCGATTATTATTATTATTATTATTTATTTTTTTTTGCACATATTTACATATTAAAACTCACAATGAACCTACGTATTGTTGTTATGATCATTTGCCCGTGGTGGGCTAATAGTATTTTACACATGACTGTAAATAAAATGACAATAAATGACTGTATGAATAGTATTTTACACATACCGCAGTTATTATACAAATGCGGTTCGACAACGGGGAGGAACGTCAATTCTATCAAAGATATATAGATGCGTTTTTTCAATTAATTAGATTTCGCTTTCGTGGAGTTCATATTGTTTTCCAATAAAATATCGTAGTAAACATTTTCCATTTGTGATCAATTACATCGTTCGCCGCTCCGAGCAATCCTATTTTTTATTGACATTCCTTTCGTCATGTTTTATGATCGAATAGAAACCGTGCAAAGCTATATTACGTGATATTAATAAATTATTCAATAATAAAGTCTGCGATTGAAATCGTTTGTGTATGAAATAGTAATAAAAATCGTTTTGTCGTCGCGTATGTATCCGAATTGCCTACGCGCAACGCCGTCTGTTTAGGTTAGTATATTATTATTATTGCCCAGCCCTATATTTATCAAATATTTTTTATTTATTTTCTTTTTCACCTATAAATTGTATTTTATTTTACTGCCTTTAATACGAGAAACTATCAAACAATGCATTTTTTAATTAAATGTTTATTGAACATTTTTATGTAAAATAATTACTTAATTTTTTGTTTATATATAAACACATACAATTTCTTAATTAAATAATATCATCAGCTGACAATCATACATCATGCAATATTTACATTACCCCAACCGTTATTCAGATGTAATTATAGTTAACTTAAGATTTCGTTGAAATTCATAGTTTTTTTACAATGTGACTTTTTATTGTTTAGAAATGTATGCAAAAATACGATTAACACACGATCAACATGGTTGAACATAAATTTGTCTCATCAGTATTTTTTTTCAATCATAAAATAATTGTATCTTTGTAAAACAAACGTTTTGAGCATGGCCTATATTTATCTTTAGTATCTTATAGGGATTAAAAAAAAAAAAATCCATATTACATACGAGTCTGCAATGAAGTACCACATTTTATGTCTTTACCGTCCTTGTCATCATATGTAGCACATAACTATATATAGATTATATTTATAGGGTAATTGATAAAAAATAAAGACACGATTGCTATTAATAATATTAGTATAAAATTTTTATATATATTTTTTCATATATTATATTTAAATACTATAAAAATATATAAATATTAGAATGTTGCCAGGAGACGGTTGCTAAGGGGTGTTGCTAAGGAATGATATGTAACGCTTTTACCAGGCAAATAGGTAACACGGAGAAGACATAATATTATTTATAGTTGCATTTTTGTGTTTTTGCCATTGATGACACATTACAGGGAACACATATTCATTGTATTAATTCACGTATTAATTTATAATTCTATCAACCACCGAACGAGTAAACATTGAAAATTTTACGGCTACACAGTATACTTTGAATTGATTAAATAAAATTCCAGATATTGTAAGAGCACCACATATCAAAATATTTCATTGCGATCTTTTGTTTAATTTCGGTTAAGAAATCCATTGTAATCTATGATCGTTTTCACATAGCGTAACGACTGAAAGTAGGGCCACTTGAGTAAAATGTCGTTTTGATGTAATTTTGCCACTATATTGACGATAGTGTGTAAAAAGTTGTAATAGACAATTCCAAAATACAATGAAACAAGAATTATTTTCAAAATAATTTTTTGCAGTAAATAAAAATATAATATTTTGATTACTTGAACCATAGTTAGTATTAATTTCACTAAATGGAGAATTAGATTCATCGCTGGATTCTTATGAAAATTAAATGATATATTATTAAATTCTAACTTTTTATCAATATCCTTTCCAATTTCACACTGTATACTCTTTTAATTTGGATTAATATGATGCTCTAAAATATTTGTATCTAAACTAGTAATACTTAAATCAATATCAAATTTTTCTACTAATTTAGTTTTTTTAAGGTGTACTTGTTGGAATCAAAGATGCAGCTTGTGTTTATTGCTTTCGATTTGCTCTTGAATCATGTTTATTAGGTAATACATGGTTTTTTCAGATCTGTGGATATTAGTCCAGAGTTTAAATTTATTCTGACTTTAGTAACAGGCATTCATTTTTCTCTAAGAACATCGGATTTATTAGTTTTCTGTTTTAAAATATTTGAACCCCACATCCTTGAATCGTTGGATGGTTTAAACTTAATATAATTTTTTATTTTTGTTTTTATAATTAGATTTTTTGAATCTAATAGGTGAATTTTCACAATTTAGAAATCAGTAGAATTGGAAATATATTGAATTTTCATCACTTTTAGAACATCCATAAAGTGAATAAATCGGGATTTTTAAATCTAGATTATGATAATATATGATAGTATACAACGGTCTAAAAATAATTTTTATAAAATTGACGTTTTAAAATGAACATAGATAGTAATTGTCGGCACGGCAAGTGCCCAACAATATTAGCTTTTTCTTCTTCTTCTTCTTCTTCTCCTGCCCCGCCTTCCTTCCAACTATTTGGTGTCGGCCACCCTTGTCCTACACCTCCACTTCACTCGGTCAATCACATCTCCTCTGCACACACCGACAGCCCTCATGTCATTCTCCAAAGTCTTCAATCATCTCTTTTGACGCGGCCACAGTTGTTGTGGCCGGTCCAGGGAGAGATATCGAGAAAGTAATGAAAAAATTAGCACGGTACGGGTTTTGAGCCCGCGAATCCACGCGCCGGAATGCCGGGTGCGTAACACTGAGCCACCGCGAATCTAACATTATTCTCGATATTCTTCCCTTTTAGGCCAGAGTGGCAGTGTGTACGGTTGAAAGAGAGGACTAGGCACTGAGGCCGTGTCACTTTTTTGGTCTTCCTCTTCCTCTTTTCTCTTCAACGTCCATCTTCATAACCACTCTTACTGCATTCATTTCCTATCGCCTCATTACATGCCCGAACCATCTCAGCCTATTTTCTCTCATCTTGTCCACAATTGGCGCTACACCAACACTACCTCTCACGTATTCGTTCCTTATTCTATCTTCCCTTGTCACTCCACTCAACCATCTAAGCATTCTCATTTCCGCGACACTCATTTTCCACACCTCCATCTGGTCCTACCGCTTTTTTCTTTTTCATCGCTTTCACCGCATCTCTCATTTCCTTCTCACCCAATATTAGATTGTTCGCAGGTTACAATTAAATAAATAAATAAATATAAATATAATATAAATTTTATATGAATAAATAATAATCAAAATGCTGCCCACACGGCACAGCCAATAAATAAGTCAATATATATATATATATATATATATAAATAATAATTAAATTATAGATAATTAGACTTTGGCGGCTAGGTTCGTCGACCTTTGCACAACAAATGAAGCAAATATGGTCGACCAATACTCACATGTGACTGCGATTGATGGTGGATTTTATCCCAACGCGACCGTATCAGAACTGTGACGACAATTGTCTAAGACGGCACACCGCAGTGTTATAAATAGAAAAAATGGTACAATAAAAAATATGTCACAGTCCGATACGTGCGACCACCAAGTCACAATCACCAACGAAGACGAAAACTTCTGCAGCCCGAAACAAAGATACAAAAGACAAAACCACGTATTCACAAGGCGACCGCTGGTAAAATTAAAAACAATAACAGTTAGCACGCTGGACAATATCTGATTGCCTCGAACGATACTAAACGGTCGGTTCACAAGGCGGAAAAGGGTGATGACAACGTGGTTTCACAAAAACTTGACTACAGACGATGATAATACGAATAATGATGTGCACACCACGACGAACACGAACAGAGAGATCGATGGTGCCGACGACATTCACCACGAAGGCTATGCCGCCGGACACCACAAAATGAAGATAAATGTTTCAGTGCCACCACACAAAACTGAAAAACACACGAACTTAATGAAACTTGTGGTACTGAGAGCATGACTTTCTACTATACGAAAAACATAATCGAAAAATATTTGAAAACGTGAAATAACGAATACATTTTCATGCGACTGATAACGATGCAACCACACTGCTGGCCGACCGCACACGGAGGCACGCCGCCACCGCCGACCGTTTCCGCAACAGCATGACACACCGTCTTAAAAAGCACGAAAATGATAACATAACAAAATGAATTGAAACGAACCATGATAATCTGAACAACAACATACTGACATATGAGCGCGAACTGTAATATATCCTACATTCAATAAGCGTCGTCGATAGTCATTGGTATTTCATCAATAGCTCTCGCTACAGTGAATATTTGCGACCATTGTAGATTGTTACACAGTATGTTATTTATATGCGAACAGGTAAAATGAGCTTAAAGCCCTATTTTTTTGAACTTACTCTACAAAATTTTGATGAAAAAACGTCGGTTAATTCATAAGTAGTGATTAGTTGCCAAGATAGAACGAAAAAGGAACCCAAAGATTGATGTTTAAGAAAAAAATGTACAACTTTGAAATCTTATAAAGAATGTACTTGCTGTTTTGATGTATTGTATTTTAATAAAATAGCTACGATAACCAAAATCTTTATATTGTATTTTTTTTTGAATATTACTACTATATTAGTAACAATAATGTTAATTAAGGATTATTCTTATCTAGTAGCTAAAAATAAAACCAGTATGATGATCGATGAAATACGAGTGTAAAATTCTGTAATACAAATGTGTGAACGTTAATAAGTACCATGTATAAATAGTAAAGATATTATACTCGCATTTCCATCGCAGCGTGACGACGGTGGCGGCGCACCAGTAACGTCACTCGTAAAAGAAAACTTACGAAATTACATGAAATCCCATAGTCAGATAAAAATTTAAAAACCACTGACATTTTTTATTTTTTATGCACTATTTGGTTTTAGAATAATAAAAAATAATAATTTTTATTCCTTTCACAATTCCATAAGAGTATTGATTATTTAAAAATATGAGAATTGAGTAAAAGACAATTATTTATTTAAATTGTTTAAACATGTTATTTACATAACAGAGAATATTTAATGATTGCTGCCTAAAAAAATCTTATTTTTTAATTTAAAAAATATAAACTTAAATCTTAAGTTAAAATTAATACAATAAATATTTAAAATAAAAGAAGAATTATCCTGGTGCGTGAAAGCTGGAGGCAATTCGTGTTAGGATGTAATTTAAAAAAAAATATTTATTTACTAAAAGAAATATCAATTAAATTTAAATAAAAATCTTGAATATTGATTATATCAACAAAATAAAGATTAATTAACGAAAGACAATTATTGATTTAGGTTATTTCAAAATATTATTTAAAATTTTATGAATTTTTATCTACAAAATAACTTGCAAATTATCGCAACTATTACATATTTCGTATAAATTGGAACTTTGAGCACTTATAAAAAAAAATTGTGACTTACGATTTTAGATTTTTTTTTATCAGTTAAGGAACAGCTTATAAGAAACCTTGTATTAAATTTTCAAGATTTTCTGGGCAGCCAAAAAAATTTTATCGTTATTTAAAAAAAAAATACTTAAAAAAATTGAAAATTTCAATTGTCTATAAATAGCTTAATAAAAGTCAAAATACTTTGAAAATTTAATGGTGTATAGAGAACGCTAATCTAAACATTTGGTGAAAATTTCAAGTATTTACATCGATTGGTTTTTGAGTTATAGCAAAATAAAAAATTTGATTATGTTGAAAACTGGTTTTGCGTAAAAACTCCCGTTTTTCCCAAATTTTTTATGGTTTTTCCCGTCGCATTTAAAAAATATTGGAAATTTTTTACTTTTGACCCCCCAAAGTACCAAAAAGATTCACTTTTCTTTCAGAAAAGTTGCTACATAAGGCAATCGAAGCATTTTTACTGCCCCAAATCGTGTCGACAGACACAAAAAAAAAAAAAAAATAAATAAAAAAACACACATCATTGTAAAATCAATACATTCTTCACTTCGTTCAGAATCTAAAAACAACAATATATTTATTACCTGAGGCGTAGTAATGAGGTGTTACAGGTGTAGTAACACTCCCCCTCCCAGCAGAGGTATATTAATGTCTTATAAATATAAAGATGCATCGAAAACCGTGATATACACATATTTATCAAAGTGAAATATATAATACGATAACAATAATGTAAAGTACTAAAGCCGAGACCCGGTTCTTAATTATTATTTTAAACAGTTCTGTCATGAGTGAATCTGGGCGCGGCGACGGAACGCTGAAATTGCTTAGACCTGCAGCCACGGGGAGAAGTTACCATCTCGTCTTCTGCTTTAATAAAGGATTCGATTCGCCACCATCATCACTCAGATATCCGACATTACTGCATTTAACAACGGGATGAGTAGGGACTAACGTGAGACGTGACAAACTGAAAACGATAAATCGAGAACTCGAGCCCGAGGGACGGTAACACCTATGTGCATATATATTATTTTAAGAAATGACAAGATAGTATTCTTTTGTATTCTTGTATTTTACATGCATTTTATGAAAATAAATATTAATACCCTATGTAAATTCTTTATTAGTTATTCAATTAAAGTATATATCTATGATAATACAATAAATATAAAGGGACGATGGTCATTGAACATTTTTATCGATTTGGAAAAAAAAAAAATGAGTGACATAAATATGGTTTACACGGGATGAGAAAAAAATGTATATTTCCAAATCGGTTGAAAAAGCGTCACAGCGGATAACCCATCGATTTCTCACATATAATTTCGTATTTTATTTTTTCGCAGACCGCAAAAGAGTGTTGCGAGTTTAACACAACCATGATCAAACCTAAATCCAAACACACCATAAGGCACATATTGGAATTACCATCCGGCTCGCCGCCGTCCAAACGTCCTGCGGCCAAGCCTCCGGATGCTCCTTGGATGAAGCGAAGAAAACTAATACTGCCGCCGGTCAACAAACAGGTAAGTGAACGTTTTCATATTTGATGTGCGTTAATGTCGCACGTACAATAATACCATCTAGCGTAATCGCCCGAATACCGTGTTCAGCGCGTAGGCTTCGTCCAGGGTCGGTTAACGGATATTCACATTATTGTTATTTAATCATAAATGCCTTTCAAAAAACTTTCAATAGGTGCTTGGACACGTTCGGTACCCTGATTTGTCGTACGGCGAGCACGCGCACACGTCATCGTTTGCTCGAACAAACGTCTAACATTGATGACAACTGTTGTAAACAAATAATCCTTAACGTAATTTTTTTTTAACTTAAACATTTCAAACTCTTACCTCCTCAGCGCATCCCGGTGCTTGACCTTTATCGGGCGATTAAATCAGTACAGTTAATAGACACCTCCAAAATAATTTTTATTCCCGCGACGTAACGCATAAACTCCAAACGTCTATCGTTGGTAGGTCGCAATGATATGGTTTTTATTCGGTGCGTTATAACCTAGGGCAATAAGAACAATTTATGGGAATGAATAGATAAGAAAATGAAACAAAAATTAAATCACAAATAAGAGAGATTGTGGAATTTAATCAGCAATATAACAAAATGAATATGGATGCGTACTCTAATCTGATTATTTAGTTCCGATTCATTATGCATGTCCTATGAATAAAATTAGCGTGTGACATTTGATAGAATTAAAATAATTATGACTTAAGTTGTAAATCTATACGAATCATAGTTATAATAGGTCTTGAACTTTGATCGAACAATCGATCAGTTCACTGAACGTGATATTCGATCGTACGAGCAACTTCCTGGTCCGCGTTATTGGATAAATTAGCATAAATTAATGCAAAAATTACACGATTGGGTTTTATTTTTTGTTGAACAACGATGGATATTCCTTATTGGGGTTAGTGGATGAGGTCCGGTACAGCATTATTTTTGTCGTGTTTCAAATGTTCGATTTCTCAAATCCGTTATGAACAACGTTCAAAACTTTTTTTATACCGCTGCCTATGAATACTAATGTGTTATACATGCAATGCGATCTGGCTGGCTTTGGTGGTAAACGGGAAATGAGTTCAAGCGCCATCTACGTGGCAAAGTATATTTTTGCTCAGTTCAGGAGTGCTTTGGTCTTTATTATTCTTTGGACGGCAGAGTCCATAGCGATATCTGTGAACTTTTGCAAAATGTCCGCGTCCTGTTACTTTTGGCCCAGTAGAGAGCAGCACACTGTTAATTTTTGAGAAACTTTCAAATAAAACGCTTAATGATAAAAAATCTTATTTTATTTTTTACCTGCTTATAGCTTTCAAAAAATACTTATTTCTGAAAAATAGTGTTTTACAATAGTAGGTTTACATAAAATACTAAAAAACATGTAATTTATAACAAACATTGTTAAACGCAATTATTAAATTCTAAATACTAAAATTACATATAAATACGTATTCGATTTTTGATATAATATTTATGAAGTATTTTTTTTTTTTTTTTTTTTTTTTAACATGTAAGCTCAATCAAAATAATTTCATAATTAATGTACTACTAATAGGACATTTTCGTACATTTAGTAACCATTTAAAGTAAGAACGTACATGATATTTTATTGTGATTAATTGTGATAGGTTTTTTTGGTTTTAATACCCTCTGATTTCGGGCGTGACCTTACTATGTTAAAGACAAATTGATTATAAATGTAAGTTTATAGTAGAATGTCAGTCAAAATTACAGTATCAACCAATGCTGATTTTATTAAAATATTTATAAAACATTTAAAATAATTTGACTGAGTTTACTATAACTTGCTACTAAATATTTTAATAAAATCGATTGATACCTTGTAATTCTGACTATGGATTTATACTATGATAGCCAAATAAATTTATCTGGCGTCCCCGACCTAAATACGCTGTTATGTTATCCCTGTCATAGTTTAAAATGAAGTATAAATTCCAATCTATTTTTTGCGATCTGATGCACATTGTATTTGGTCCATTGAAAATAATCACAAGCAATACTAATGTACATGCGCCAAAAGCGAATTCAGTTTAAGGTCATATAAGATTGTGCCATATAACGGTTAATTCAATGAGACCTAGTAAAAAAATGAATGTAATATATTCCAGTTGGCATTAATTATCATAGAATTTCGGTATTTCCATACATTCATGATAAACCATTTCAGTAATTATTTATTTATGATATTTGTTTATTAAGTAGATATACATGAATTTTGTGTATTGCCTATTTCAATTTAAATTACAATTTACATTATTACATTGGCAATTTCTATATTAGTACTAAATGTCTGGATACGATAAAATATTGCGTATAGATCTATTTTCGAAATTTTACTGATAGTAACTTTTATTCTTCCGTAAACTATTGTACAGTATAATAAATAGTTATTAAAAAAAAAAAACAAATTATAAATTTCTAGTTCTTAAAACGCTATGATTGTACAATGATACATATTTTAACGTATTGTTCAATACGATACGAATATTTCCTGTACATGTAGTTTTTGAAAAAATATCAAGTTTAAAAATGTTTAAGTAATATTGTATCAAATTAAAGGACGATTATATGAAAGTAAGAAGTATTTACGGTATATTTTGTTGCATCCAAATTATGGCCGAAAAGATCATTTACATTTTATAAATTCGATAATTCATCATTAACTCGTCATGCTAAAATGTTGCCAAAATTTAAATAAAAGTATTTATAAATTTAGATTTAAATTTATTATAATTGAATAATAATCAACCTTAACATCATATTTAACCCCAGAAACCCAAAAAAGTAATTTTATCTGTCATTATTGAATCAATTATACCCACATGATGTAGTGGTTAAATAAAATATTTACAATATCATAAAATTTAACAATCTTTACCATGGCAACAAATATTTTTCACGTTTTTGCTTAATTTGTTTACAAATTGTTGAAGTCTTAAGATGAAGTGATTTTCTTTATAATTTCTAAACTTTCTGTGTTTGTATTCATTTTGTGAATTCACCCGAAGCGTTTTTTATTTTATTTTTTTTATTCGGTGTGCCCTCCCGGAATTGAACGGATCTGTCGTGGGATCCCGCGCCCCAATACGCGTCTTTCAAATGGGCACAGCGCGAAGTCAACCATGAAATTTATGGCGTTGTCCGGGAAATAAGTCTGCTCGTAGAAAAACAGGTTAAATGTTTTGTAATCTCTATAAAAATCGGATTTATCTAACCGGCTGTAGTGTTCTGAAGAACGATGAGATGGGAAAAACAGGAAACCAGAACAAAAAAAAAAAAAAAAAGGATCGTAACAAACGACAAAGGCCAAGTATATCAATAAAACCTAACAACGATACAAACCAATTGGAGAGGGAGTTTTTTTTTTTTTATCTTTGCGTCGCCTATGGAGTTAATAATTTATCAGATTTTGTTCGCTCAGATTGATGTTCATCGACATTTTTGTAGTATTTTTGAGCGTTTAAGTTGTATGTTTTCCATCGTTTGTTTATTTTTATATTTATGCGTGTGCAGTAGAAAATAACACATAGTGTGTTGATAATGTAATAGTAAGACTATCTCCGCCATTTGTTTGATTCGAAATCCGAACAATTCTCTACGTATAGTAGAATTTTAAACAAAAACGTTTGTTGATAAACACATAATCTATTGTTTTGTATCGTCGTAATATAATAGTTTTACAAAATAAATTTCCAATGAATTGTAAATACCCGAGGCTTTGAGACTACGAGAGATAATTAATTTTCATAACCTGCTGTTCACTTTAGGGATTCTTAAGTACTTGCATAGGTTGGAGTTTATGGTCCAAAACATATTGAACATCCCTCCCGCCACTTGGCCCTAATATGTTCTCGCGTTTGTAATTAAAGACCGTTTTTGAGAGGTCCCGGCAACCGTTATGTTGCGGACCCACGGTGCTTGTGGTCGCCAAAATGCTGATTACACTGAAAACCCATACAGCTGTACCGTATTACACCATGAAACCTTTATCAAGTCCGGCAGACCAAGAAACCGCAGCTTCCGAGGGTGTCCTCCGACCCGCTATAGCCGAACTCCTTATACCGTTACTTATCGTCACCTAGTGGGTTTCAGCATAATACAATATCCAAAACCGAAAGTAAAGCGAGCTCGAATACGTTTCGTCGAATTAGCCATTTTTCATTCCTCTTTTGCGTGTAGGTAACTCGTATTGAACACGAACGACATGTTTCATGCTATCGTGTATATTATGGCGGAGACGGTATTTTATACATTTTGCATACTTCATAGTACACACAGACATACGAATACATTCGGTGAAAACTGTTTTAATCTCCAGGGGGCTACTGGTTGTACGGTAATTAAGGAATCAAACTGCGTGAAAGTTGGTGCTTCAGAAGTGAAAATATATGCATTCGCTGCTGATATTAGTGTGAATAATTAGGCGCCCCTCGTATTCTTTAGAAAGGGAGTAGAAAATTCATGTTCAACTACCGTTGTGTTGTAAATTTCATTACATTTCTCCCATACCTTAACAATTATCCAAACTTTGAGATCGTCTGAAATTAAGTTAAATACTTGAAATATTTAAGTCAGATTATATAGAAAATAGGTACCCGTTATTATTCAACATAATAACCGGATATTAAGTTTCAATTCGATCGGTTAGTCGAACACGCTTGGTTACCAGTTCTTTATTTATAAGCGTATAACCTGTAACTCTATCAAATTGTCGGCTAGAATTATGGTAGTAAATAGTTATTTAAAATTTGATCAAGAAGTACCGACTTTCGTGAGTGACACACGATTTTCCAAATAACAGAGCAAATTTAAATAATATTTGTATCGTGTTATTTCATTTTGTGATTTGTCTCTACAACTAATGGACAATTGGAGTATGAAGTTAAATTTCACGCTCAATAATTATATTGTAAACGAGTAAAAAACGTTTTTTTCGAAGACGAACGCAATGCAGATACGTTGACTGTCGCATAACCCATAGTCATTCGTTAAAAATGTAAACGGGTCGCTTAACAACGCTACTCGACAACATTTCACCGATACATTCACTAAGTGAAGTGACAATTAATACCAAAAAAACGTTTCGGGATAAAACCTCTGCAGTAAGTACCTGTGCATTTGTAGTGGACTCTCGAGGGCGCGCAGTAATCGCAGTACGGCGAACGAATGCGTAACAGGTTCTCTCGACTACGTGCACCTGTCTCCTACGTTGGTATTTCCCGATGACAAATCAATATATGTCACAAGACGTTGTGGAAATGCACGTTGTACTTGCGCATTAAATTTTGACGCATAAACCACCGAGTTGTGCGACTGTAACAAGACCGAGTGACGGCATCTTAAGGACGTACTCACCGGCGGCAAAAGGATTAACAAACGATCCGCTATCCTGGCGGGGGATTGGTCGACCAGCAAGAGTTATTAGAAATCATTTAACATTCCTCTGTCTTCGTTGTCCACGTGCGCGAGTACGTGTACGTACCGGCCGCTGCTCTTCCCGACTGTTATAGGTGTACGCTATTAGTGGGCACGGGGGTCGTGAACGGAGGTGACGCGTTCCTCGCATGTGTAGGGGAACCTCCAGCGAGGAAGACAAATCAGATGGGAGGACATGGGACGGAGTGGGAGGGGGGACGAATGCGGCGCACTTAAGACGACCTGCTACCAACATAAATCTCCCGGCGGGCCGACTAAGAAATGCCGCCGCCCTACGCTGCCTTATGTGTATAATAATAACCGGTAATAATACATAGCGGCCAAGTCGTTATGTTGGCATTACAAGGGTTAGGTGACCCGATCGTAAATAACGGCACATCTGCGAATTCACCCCACCCCCCCCACCACCAGCCGTATCGTTGCCGACGGTTTTAAAGAGAAGGACCGACTAACTATTCGTCCCTCCGCGCGGGCACAAGGCAACACAATACGTACATGGGCTCTGCCGCCGGCTAATTATAACCAATTAGTCTTTAAGACGCCTCGTTCCTTAAAGGATACCTCGCGCTATGAACGGTGAGAAATTGAATGATGAGAGGTGGAGGCGAGGGAAGGGGAAAACGGCCATTTATTACGCAGTGCCTTGCATATCCCGCGCATATTAACGGCGCTAAATAGACGTGTGGGGGCGGCATGCAGTGTTTAAGCATTCATCGCTGCTGTAGTCTTAGGGTCATTTTTCCTTTTCATCTATACCGCAATAAGTTCGAGTTCTCGTACGCAGAATAAACAACACCGATTGAAAGGCAATTGTATTAGTTCCAAATGCGGCCAAGCACGTTCGTTATCAATTTCATTTTTAAACGATTGTGTATACAATATAATATATTATATATCTCATATATACACAAAATGTATTACCTACAACCGTTTTAAACTATAATTAATTATACGTCAACGGATTGTCCTATCAATGACCTGATTGTTATTGCTGTAAAATATAATTGAATTAAAATTTACTAGATGAACAGATGTAAATTGGTACATTTCAAACGAAGTGTAATTATAAAATTGATTTATTGTTAAATTATATTATTATTTTGAAAAATAATTTTACTTGTAAAATTAACGAATGGCATACGATATTCATACGAAGGATAATTAATAATTTTAAAAGATCTTTAGATGGCATAAAAATATAAAATATTATTATAATAATCGATGAATTTATTTTTACTAATCGTATATTAATTAGATAAAAATTAACATTAACTGTAGAAAATGTGACTTTTAGTTTAGTATTGGTGTTGGAAGTATATTATAATAGCCATAAATTACTTTTTTAGCCAATCCAAACGCTGTTAATATTTAATGTTTAATGCTCTATATTGTAAATTTAAATCTCTCAGAAATTGTAATTCTTTAGGACTTTTATTGCCTTGCAACAATGGGGGGGATGGTAATTCATTTTTTTTTTTTTTTTGCCTGACTTGACAATTTAATTGAGTGTTTTTATTGACCACTAAATTCTGTGGTACATTATTACTGTTTTATGATTTTATGATTATTATCGTGGTCAAAAATAAATATAAAAACTATTGTATATAAAATGTTGACCCGTTTTAGTCCCTTCTAGTAGTAGTATTTATTTATAATGTCGAAAAAAAGGTTGACTCGACATTAAAGTTGAAATTTGTCCACCACTGAAAGAATAACAAAACAATATTATTCACAAAAGAAACTAGTAAAGGGGAAATACTCTAATTCAGCTTCTTATGAAATCCATAAATCCGGCAAACATGTTTATGATACATAATACTTTCGGATAGGCGTTTACATGTTGCGGGTTGAAAAAATAATAATTTACTGGTGTTTTTGACAAGACCGGACACGTTATAAAAGGCCAAAAAAATAGAACTATTTGCCAAAGACTTTTTTTTCGTCCTTATCACCCCTCCGCTATATGTTTTTATTTTATTACGTGGGGTTGCCGCGAAATTTATATAGATGAAGATGTCGATAAAGCACTTAAGGAAATCACTCCCAAAGAGTTTCTTCCTTTCCTCTCCCGGAAACGAAGCATGATGGTCGGAAGAAAGTGGAAGATGTGCACATATAACTCAGTAGCAATGAGATGAACCCGTAAACAACGAATGTATAAAATCTCCAGGATTTGGGTGAACAGCAAGCATCTACTTATAAGTTATTATACTTAAAACATATCTAAACGTTTTTTTTTTCATTTCGTTACATTGAAAAAAAAAGTTTTCGTTTTGTAAAACTTATAAACAACTATGAGAAAATGGGTATCATTATTTAAAGATAGTTTCAATCGATGGACTTTTAATTTTTAACGGTATAGTATTATAAAACTAGGTAATGTTATACGCAATATTTATGCCAAATTATTAGATTTTGAAAACAAAACAATTATTGTCATATTACGAAGAAAAAAAATGGGGTATTTGTACATTGGTTAGTACTTTAATAGTTAACATTCTAGTCAAATTTAAATTACTAGTCTACATTGAATGTAATCTAAATTTTATTTCAAAATAGTAACAGTACAAAGGTTTGTTAAATATTATTTACAATTAATTAATTGAAATACAACAATACAGTGAAATTATTAGTTGTTAAATTCGTTTTGATACAGTTTTATTAAATAGTCTTGTTAATAATTATTTATTTGAAGAAAAAAATTTCATTCATAAACGTTATTTAATTATCAAAATATAATTATTTGATAATTATTTATACAAATATAAGATTAGATTAATTAATTATGCATAATTGAAATTGAATATTTCTTATATTAATGTATGTTATATTTCTTAATTTCATACGTATCTCAATAATTGGTTCTGTGTTTTCTGTAACGATTTAAAAGATTGTGTTGCCAAATGGCATATCGTATTGAAAGATAAACTTACTAACGTTACAATAGTCAAAGCAATGAGCGTTACATTTTCACGTAAAACAAATTAAAAAACTTAAAATTAATGCATAATGCGAATATTTTTGTTGTGGCAAGAATTACGGCTGTTTCGTTTAAGTTAAATAATTTCGTTGAAATATTATCAGATACAAAATTGCAAATCGATATCGAGTTATATGGGTTGATGAAATCCGATTAATAATATAATCGTGTATGGTATCCATAAAATAGTGTTTGTTAGCTTATAACATTGAAGAAGAGTTAACGTGTTTTATTAATAGGTACGTAATTTCTGATTGAATTAAGGGTAATGTAAAATGCATAGTTCTACAGGAAATCTACGTCCCGCACACCCTTACATTACTCTTGGAATCTGAATTTAATAATAATAAAAATAATAATTAAAATAATAATAATAGTAATAATAATAATAATACTGGTCGGGCTGCGGCTGAGTGAAAGACCGTCATTAGTTTGGATAAGACGCACGTTGGTCCACCAGATATTATTATTAAGGCGTTCCATTATTGTGATTAATTCGCTTAATTAATAACGCGATGTACTAATACTTTAGTAGGCATATTTTGAATTTCCAATGTGTTCAAAGGCGAAATTCATGTAAATCCCCCGCCCGGTCTTGTCCGACCACAGTGACTAGCCTCGAAACGCTTTTAAGGTGCTGCGCGAATAGTTTCTGCAGTGCAGCGCTCGCTGATCGAAGACCGGTGGCGGCTGCTCGTGCTTCCTCCCATGCTGCGGTTGTTTAATGGTCTCTCCTGTTTTCAAGGGAGAGGGTTAAACACAATGCTGCCCGTCTCCGCCCGCCCAGTCGGTGGACACGGAGCGGCTTTATGCTCCTTATAGTAATGTACGCGTATGTGCAAGCGTGTGTATATATGGGTTCTGCTATCCCGTTTTCTCAGAATCTCCTCGTTCCCTCTTCCTCTTCCTTGCTTCTTACAAACCCCCCTCCCCCCCTCCGTCACACAACTCTCAATCTCACTCTCACTCACTCTCTCTCTTATACACACATATACACACACACACACACTCACGCACACGTACGCACTCACTCACAACCATTCGCGTACGCACTCTTTCTCCTTCGCGGTTCGGTCCAAGGAAGCCGGGCCACAGTCTTGTGGCTGGCTCCTTATATTCGCTTTCCGCCACCAAAACAATACGGCCAAACAACCCTCTCTCGGACCCTCGACCTTTTCTTAGTAATTAGTTTGAACCCTTTAAACTTTGCCTAACAAACCCTCCTTCCCCAATGTCTTTCATGCTCCTTCCATCCCTACCTCTTATCCCAGTCCAGTCCTCTGGTCTCACACACGACACACATGCCCAGGCCTGATTACCGATTGGCCACCCCTACTACTACCACTACCACTACCACCACCGCCGTCCAGTACTACCATCACCATAAACCGCCTTCGCATCCGACGTGCGATAAATAACGGTCTCGGGGATCTTCGTTCAATTAGACTGGCTTCCAATCCTCATCATCATCATATAGTTAAATCGCATTATAAGAAGACACGTTACACAAGAAATCCATTTAGCTGTCCAACAATAGTGTCCTGAGATTGTGGTTTTAAACTTCCTCATGGGACTATGCGAATATCCTAATTTTAATGGAAGAATAAACGTGATGAATCGCAACTAAAACTCTTCCTGGTGCTTTCTTGGTGTATATTTTCATTAAAATACTAAATATAATAATGTGAAGTTCGAGTTTTAAATTTTATTTCTCAACTTCACTAATGTAGTATTATTCTTATAATTGTAGAAAGCAAACATGTATGACCGTGATTCTAATCCATTTATTTTAGTTTTAAAAGTAATTGACGTTTGAAGAGTTAAACTTATAAAAAATAATAGGTAACTCTAAAATGTGTGTTTAATTTTTTCAAATACGATCTAAACTCATTAAGCTGATAATGTATAAATTATTTATACTATAGATTTCATTATATATCTATTAATACACACTACCATAGGTTTTACATGAAATCAATGATTATACTATTATGGAGTGTTGATGTATATTTATTACATTTATTATAAAATAAGCGATATTTGTTAATTGTGCCAACTGTTGTATTGTAACGAACGTTTATAACTTAATATTTACAGAGGGGGAGGGAACCCTGTATTAAGATCATTAGAATAACGCTTTATATAACTATAAGTACAATAAATACGGTTGCAATAACTGAAAAGCTTTAGGATACAAGAATACGATTACACAAATACAAAACACGATGTTCCGTCATCATAAAAGTAGTCATGCGATTCGCAAAAGTCGCGAAGTTAACCATTCAAGTATACGATAGGTAAAGAAGACAGAAACGCAAAAATCAAAGAGAAAATAATAGCGGATATATGTAAAAAGTTTAATAAAACATTACCTAAAACATGATCTTGTTTAGCTCTTGGAAAAAGGGAGAACCACAAATTGACACAAGAACGAAGTACATAAAGTAATCCCGAACAGATCAATATTTAGATGTGTTTTATTTTGGTCATAACAAACACCTTCACGCCAGTTTACTTACTTTATAAACTAAATATTTTAAAGTCAAGAGTTAATTGTTTCATTCCTATCAAATAAATACATCGATTAAGAAGCTGTACAAATTGATTGTGGTCTACTCTCGTTGCATTAGCCGATACACACTGACCGGTATGCAGCGGGTATGTTTTTTTTTTTTTTTTTTTTAAACTGTTTTACTTACTTACTAAGGTTTATTAAATTAATAAATTTATATTTTGAAAAATAAATGTTGTGGTTTAGGGTTAAAATAAGTAAGTCTCATATGAAATGTGTCGAATATTCTTAAAGATATACGGTGTACACGTGAACTCTGGACTCGACTGAAATAGTCACTATTGATGTATACGAGTACGCTATGGGTAAATGTTGAGATTTTAAACATACCGTGTTATATATCTGTACGCGAATTAGTTTAATTTTAATAACAAGACGAGGAGAAACTCACGTATCATAATACATATATGAAAGGGTGAAAAACGTAGGGGTTGAACCGCTTAGAACGAGTGCGACCCAAATCAATTTTCAAGTGCAGAAGTTGTTCGCCTTTTGGCTAGGATTCACGTCATGGGCACGCTCGTATAAAATGGTAATGAGACGAAATAATTTCTGCTGCCTAAACATACATCAACATCAACTGGTCTGACGCGCTGTCATTTTTAGATCGTTCTCTGGTTTTGGCACGGCTACGCAGTTAATTTACATCGCTGAGATAATATTAATTATTATATTCCCGTGTACGTAACGTTATGGAATATTTTTCCATACGAACAAGATACTATTTTTATCAGCATAGATTTTTACAAAAATTCATTCCGATTCGCGTGGGTTGTGTTACCGTTGGGACTACATACATAACAAATAACATTATAATATGTATATTAATCGCTAGTCGTAACACATGTCCATACACGAGACATATATATTTATGAAATAAAAAATGTAAAAAATAAAAATGTAAATTCACTTAATTTGTAGAGAATTGTTTATCCGATGGTAATGAACAACAGTCAGTAAATGTATACTATTGCTTCGTTTACTTACTATGATAAAAAAAATAAAATAATTTTTAAATTAATTAATAAAACAATAAATTTGTACTGATCATAATAATATCGTATATAAATGTACAAACGTACTGTATTTATTATAGGTGCTAAATTTTTTTTTTTTTATAATTCATTCATTGAGTGTACAATATTAAAATAAAATTGCCACAGTTGTTAATTTAAATTTTGTTTAAGTAATACTTAAAATTCGAGAAAATAGTTAAAATCACTTTTAACGTTGCTCAGTTATTTTAAGTCTTGGAAATGACAGAGATTATTAATATTATTATTTTTTTTTTTTTTTAAAGGTTCGCTATAAACATAAACGAAAGATTTGAATGTCTTAAATTGTTATTAAAATAAAAACTTTCTAAAGTCAACCACTTCCAAGATTGACAAATCCAATTAAGAACTATTATTATATAGCAGAGGATAAAAAATAAACAAACAAATTAAGTCTCGTGTAAATTACTGTTGAACCGTTTGGAGCAGATAGCGTCAAAACTTTAGTCAACAGTACAAAACTCTCGAATTTATAAAGATGATCTAACTTAAATATAACTGATTGCTGATTAATTCAAATCTTCAATGACAGTTTTTTAGTTTATTCAATTTAATACAATTTCTGGATGTAATTATTTTTTTGTAATAGTAGTATTTTATGATGTTAGAAATGTTTATAATGTTTTATAAAAACATTGATTTTATGATTAAAAAAGGATAATATTTTAAGATGAATTATTAACCAATATATTTAGTAGTTAGTATCATTTTATACTTAGTATTATTTCACTATCATCAAATGTAATAACTTATGATAGAACTTAAGTATAAAATATAGGATACATCAATACATATATTATTGTATATAGTGATTCAGTTACAATGATTTACAATTTTTTAAATTCTTAAAAGTTGATGTAATAAGAAATAATATATATATATAGTTCATTTTTAGACTTTAACATTAATTTTAACAAAACTCATAGAACAATCGTGAAAAAAGTTAGTATAAGATAGTTATCGGTCACACATTATAAGCAGTATTTTATTGCTCAAATTTGTTTTACAAATGAATTTTTTTGATGATGGATCCAATACGACCAATGATTAAACTTTCTCGAAATGCAATACCAACACACATCACAGCACTACGGAACATTAACAATTTTATTTTTAACGCTCTCCAGCTTTATCCCCGATCCGTACCACGAATTTATTCTTAGGTACATTTTCTTCATATCATGTCTTACAACTCTTGAGATCCTCAAAACAATTTCAACCCTAACCATTATTTTGGTAGACGACGGCGTGTCGTGCGAATAACGTTCGTCCGTCGCCGTCGAAAACTTGTCCAATATTCCGATCGATGTAAATGTGCGGTGGTTATATTTCGTAAATACATGGCGCACATTCGATTTACATGACGTATAATACGCACATATTATTGGAATAATTTAATATATATATATATATTATATGTGTACGAGCGCGCGCGTGGTCCTGTAAGACACATGGAGGCGATCGACGACGGCTGTGCGTGCCAATAGGAGGCCAAGGAGATACGAGCGTGCACAAAGCGAAGACGGAAGAGACGAGTTGGCTGTTCTTTGCGCGGCTGCGGCGAGCCCGCGGTGTGGAAAGGACGTACGGGCGGAATACGTGATGAGCAGCGCCGTGGTTACAGTCGCTCGCATATCCTGCGCGTTTGTTATTCCAGACCTGTTATCCCGCAAAGGGCTCGCGAACCCTTCAACTTTGACCGGGTGTGCCGAGGGACGTGGACGCGGTGGCGGCGACGATGGGTTTATGATGGACGGGCCACGGCAGGGTGCGGTCGGGCGCGCGCGTCAGCACCGAGTTGCGGAGGATTTGAGGCCAAGGAGAGCCACCCCGCGGACAAAGTATTAAAAAAAAGAAAAAAAAAAGAACAACAGAGTTTTATCACACACAAACATATATATATATATATATATATATATATATATATATATATATATATATAAACGACGTCTGTGTGCGTGTGTATAATATTCGAACATTGGACGTACATTGGAGAGAGGGTGCGCTGGAATGGAGAAAAAAGTGTACTCGCAATAAGGTACACGTGGTGACAACACTGCAATATGGCGAGGCGCGCGAGAGACCATACCGTGGATGAATAATAGTTTTTCAAAAATGTATAAAAAAAAATAGAAGAAATAAAGGAAACGTCAAAAAAATAAAATAAGATGACTGATAGATTTTTTTTTCAAACTACGTGTCGTTCGCGGTAAATGGCGTTCTGTTACGTAATAATATTCTTGAGACCTTTCAAACGTTGACCTAGTTGTATGGCACACCGACAGAGATCGACGTGGTTCCCGGAAACTCTTTCTTATTCGTGTCATGATAGCAATAATTATTCTCGTTACACATACTTTCTAGGGACGAGAATAATCTGGAAATTAATTTAAAAATGTTTAAAAACAAAAAAAAACGCGCATTCGTACTACAACCTCTTTTCGCTACTTCATCAATCGGCCGAAAGCACGGAATAAAGCCAAAATAAATGTATAAAGTTTATTTCATTGACGCACATATTTCAGAGGAACATTAAATATTATTGTTTAAAAATTATTGTTTTCCATTCAAAGTAGACTCAAAGTAAGCACAGGAGGCACTGTACGATAATTATCGACTTCTTTTTCACTAAAGGTTTTTGAATGCTTAGTTTCCAATATTATTAACGACGAAACCTAATTATGCCAATGTAGAAAAGGGGTTATAAAACCAGTGGAAACTTTTTAACAAATTGTGCGTATTTATTAGTGCATCCGATTAATGTTTTCTGTTTTGGATTGTTTTGTTATGGTTTTATTATTACTATTTATTTTTTTATGTTTTGTTCATTACACAGTGTTTCCAGAACTGTATTCCGAATAATAATGAGTCTTTGGTTGAAAAATAAAAAAAAATAAATGTATACCAAATGGAAACTATTTAATTAGGGTGCCAATTGCGGTCCAAGTTTATTTTATTATAATTTTTTTATTTTTTTTTTTTGTTTGTTTGCCATAAAGAATAATATTGAAATTAACATTCGAGACCTTTAAAATCTGGGACCAGTGTTGATCAATGGGTGTAACGAAAAAAATAAACAATGAAATGAAAACAGTTCACTAGCATTCAAAGGGTTTACAAATGAATTCTTTTATCAAGTCATTTTTTACATTTAAGTGAAAAAAAAAATCATTAGATTCTTTAATTGAATGCAACGGGGGGTGGGAGGAACACTGTAATTAATTGGATTTAAAGTAAAAATCCTTATATGTAAGTTACGTGAGTTTTTTAAGAGATTTATTATATAATTAGAGTGAAATATATTTTCAATAATATTGTTATGTATGAGACTAAGAATTCAAAAATTATACGTCTTGATAATGATTAACTTAAGTATAAAAAAATTAATGTAACTAAATCTAATAAATATTTTTATAGAAAAGTGTTGTTTATTTACAAATGAAAAATAATACTTAAAAATTGATATTATTCATATATTTGTATTAGAGTACCACTTGTATGGTATAATTGTGTGCAACTCATCGAATATTAAATAATATTATATAAACTAAGTAGTAATAATATAATTTTAATATGATTGGAATCAAATTTTCATGTAGGTACTAATATTACATTTGAAAATTGTGAACAAATGTGTAAATTTCGTCGAGTGTTTTGTGTCAACTCTGTATACATTACAGCTGGACGTCATTTTGGGAGGGAATTTGCCCTTCCCTGATATTAAACGCAGTCCGATAGGCCGGTTTCAGGTTGTTGAAATTTAATCATTATTATATTTTATGAACGAAAAAATATGCTACAAAAAGTATTAATATTTATAATATTGCTTTAAATTTAGAAAAAACGTAAACTCATTAATTGGCTTACGTAATACGTAAATGGTAAAAGGTACGTTATTTAAAAAATATTCAGGAACTGTATGTATGGGTAAAAGTGTAAATGATTTTTAACTGAATGTTTATGGATTGTACTATTATTTAAACCGCGATCACTATGGTGTATATTTGATAACATAAATTGGTGTAGAAGATTTCAAGTCGTAAATTATCGCACTTCGTTGTGGAACTCGCGTGCAGTGAAAAAAGTCAAAAGTAAAATAAAAAAACATTGAAACACATTTCTTTACTGGTTGATGTGTTTACGAGAAGTCCGAAATAGAATATTTATATATGTTTAGATATATATTATTTATGTAAACAAAACGGCGATCCGAGTACGTTGTTTGATTTATTGACGTGGGTCGCGTGTGGGACTTTTGGATAGGAAAACTGAAAAAAAAAATACGAGAAACGAGTAAAACTTTGTGTGAGACGGACCGAAAGGAAAACCATCCATGTATAAATCCAAGTCATTTTCAATCAGAAAAATGGCAGCCACCACGAGACGGAGGCACGGGGTGAAACGCACGATATTTGCATGCACACGTCTCCGGGGATATCTGGTCAGCCTCCGGGACTTTTTGCGGTAAACTGACCACCATACTAACCGGTGGCGGCGGCGCCTGGGTTTCTGACAGCTATTTGACACGGAAAACATTACGTGACACGCTGTTTTTCTATGCATATTCTATTTTTCCCCTTTTTTCTTTCTTCGAGAATAATTTTGATAAGACGGGTCTCCCGGACTTTTTACAGAAAAAAAAAATATATAAATATTAACACATTTATGTACGAAAATGTCTTTTATCCAATTTAATTTATTCCGGTCGACAAACAAATGTTGAATCAGAATACCTAATATACAGATATATATATATTGATAAAGAATATCATATTGTATTGAAATGTTTCCTCTTTAGCGTTAACTACGAATGCCAAGTATGTTATAATTCGTAAAACTATGTGATATATTTGTTTAGATAATTGCAACCACTATCCGATGTGTAACATGCAGATGTGCTTGTTTCATTTAGGTACGCGTTGTTCACACTTCGTATGTTATTCATTACTATTGATTTTATCGCGGAAATAATTATTTGTTTTATTATTGTTTACTGATTTCAACGTTATAATTTATGAGCGTCGTCTATATGTAACAATTCAAATTTTATAATAACAAGCAATCGACGCAGTGCTATCATAATTTAATGTATATAAATATAAAGCAGTTTCCAGTAATACAACTAAAAAACAATTATTATTGTTTTCTATATTGTACTCCTTGATTTGGGTTGGATATTTAAATAAAAAAGGACAACTGCTCATTTTTTTTAAAATGTATAAAGTATTCTTTTTTTTCAAAATTAATTTCGTACAGCAACTTAATTTAAAGTTAACAAAAGTGATTTGAGCTTAAAATTTGGAAATTTCATTAAATAATAAAAAACATAGAACGTAATAAACTCAATTAACTATACCATTTTTCTCGTATTCTTCCATGCCAATGTTTCGGTATCTTGAAATGTTTGGAGCATATATTTACTCTGCTCGCAGATTCACCGTGGCAAAATCGTTTCAATTGGTTAGCTATTATAGTAGTCTGCATAATAATAAGCCACAAACTAGTTCAAAAACATCTCCGGTTCACAGAAGTTCTTAAAATACAGTTCCTTAATGGATTTAGGACTATAATATTCACGGTACAATAGCGATTATAATCTCTATTCGTCGACGTGTATGCAGCTTTTAATAATCAACATTTATTAAATGGATTTCACATGTTGCCAAGGCTTATCGTGTATTATAACATACAAAAATATTTTTTATAAAAATTTATAAAAATATTTTGATGTATGAAACAAAAACATTTTAAATTCGATTTTTTAGATTATTTACCATTGTTTACTATACATTATTATAATTAAATTACGGATTTTGAAACAGTAAAAAACTAAAAAACTAAAAAAATTACTTAAAATTAATCAATAATGTTCTAAAAATCTCCCAAAAAAGCATAACATTTGAATCATTAGTTTATTAAATTATTAAAATAAATGCAATATATTTATATTTACAAGCCTGCTGTTTTTTCTTTTCCACTGTTAATCTGTAAATTAAATTTATTCTATTTAAGATACGATGAAAAATTGTCAAGAAATTATTGAACAGGTACCTTTATATATCGATAAATTAATTCAAAAATAACGAGATAAATTCAATCAAGTCATGTCTTTGGAACACATATAATATAAAATAAATATTCACCTTCAAATACGTTTATTTAGAATACATTTTGAGAAAATGTTACATAAAAGCGACTAAGTGCCTAAAAAATCCGAAAAAGCATTGAAATACAATAATAAAAAACAAAAATAACAAAATAAAGTTTCGCGAAATGTTTACTAAGTTGTATAAATCAAATTTATAACCGACATAGCTTCATTTTAGAGCAATAGAAAAAAAAGCATACTCTTAAGTCTTTAAATTCCATACACTATTCATAATTTAAGGATAAAATTCAACGCGGAAAGACAAGTTTTAATATATTAATTAAACCATATGCATTCCTGTTACATGATTTCTTATAGGTTCTTAAAGGTAATATAGTTCTGGATTGTTAAATGAAATACCCTTGTACGTGTTGATATTCGATTTATAAAATAACGTATTGTGTTGTTACGTCGGATTCATCCTATATTCTACCGACCGACAAGGATTTGGTAATAATTCGTTTTTTTTATTTTTCTCTTTGTATGCGAAAACCTTTTTTAACCAGGACCGTAATTGGACGTTTGGATAACGTACGACCGTTTTCACGGCACGTACTTGATGCGAGTTGTGCAACGCGTAGAGCTCACGCGACACCCTCGAGCGCCCGATGACGACGCGACAGGTCACGGTCGGTCGCACATTACGACAGTCATGGGACCACTACAAACGTATAACTGTTGTATGTGCATGTTTGTGTGTATTTCACGAGGTATCACGTATAAACCAAAGCAGAAAGTCGGCGTACAAAACAGAACGATTTCAAATGCTCTTCTGCACTGTTCATTAATGTATTTTAATTTGATCATCGCAAAAAGCGGACCGACAAGTGTTTGTGATTCTTATCGCATTTTATACAAAACATATGGTTACTACCCTCGAACGACATTAGATAATAGTGTCATATATCTTATGAACAAATTAATATACGCGTGTATAATGTATTGTGGTACTCGGAAGACAAACCGTATTGCCGTGCGAACGTCTCTGCGAAATTCGGAACCGGGAAAAGAAAATCGAAAAACGTCTTTCCCTTGTCGATGATCTACGCCACCTTGGAAAAAGTTCATAGCGATTGGCGAACAAACTGCGAGAGTGTATCGATTTACGAAAATGTGAAGGTTTTGATTTGGGATCGATAGTCATATCGCTCAGTTCTAGGTTTCCGTATCGATTTTATACTCGTAATATATTATTGAGTACACCGTGTAATACGATAAATATTACAATATATTCTCGTTGCGTCTATTCGTCACATTATGTAACTTTTGTTGGCATGGTGATCGATATCATTTTTGATCTAATGAGCATAAAATATGTCTTTGTAGAAGCATATCGTCAAGAATCCTAGATAATGCGATATAAACAAGTATTACTAATTTGCAACAATTACTGAACAACGTGGAACTCTATAAATTAGACAACTATTACAATCACGAACAATTAATATTAATTTCACATGGCATTAATTAATTACATTATATCATATTGCCTAACAAATAGTATAGTTAATAAGAACTCAATACTTGAGATGAAATATTGTCTTAACGAAAACATGTTAAATATGAAATGGTTTCGTTCAATCTATAATTACCCTTGTACAGGTTAGGTATACATGTATTTTATAGTTGGAGATGTTTTTCACAAAATTAAAAAAAAAAAAATTAGGTAATTATTATATTGTTTGCGTTTTATACTTAACAATTTTAAGCTAATAATTGTGTTATTAGTGTTGAATTTTTTATGCTTTTAAAGGTCACAGTTCTAAATAATGCTAATTGAATCATATTGGATTTGATCGTAAACGTATGATCAATATTTTTGGTATACTAAGAAATAACGTATAAAATCCATTCAGGAACTTGATATAACTATTTATAACTTTTAATCTTAATTTTTTTCTTACGTGTTTGTTTTATTTTTTACTATGTTTTACTGAATAAATCACTTATAATTCTTATACGGTTTCTCAATTACATAATTTTTCTTAATGGTACTTCGAATATTGAAATAATATGCAGCATTTGGTCTACAGAAAAAACTGATATTAGTAAACTCAATCGTACAATGTAATTAGCTACAAAGTGTAATAAAGGTTGATACTTGCTGTGACGATCCGATACACGTATAGAAATTATATAGGTGGGTTAACTTACCTTAATTTAATACCTATACCAATTTAGCAAAACATGTACGGAAAAAAAAAATTTAATTATGAAATCGTTCAATTATTCCGGTCATTCTATACTTGGTTAATCATTTAATCATTACGTTAATTCCAAAGAATAAACGTGTGTTATGCATTTTAAGTGGTTTTACGTGCTATCCCTTGCTTTTTACATTTTTCACCATAATCCAAACAGTCTGTTTCTGCGAGACGAGTATAGAACCGCTAGTCACGTGTACGGACGCATTGTGTATAAATTAGTTAAGTAGTTCTTGACGTAGGATTTGTGTTCGAATCTTCCATAAATGTCGAAACGATTAGAAAAAAAATCGTTCGTAACTACCCAGTAGGTACCTATGTATAATCGTGATAACCCTTATCACGTCAAACGCCGAAAGCAGTATACCCGATACGCATTTATAATTCTGATGGTATTACCATACATAATACGAGTGTATATATATATGTATGTATATACATTTAAGCGAAGAACTGTTGGTGCTCAAAAGTTTATACGTGATTTATGCGCGTTGCCCGTGGCCCGGGGCTTTGTTGACCTATTGTCTATTCGCCTGGACTAGTGCCATTTATCAAAAGCTCCTTATTGTGTCCGCCGCTGTCGCCTTCGTTGTGCCGTCGAACTTTATCCGAAAACCGTCATCTAAAACCACCGTCACACACAACCCTTTCCAAAATACTATCCGCTCTTATACACACCACCGCAGTTCGATACAAACCCTCCCGAAGACGTCAGTCCTCCTTCTGTTGGCCGTACGACGCCATCATTGACTGTTCACCGACTACACGGTAACAGTGTTCCAGGGCTTATTTTAACGTGCGTTTGAACACATTTAGCACAACTCTAAATGAAAATTCGCAGCTTTAATTCAAAAATTACGCAGTTGTAAATACTAGCAATAAATAGTTTATTGTAGATATCGACTTCATGGCTGAGTGCAGGTTGAGGGGCCGTCAATCATGAGATTTGGTTTATTAAGACCGTGTTGTTATTATTATTATTTTTTTTTTATTTATTATCACAACATTATTGCACGACCGCAGCGTGTCCTAACAATAATCATTGTCTCATGGTACTACTTATGTTTTTGTAATTTATCATTAATGGTACTACTTAACGCGGCAAACGCGATGCGGTGCGAGCGACGCGGCGATAAAAATGATCAAACATTTAGAAATAGTCTATTTTACGCGATAAATGCGGTGTGTGTGAATGAATTCATTGCACTCGCATTCGCACGGTTTGAAAATCAAATAGTTTTGATTTGACCTCGCGTTTAAGCGCGATATTATCCCTTGACTGGTATCCTTATTATTATTCACGTAACTGGCAATGTCGGGTCAAAAATTACCCGACATTTGAACTACTTATAAGTTAAATAATTTTTTTATTTTTTGTTTTTATTTTATTATATTCTTAGTATTGGAATGAATATTTATCATCTAATAACATAATTTTTTTTTATCAAATATAAGTGTTTTATCCAATTTATTTTTAATCTTGCAATTTTAAATGATTATTGATAAATGTTTGAATAAATTATTTTAAAAAAAAACATATTTACATTCATGTTTGAATTATCCATTGGTTTTTAGTTAAGTTTAGATACCTACAATGACAACAAAATAAAATTTAGATCGTAAAACATTTATTTCTAAAAAATTACAAACACTTTTTGTACCTTTCAGGACGTTTTTTTAATTAACCAATAACTTCAAACAAATTTAAAAGCTTAGGTATGGGGTTATAATTTAAGACTTGACTTTTGTGTATAAAATATATTTTAAATACTACTCAAATATCAATATTTCATCATCTACTTCATTTACTCAGTTAATAATAGTTTCACTATTAATTTTAAAAAAAATACAACGTGGATATTGTAAAACTGATTACACGTTTTGTTGTCGTTCTTCGCACTCATTAAACGCGACTAATAATCAAAATATTATGATATAACACATTATTATTGTTGTCACCATAATCAGCACCCCTTCTAAGCTTCTGTACCAACACGTAATGAAGTCCGAAAATATTCGTTTTAAAATAACTATTATTTTAGTGGTGGTAAAAGATAAGAAAAATACTTACGTAACTGGTATCTATTATGACCCGAAACCGCTATAAGTATATTTTTTAGAGTATGGGGAGGGAGTTGAGTTTTAAGTTATGCGCACTTCTAAAAAAACCTAAAAATAAGCCCTGTTGTGTTCCAAACGTTCTGTGGAGTTAATATGTATTCGGTACATTAGGCATCAATTCAGTGATACGATGTGCATGCTTCGGTTTATCTAGATTTATTTAAAACAATGTTAACCTGAAATCATTAGGATCCACGTAAATATGTTAAGTATTAAAGTATTTTTTTTAAATATTACAGAAAAACTTGATACTATTGTTATTTACAAATCACACATTGAAAATAATATATACTTTATACTTAATTTTTATCATTTATTTATACTACGATAAATCCAGTTTAATTTTCGTATAACAATTTTTATAATTTTTATTTCCTTTTGCTTTTTGTATTCGTAAAAAATCGCAATTTTATACAAGTCCAGAGTAAAACAAAATATTGTTATTAAATATTTATCGTGAAAATTGATACGAAGAATATTATTTTTGTAATGAAGTAATAAAGAGATGAACTGTAAATTATATTTTTAATATGATTAATGTTTGAAACGAATAATTACAATATGAATAATATGAACGTCTATTATGACAAAACAATATTGTGATTTTAATGACTTCGCGGTCGTTGCATCAATTAATTTTGTATATAACATTTGAAATACTAACACAATGTAAGAGAACTTGATAAAACTAGATGGTAAATTGGATGAACAGTGTAACTCGTTTAAGACGTTGCCGCTTAAAATGTTTTTCCGTAAAGAATGTAATCTTCCACCGATTTGTTATAACATTAAATGAAAAAATTATTCATTAAAACGCTTGATTTAACTACATTTAATCGAATAAAATTCTCATTTGTCAATAGATGCAAATAAATTAGTGATTATAATTATTTCTAGTTTGCAACATCTATAATAAATACAAAAAGTTGGCACTCTTCTATTTAGAACACGCTGAAAAAATGTTATATTTTATAAACAGAAATTGAAAATTTCTCAACTGAAATACATGTTGAGAATTATATATAGACAAATATAGGATATTATAAATATATATAGTTCAAAATACAATCATATTAATTAATGAATATATAAAAGTAGGCGATAGGTATTTCCCATTTAGTTATATTCGAAAATAAAAACAATCTGAAAAAATAGACTTAAAATGTTATTACCACTTTTGGTTTTTAGATTCTGAACGGAGTGAAGAATGTAGTGATTTTGCAATGATGTGGGTTTTTTTTTTTTTGTGTCTGTCGACACGATTTGGGGCAGTTATAAATGCTTCGATTTCCATATGTAGCAACTTTTCTGAAAGGAAAGTGAATCTAGTTGGTACTTTGGGAGGTCAAAAGTAAAAAAATTTCAATTTTGGGAAAAACGGAAGTTACGTTTTTGACATTTATTGAGTTATTTATAGACAATTGAAATTTTAAATTTTTTTAAGTATTTTTTTTAAAATAACGATAAAATTTTTTTGGCCGGCCAGAAAATCTTGAAAATTTAATACAAGGTTTCTTATAAGTTGTTCCTTAACTGATAAAAAAAATGTAAAATCGTAAGTCACAATTTTTTTTTATAAGTGCTCAATTTATATAAAATATGTAAAAATTGCGAAAATTTGCAAATAATTTTGTGGTTGAAAATTCATAAAAATTTTTCTGTTCATACTTAAGGTTCAAAATTTTAACACTTGGTTATCTATAAGCAACTCTTCAAAAATCTTTAAAAAAAATTCTACCATACTTAAAGGAAAAAATTGTATGACTGTTTGAAATTTAAATATTTACGAAATTGCATAAAATAGCGATTTATTCTCAAACGATTTTAAATATTTGTTATAATTCAAAAAGTATGAGTCACAGATTTTTGAATTTTTTACCAGCTGTTAAGATTGACATTTCCTTTATGTCATATTTTTTTCAAAACATAATATTGATTTTTAAGCCATTTATCGGCATTTAAAATATTTTTTTACATTTTTTTTTTTTATAATCGGTGATAAAAAAAATTTGGCTAGTACAAAATACTTGAAAATTTAATAGAAGATTCCACAGAAGTAGTTCTTATTGTCATTTAAAAATTATTAAAATCCATAGGCACAATTTTTTTTTATAAGCGTTTGAACAGCGAATATTGACATAAAATTACATGTAAAATATAATATAATGTATAATATTCTAGACTGACAAATGATATCGGTTTTTTTAAAATGCTCTAATTCAAAAACGAAAAACCGTAACAACTTGAAATTTTCACCAAATCTTTTTATTGGCGTTCTCTATACATATTTAAGTTTTCAAAGTATTTTGACATATTTTGACTTATTTATAGACAATTTAAATTTTCGATTTTTCTAAATTTTTCGTTTCAAAATAAAATATACATATTACAATATTTATAAATGACATTGTATTATATTCTAGTCAAACATATCATCTCCGTTCAGAATCGTTTTTCGTATACAATGATACCTATCATTGAATTCAAATTTAACAAATCTATTATAATGACCTATTCTATGAAGAGTCGCACTTCACCCCCAAGTGTACAGCAGAGCGAGACCCATCCGGTCCTTTTTTTCCTTTTCATTTATTTATTTGCTTAAGTATCTTATGTTAAAACGTTTTTCCGCTTGAAGTGCTCCTTTCAGCTCGTTGATCTTAAACATTTTATTACATTATTATGTTTAGAAATGTTGTATAGTAGATGTTTAAGCGATCGATTCCATATTGACCTTTCACTTGAGATATTATTCTATAACTTTAAAACCTGTAACTTTTCTTTTAAACTCAAATAAAATACATAAGCAATTCCTTCGAATACACAGCGTTTGCACTTACTGTATTACCAAAAATATTATAATATATGTATAAAATAATGAATATATAATTTTATTATTTGTAGTCATCTCTAAACATCATTGTTGTTACTGCCATCCACGGTGATTTAGTTATTTCGTTAATACAAAATATTCATAAATGTATACAATATTTATATTAAAGCTTTTATTAAAAAAATATCATGATAATAATACTTTGTGATTTTAACATTAATTATAGACATCAAATCAAAATAGTTCGTTTTTATTATCAGTATTGTGCAGTTGGTTAAATTCTCATTATAAAAAATATACTTGTATGTATATTTATTACATTTTTATTATTAAAAAAGTTTTAATTATTTTTCAATAAATTGATATTGGTCAAAGTGTAAAGGTTATTAATTTCCTAAAATCGCAATTTCGAAGTTAAAAGTTAAGTGATGCAAAACAGCTATCTGATAATTTCTTATCGAGTGTTGAAATGTAGATTTTATGAAAACTGAAAAAAATTGTTACCATAAATTATTTTTTATTTGTAATATTAAACAATTATGTCGGTATACCGGTTAGCTTATAGATCACAATGTACCTTAAAATATTTTTTGGAAATATCCATGTTTTTTTTTAAATTATGTTGTAAGTTCGCAACTACAATATGCTTACCAACAGGATTGGATTAGCCGAAAAATTTTGATCGGCTAAAACCACTAGAGACCAGGCTTATATTGTACCAATCTATTGATTTATAATTTTTTTTTTTTTAAATATTGATATGATATTTATAGGATAACTACAAAATGTATTTATTAACAACTCATACATATATAATATAGAGCGTCACATAATATAATCCAACATTTCCAAAAAAGTATTTACAAATAATATCGTCCAAACGATGGCTTTGACGATCAAAGCACACGTGAAATTGTTTTCGAAAGTTTTCCATCACGCTAGCTAGCATATCGATTGAAATCGTGGCAATTATTGATGGACAGCCTCCTTTAGTTTTCAATGGTTCTAATTCAATATTTGAAAACTTTAGATTTAAGGTACCCCCGTAAGAAATAGTCTCATTTGCTGAGATCAGGGGAGCAAGAGGGCCATATGATGTTTTCTCATAAGGAAATTAGACGATCAGGAAACATTTCTTGCAAAATGGTGCGAAAACGACGGACCGTATGAACTGTGATTCCATCTTTTTGAAACTAGAAATCATTATTATTGGATATTTCGGTCTTCATAAAGTTAAGTAACGTTACAGTAACAGTGAAGCCACCTTCTTTAAAAAAAATAATGACCTACAATGTTTACTGTGAATAAAGCACACTAAACTGTCACTTTGGAATTGTGAAGGGATCGTTTCAAACATCGAAAACTAATTGAAATTTAAAACTCTCGAAGAACTATAGGAGGCCATCCATCAAGAAACCGCCGAGATTCCACTGGAACACATAAGTTTTTTAATACAATTTCATTCAGGTTTGATTGGATTTTCCCTTCTTCGGCCAACTTCATAATCATATCTTCGTAGGCTTAATGTTGTTCGCATACATCAAAATCGCCTCTTTGTTTAATCCTTCTACGTAGAACTTGAAGCGATTCTAACGTTTGTTCAGTTGTTGATGGTTTCTCATCGGTATACTCTTGAACACTACCATCAGCCACATTTTCTTTGTAGCATATTTGTTCAATGTACGGACTGTTGCGGACATACATAAACGTAGGTTTCCAAGATTAACATTTACAAAGGAAGATATTTTGTTTAAAAACATTACAGGAATGTTCAGAGCAAATTTTTATTCAATATTAAATATAATTGAACCAGAAACAGTAAAACAAAATCCTCGTTTTAGAAAGACTGTTCCAGCTAAAATCAAGTTGTTAATACCGAGTTGTTTCGTTTTCTGATTCAACCTTTTTTTATTAAGAACAAACAATCAAGTCAAATCAAATAATTGAAAGTAAAATATAAGTGAAATTCAACGTAACGGCGTGTTGAACGGATTCCCACTGAGCACGGAAAACCTTGTGCTGCAGCGTGCATCATTTCACTGGAAATGGCATTCATGCTTTTCGTTCAATTCGTAGTGCGCTATGAGGCATGTATCTAATGCCTGAAAAAGCGCACAACTGTAAATATACCTATATAAATGCAACATACATAGATCATAATAATAAATGTAAATTATTTTTAAGTAGGTATGTTCATTCAAATCGGGTGTACGATATTTGATTAGTAGGTACAATGATTCTACAAATGTTAAGAAACCCCCTCTCCACCTCACGCTGGTCCTGGTAGTGTGTATCTTAAATTTAGTTGGCCGCAAAGGTATAAGAAGTTCACCACGTCCCTTTCGACCACTGAAACATAATATAACTAAAAAAAACTAATTATGTTTAATGAGGTGTACCAACGATGTACCAAACTAAATTACAAACACTTTTTTTGGTAATGAACTAAATATGTAATTGATTATTAATTTCGACGAATAGTTATATTGAACAACTCTGCGTACAAACGTTCTGTTACCTTACACCAACATGTTTTTTTTTTAGAAATATCAAAACACTGCAGGCTTCTTATTTTACCATTTTTATCACTACATAGTTAATACCCACATTACCTTTCACCAATTGTGCAGGAATTGAATAGTATCACTGTAAAATATTTTGCTTTAATAATTATTATTAAAATAAAATATGTTTATCACGGAAAAGAAGCGGGTAGCCTTATAATAACCGCTGCTTACAGGGCATTTCCTGGCATGGGCTAGTTCAACAGCGAAACCAATAAATATTGTTAAAATATAGTTTGGTTTTGAATTATAATTTACTTAACATCACATTTTTCTATACAAGTGTAACAATATCCTCTTGGGCCTTAATTATAAAACCTTAATGGTTTTTCATTTTTATACACCTGTACCATACAATATTGAGATAAGCATCATATCGGAAACATTATCAAGAATGTATTGATTTTTTCTTTAGTTATGCATGGGAAAGCATTCATATGTAATTTTATAAATCGTTTTCTGTTGAAAATAATTACTTAAGAATTTGTAACACATTGATAAGTATGGAACACAAGTACGTAGTTGTAGTTTTGGTCACTAGATGGTGCCACTTAAACTTGCAGTAAATGTTAATAACCATGGAAAAATTTTCACTTACAACAAACTTTAGACAACTTTTTAAATAAATTTAATATTACCGTGTTTATAAAGATTCAGAAGATTTCTTAAACTTAAACCACGGCCTTCTGATGTTATCAAACTTTCGTAGCCGTCTGGTAAGTTAAGAGTTATTAACTCTAACTTTGGTCGTAAAAAAGAGGAAAAGAATAATGTGACGAAGGGGAAAACTAAAAGTTGTTCAAAATCAACTTTGGCCGAAAACTATATGGCCAGGGTCAATGTCACTAGGTCAAACATTCAATTCGAGTTCGAATTTTAGCGCGACCCGGTTACTTCTTCACAACTATATTACGAAATGGGCTGAGGAAAGTTTATATGACCCAATTTGATAACTAGTAGAGTGTTGGGAAATGTTATTTTACAGGAAATACTTATATTTAATACTTGGATTAGTATTTACCTACATAATGTCCATTCAGCTAGTGAGACAAATATTTATAGTTATTCAATCGATACATCGATACATTTTGAAATGAACTGCACGTTGTCAATCTATAAAATGTATTATGTAATTCCTTAGTATTATATTTCTAAAATAATAATTATGTAATACAATGTATGATAATTGAATATTTTTATAAAGGTACTCGTTGTATGCGATGATTTTTTGTATTTATAATTTACAAATATCATATTTGTAAAAATCAAATGTTAATGTAATTTATAGTTATTTAGCTAATAAAATGTATGTGTATATTGAACCAAAATAATTATACAAAACAATAAATAAAAGAACATTTAATAATATATTTTAATTAAGGAATCTTTTTCACCATACGTTTTTAATGATGATTATATAAATAACGTGACATTTATAAAAATATTTTTTCTTAACTAACCACGTGATTATACATATACAATTAAAAAAATGGTTAATAAAACAACTAAATGAATTCTAGTTGTCATATGTTATATAGACATAGTTTTTTTAGTATTGCTAGTTTTAAACATAATTTATCAACAGTAGTCAATTTATTATATTTAATTAGTCACTTACAGTGTACATGATTGTATACATCTTTTAAGTATCAACATTTTTAAACAAGTTAAAACAAAAATGAAATGTTAAAATGTAGTCTTATAAAAAATCCTGAATATTACGAAATGTAAGAAGTTTTTACTTGCAAAAGAATTTCGTTTATTTTAATACTAATTTAATAATTCTCAATATTTATTTTTTTAAAAACTTGTTTATTAGTATCTTTATCACCACGTATAGAAACAAAATTCCACATAAATGTTGACGTAAAAATTTAAAAATATTATTGTTCTGTTAATACTTAGAATCTGTAAATAATTAGATAGTTTATTTTATATGAATATATAGTATTGGAAATAAAAAACATAAGAATTTATAATTATAACTTAAAACAGGTTTTTTGATCATCGGATTTTTTTTAAAACCCTTCACGGGCATTTACTTATTTTTTTTTTTCATATTTTCTATAATTTTAATATTTGTATTCGTATAAGGTATGTTTTATAATATACATTCAATAATCTTTCAATTTAATAAAATCAGAGTGTGTAACATTTTGATTCATAGATTAATGATTTTCTGAATTAAATTCTAATAAATGATTCCAGAAATTAATAAATGTTGTGCGAAGTAGCAACTCAGTATTTTTAATATGACTAGATTATTTTCTTGCTGTATGATAAATTGAATTCGAATTACTCAGATGTTGAAGATCAATGAATATTAGCATATTTATGTTCAAACGCAATATTAAAGATAATAATCAGTGATTGTGCCAGGGTATTTTACTAGGTAGAAAATTATTTGATCGAGATTGGCAAAAATGTTAATACATTTATTAACTATAAACACAAATCATGTAATATGAGAAATTAATTTAGGTTGTGAGTAGTGTCATTGTATAGTATTATAACTATTCAACTATTCTAGATAATACCTATAATTCTATTATTCCCAATTGCATATTTTCGTGTTACTACAGTGAATTATTAAAATATAATTTTATACCTATGACCATATTTTTAAGTTTGAACCAATAGCTATTAGTAGTGCTAGACATTTTCAAGTAGTATCTAGCCTACCTGGTCTGCCTATGCTATTGTTATTGAGATAATTGTTGGTCAAAGTTTATGTCATACTTCTTTAAAATGTATGGTTGAGTATTAAATAAGCACTTTTTATAATTTTTTTGCTCTAAAAAAAAATAAAATTGTTCTAAAATCATTATCCAAGAATATTTTTAAACAATACACAATGGTTTAAAATATTTTTCCAGTGGAAATATCTTCGTAAATATTAATATTTTATAGTAATTTTATCAAAAGAGGCTGTGTGAAATTTTAACTCATATTTTCGACCCTTAATAGTCTTACAATTATTTTCTTAATTAAAAAGGAACTCATAGAGGTAGAATAGTCAAAAAAAAAAAAAAAACTTTAGATTTTTCTATTCTATAAAATTACAAAATAATCACTTTATGAAATAATTTTTTTATAAAAATTTTAACGTATCACAATTAAAAATACAACAATTATCCTCATAGTTATGGCTAATGTAAGATTTGGAAAAAAAAAAATAAAAATAAAGGTACGTGGCTAGGTATATTGGCTATCATAGAATATTATTTTAGACTAATCCCGCCTACCTAGATTTATTTACAATACACATATGCGTGGCTTCAGAAATTTTTTATTATCGGATTGACAAATGAAAGTTGGTTTCCTAAAATACCTTCAGTTGTTTATATAATTAGCATTAGATTAATTAAATTTATTAAAACAACTACAAAACCCAAGCGTGTACGTTTTTATACTTTTCAAAACTTACATTGCCTCTAACCAACTACTTGACTATCAATTGCGACCGGTTAATTAACAATTTTAATAACAAATTATTTCTAAAATTTCTAAAATGGCTTCATTGAAATTGTATTGAAATTTAAAATTCAAAGGTTGGTTTTCTAAACCGGAATAATACGAATTTTATTATGTTTTTTCATATGACTTCTAGTAAAAAATTACATTTAAGCAAAAAAATTAGAAAAATATGAAAATAAAAAATTACAGACTCTTCCGTCGGAAAACATGCTGAGACACTCTATATACTACACGACTGACTTAACCAAACTATTTTGCGATATGTATATTTCTAACAGTCCTTGGACGACGACGGTGAATCGATTGGTTGCGCTACTGCTCTAAAAGGGAAAAATTTTGCACACACATTTTACGCTCGGTTGTGTCCGATTTCATGTCATGTATTTTAAAAGAGCAAAAACATAATTACTTATTTACAGATAAATATAAATATATATATATATATAATAAATATTATATGTAGATATATATAATACGTATAGGGGTTAATTTTTGATAAAGTTTCGACTTAATTAAAAACATACATCCGGGCGTGGGCTTGACGGCGGAGAGTAGTGGAAAAAGATGGTGTGGTTGAATATAAAGCAGTGGCGGGGGGGATTCAGGGGACAAAGAAGAAGTAGGCACTGTGGTACGGGCAAGGAGTTGAACCCCCCTACACATCCCTTCGACACGATGGTATTTTGGAGTACGAGAGAGGGACGGAAGATCGGTGGGGATAGCAGGGATGGTAGTGAGGAAAAGAATCTAATGGAGAAACGGTAACGAGCTTCGCAAAAGTTTTGGAAAAGTTTCCGTGCCAAGGGTGTATAGGAGGCGAGTAGGGGGGCGTGTGGCAATGCGCTGGCCCGGGGGGCCGTTCTGGTGGGACCGGGCCGGTGAGGCGGAGCCAACGGCAGAACGCGACCGGCGCGCACTTTTATGGGTGTGGACTCTGCACGCAGCTTTTTGAGCTTTTGTTCTCTTTCTCTCTCACTCACTCTCTCTCTCTCTTTCACTCTCTCTCACTCTCTCTCTATCTCTCTCTCTCTCTCTCTCTCTCTCTTCCTCTCTCTCTCTATCACGCACACGTATGTGCGCGCGCGCGCGTGCTCTCCCCTTATTCCCCTCTCTACCGACAACACCCTGTTCCCTCTTTTTCGCTCCCTCTCACTATACCCCTCCACCCCTCTATCTTTGTCTTTTTCTACCACCCTCCCCACATCTTACACCAACGAGGCCCCCCCCAGGAGTACTTTGGATAAAGTTTGACCTGGTTTCTGGGCGCGGCGGCCACCCATCGGTCGATCCGTTTTTACCACCCGCCCACACGGTGCAATTCAACGTAGTATGTATTGCCGTGAAATATCGAGGAGTAGAATATAAAAACCGTAAACCGGCTATTATTTCGTGTAAACCGAATACAGTTGATAGGAGGTCAGACCAAAAATGAGGCGAAACCGGAATATCCAAGAACAGCAATTGCATATAAATCGTCGACAATAATCTACCGTTGTACGGTGGATCATCACTGGAAAAGTCGAATAAAGTTATGTTAAATATTCCTAAATGTATGAAAAACTTAATACATTATACTAATTCAATATTATTAAAACGAAATGTAATTAGTTCGATGTAATTGTATAATAAATTCGTGAAACCCATAATTTTTTTCACAAAAGTTTTCACTGAAAATAATATTCGAAAAACTATTATCAGAAGTTTTTTTTAGTGATTTTTTTTTTTTTTTTTTTGCAAATTGAACTTTCTAAAATATTCTGTTAATTGGATACATTTCATTAGTGCTCTCAATACTATATCAAAAAAAAATTATATTGTGATCAATCTTCGGTTGATAACATAATAACTATAAATATCCGTTGGTTAAATATGCTACTAGAATGTCCAATATGACCAAGATCTTAAATAAAATCTTTGAATCGATAAGTTTACACCATTTTATAAAAACTAAACTGATTTTTATAGTGCAACAACGTTTAAACACTTAAGTTATTAATATTGTTTGAGTATCATGCATAAAGTATTTTATAAGTTATTTATTGTATTTTACTTTTTATGTGCGTCCTCGTCAACATTTTTGATTATTTTACTTCAGATAAACATTTGAAATAAAATATTTATAGTACACAGAAAGAACAATCTATTCACATTTTGATTTGTTTAATCAATAGTTAGTTTATACTTGTTGTAATATTTGTTTTGGAAAATTGAAAAATATTACTTATTGAAATGTGTAATATTTTGCTAATTCATTTTTTCTGTAGTTGATCCAGTGATGTTAAAGTTGTCATAATATTGTGAATATTCATTGTCATTAATGTGGTCACACGTAGATAACAAAATATTGTTTTTTAATTATTGTATTTCAGTGACCATGAACTTGAAGGTGTATAATGTAAAAAAAATCTATACACGCAAGGTTTCATTTGTCTGGTAGTTGAAAATTGCTAAAAACTTGGTGACCCAACTTACTTTTCATTTGTTTTCAGATAACAACTCTTTCAGTTTTTATCGGCAAACTTTAATTATGGATTATTTTTTATTTTATCCTCTCTTCTACTCTTTGGACAACTTTTTCTCGGTCAACTTTAAACACACCACGGACCGTCCAAAATGCAAGTGCCGTATCAAATTGATTATACAAAATTATAAACACTTACCAAGGTCAACGACTTTTGTTGTAAGTTTGTCTTGAGGTTTATTACTAAAACTTTCACATTGAACTAGTTCCAAAACTGGGCCAGACTGGCGGCTAAGACATGAACGGTAACTATAAAAAACCATATGGTTCAATCAAACATTCAACAGTATCGTAGACACAACAACGTCCTGTTTTGGAGAATAATTATTCTCGTGGATAACTCTATTGAACTTTTAAAGTTATTTGTACAACTGTATCGAATATAATCAGTTTACAGACTGACTATAGTTTATGAACATAAACCAATACTAGTAGGTACAGATACTATTTAGCTTACGAAATTATTCGTACTTCCCATGTGGTACAGATATTCATGTAAATATCATTATATAAACCTCCAATTTTACAAAACTACTGTATAAAGTAGATGTATATTCTATCTCGATAGAAATTTGCATTAATTAATTCACTTAGAAACATTCCTAATTTTCTAGAAATGACGTATCCATAATATAAGCTTACGTATATTAACTTTAACTATAAAATTAACCACATTTGTCTGACAGTAATCCAAAATCATATTTTACTGAGAGCGAACAAAATAATATTTTATTTAAAAAAAAATCATCGAAAAATATGAAAATATAACTTTTAATTATGAATTGAATCATTTATTTTTGAATTATTTTATTGAAAATCAAATCAAGGGAAAAATAATGCAAATGCTGAAATAAATCAATAAATAATAAACAAATAAGCTTGTATATACTTGCTTCCCAACTAGCACATAAATGTCCATAATATATTATAAGAATATTCCTAAATAAGATACGTATTATTCACAGATTATTCGTGATTGTCCCATGTATGCTCTATAAATGTGCTTACAGTAACCAAAACTTGCAAAATGAGCCGACTATAAAAAGTCTATGAATATCCCATCTTCTATTTATGGTTTTTAAGAATATTCATGTCATATACCAAAATATTCATAAAATAATCATTGAATATTATTCTAAAATTCCAAATTCATAATATAAGAATATTCTTACTAAATCCTTTCTTATTATTTTTTAAATATTAAATTCATATAATATGAATATGATTGAATAATCATATAATATTCTAGATTCTACTGTCAACCTTCTATCAATCTACTAATATCATCCAAAAACTGCTTAACTTATAACCCCCTTATAATCATTCTATTATAGTCAATCTATAGAATATTCTATGGATATTAAAATTGAAAAGTGGTAGAATAATTAATATAACTCATTCAATAATATAGGTAAAAACGATATACATTATATTTATGGTTATTTATATAATATATATACATAAATATTAAATTGTCATCCCATAATATTGTATGCATCAATATAGATATACAGATATTTTTACTAAAGAATATTAGAATAAAACAACAATTTATTATATTAAATATATTTGTATGTCCTTGTACTAAAAACAATGTTAATATTCTTGCTCCTTAATTGTTATAAACATGTTAATACATTTCTTGTTAAAAAAATTAGGTAGATAACTTATTATAATATAAAGAAAAAATATTTTATAAGCTTAACAATCGAGTGTTGTCTTCAATCTTTCATTTGCTTTTGTAAGCCATATACTAGCTACTGTTTCAATGTTTTTGATTGTAGTGTCTTTGAAAGAAGAAGAATGTACTGCTTCTAAAATTGATAAGTAAAATAGAATACATATTTTCAATTACTATCTAATAACTTACTAAGAAGTAGAGAGCATAAAACGGTTTTGTTGAATGCATTTTTATTCCCCTTATGGCCGGTATAACTGTATAACTTAGCAAACTCATCAGTGATAAGTTTTCTTAAAATCCTTCTAACCGTTTCTTTGTAACTGGAACCACCAATTTTGGACAACATATTCACCTTTTAAAATATTAGATAAATAGATATTATACTAACAATAATAGATTACAATATAAAATAAATTAGTCAAAATAGTGTTAATAGCTAAAAAATATGTAGTTTTACTTTAACATGTTTATGAGGAAGGAAAAAGAAAAACTTTTACCTACATTTAATATAATAATTTAAGTATTATATATTATTAGAGTATCAAATTATATATTTATCATTATTTTTTAAATTACTTATTACATTTCACAATTATACTTACAGTTTGATCATGTAAAGCGTCATCAAATAAGATTTGTTGTAAACTATTCAATGAATCATCATTTGGTATTGGAAGCATTTTATACAAACGTTCAAACTCATGATTATTGGATAATGTTGTGATTGGTTGAACTAAATTTTTTTGTTTTTCTTGTACATCATTTACAATCATCATAATAGTGTGAAGGTATTCGCTTTGTTCTTTACTTCTAGCATTCAAAGTAACCAGTTGGCGTATAATCACGTATGATCATAGAATATACATTAAACGGTAACGGTATTAACTTAGAATTCAATATTACAATGGTATTAATCTAGTCTATACTATATAATATTATTAAGATAGACGCACGAGTGCGGGAGTAGAGCCAGTACGCAGTGTAACAATGTGACAAGGCGACGGCGGCGCGGCGTAGGCACGTGACTATTACTGTGGTTGTGTGAGTGTGGCGTATGTCTTGGGGAAACCCGATTGTTATAACAATATACGTATATAATATAACATAATATTGCAATATTGGGCATAATTATTCTAGTTTGAATCCCATGCGAATTTTCAATTTTTTGTTCGGAAACCCATATATTTCAAATGGTTTATTCAGAATTTGTCGGTCAAACTTAGTATGGAAGTTACAGGTGTATGCAGTCAGTCATAGGCGAGCGCACGGGTGCAGCAAATGCTGCTTTCGCTGCACCTGACAATTCATTTTGGATTTAGTGGGCATACTTAGACTGAATAGTTTTAATTATATTGAACTCAAAATAAAATCAAAGTTTAAATTAATATTAACATTCAATGTTATTCAAATGAAAAATGATATGACTATTTATTTTATCAATTCGGGAAGTTTGAAAATATATGGGTGTATATTGATAGAAAAGTACATATATATGCGTGTTATATTGCTGTTTAGCTGTTACATTGCTCAATTGCTGTTAGAAACGTCGAACTAAAATTAAATTGAGCGTAATAAACCTGCGATCACTGATCAACCTGATGTGTTTTTGCATAACAAATATAATATGTTAAATTTAAACTACTCGTTAAAACTAAGCATATATAATGTACGATTTAAATGCAGGTAGGAACATTACCTATATTTTAGTAAACAACTTGTAAATTATGGTAATTTTATAATATAGGTAATTAAAAAGCTGCAATATATATATATATATATATATATATATATATAATAATGCGATACCTGTATATAGCTATATATATACCTATGTAGTAATTAATTATAATTAAACAATGGTATTGACATGAATAATAATAGAATACTATATTATTATCCAGGAACACTAATATATTGAATAATCTATAAATATTAAAACGATACTATTGAACAATTGTCCAAAAAACATAATAAATTACGATTGTATTATGATAGTATGGATATTCCTTTATCATTTATATCATAATATCCAACGAATGTTTTCAATAAGATAATCTTAGCAGAATATGATAATACTATTAATAGAATAACCTTAGTTGAAATCATCTAAAAAAAATAACTAAAGAATATATCTAGAATATTGATAAGTATTATTTCTTCATTGAATGACTCTACTATGAATATCCCGTGCTAGTTGGGTTATTGTACAAGAATTAACTGAAAACTTTTATCAATAAAAATATTTAGTGTTAATCATTACAAATTTATCTGTCATTATTGTTTAACAAAGCAATATTAACAGTTTTCCAAATATATAATCATAAGTAACAATTAAAAATTGAATTGATTTGAAATTTGACTTTAACAATTTCACATTCTCATTTTTATTTTATTTTTTGGGTCTATAAAATTTAAAGTATAGTTAAGATAATGCTAAATCATTTAGATATATAACATAAATACTTTCCTAATAATTGTTATACTATCGATAAAGTCAGTAATTTTAGTAACACATATTAAGATTTTAACGTAACATTGCTACTGCGCCTAAGTCTATTTGGTACACCATACGTATAAGCATATCATTAATAAATATAATTATCATATTGTCAATAATTTGTGGTTTTGGTCAGTGAATTACAAATAAAAAAATTTAATAAGAAATAATAAATATGCCTTGGGACATACGTGTTAGTCATACATAATCATGTACCTAATGCGTTTAATTCAAAAGAAATAAAAACACAGTTTTTAAATAATTTTTAACGGTTTGATATTTTATTTCAAACATTTATTTGTTTATTTAGAAAATATGTATTTATTGGTACTCAAACTGTTACCATAAAATATCATAACAATTAAGATTTTACGTTATGTTTTTTAAAATTCATAATTAATTAAAAATTATAAAAATATACAAAAATAATTGTGTCAACGACACTTATATAAATTTAATTTTCTTCGAATTATCTAAGGTTATCATAATATAAAACAATAATTATTATACATTTATTACTGGTTTATTTTTTTAATTTGAATTCCCACTAATATATTGTATTAAATATTTCTGATTCGAACGTTACTCTGTAGGTGAAATACGAGGGCATTGTCAGTTTAATAATAATAATAACAGCACTTCGGTTCAAATGTCTGGGAAACTTCTTAAATATCACCAACAGAACTTTAAAAACTTTACGGTCGCGGAAGAAAGCATAACTAACTTTTTTTTCACTAGTCGGAGAATAAGGAAAAAAATAGCTTCCTTTGCCATACGTTTTTCATGCCGAAATAATGCTCTGCTAAAGAGCAGAAATCTCTACCGCTTTTATTCCGAATACTGCTGTCCCACCCCGTTACGGCAACCGATCCTTGAAGAAGTTTTTCGAATAGTAGCACAGGGTTCAGAGTCCACCGGATCTCTGCTAAAACTTTTCAACGCAAATATTTTTGTATTAAATAATTTCCTCAGCAGAATATGTCAAAACATGGCTTTCTGTCACTCTCATTTGAAAAATGGTTAATTGAAATAACCTAATGAATAAAATAGGATTTTTTAAAGATTTCTTTTTGAACAAAAATTAATATAACAAAGATTCTTACGCAAACATCTTTGACAATATGATATTTTAATTTTATTATATGTTAACATTTCGTAATATTTTTTCTAGAAATAAGAATATCGTTAATATAATGTGGGTATCAATGAGGGTTAATCAATTAGGACCTATTATTTATCACATTTCAACAAATAAATATTTTTAGTTAATAACGATAACACATATTGTAAATAATAATATATTTTTATAAAAATATGAAAATAAAAACAGAGAACATACAATGAATTTTGTTTACGAGTATATAATTTTTATTAAATTGACACTATCGAGGGCCCGGGAAGTGATTGTCTCTTTGCTACCTTAGCCAATTCACTCCTGCCCATATTTATTAGCTGTTGCTGTCATTTGGATAAACATTCTCGTATATTTATTATAATCATTTTCATTATGTAAACTAGGTTGTCTATTTTCCCACTACAAACTGGCTAACATTTATGTCACAAATATTATTGATTAGTGTTAGTTTTAATTAGGAATCCAGTTTAGTTGTAACCTCTCTAATTGAATTTGGGTTAGTCAGTTTCAAGTATGTAAAAAGTTATGCATAAACCAGTAATCTTTTGATATTATAATTAATTTATATTTAAAAATTTTAAACCTTTGAAATTATTTAATTAAGTTTGTTTTTTTGTTGAAATTAACAAGTATTTTACATTCCATGATACTTAGTAATAAATTTTGAATTTTATCATCCTGTATTCGGACCGAAACAAAATTGAAATTCCTTATTTCTTTTTTTTTTTTTTTTTTTGGTTTCTATGTATCAACTGTTTTCTTTTTAATCCTTGAAAAAATGTAATTACATTAATAAACACGTTATGAATAACTCTTAGACGTCTCGTATTAAATTCTGTTGTTATTTTAGATTATTGTTGTATTATTTACGGAAAAGTGACACAAAATTTAGTACAAATATACTTTTCAGTCGATATAGTGAAGAAGTGTGTTGCACACTTTTGAATATTATGTCACCTATTTACTGCTCTGGCATTTTATTCCGTTCTCAAAATTAGTCTCAATTGTAATTGGTATAGTTATTAATCATTAATTTGGTGCCAAAGGTTGAAAGTAGGAAAATGTCCACGAAGAGTCAACACGAGGGTTAAACGTAGAAAACGCAAAAAAAAAAAAACACCACCATATGTAAATACCTACATAGGCGGTTAGGACGTCGGTAGTGGCGCTTCGAAGAAACAGAAAAACGCAGTACTGCCACAAACCTGTGACGTTTACGCGCGCAACACATAGTCGTGCACACATTAAACTCAGTTACTAATGCTCTGCATGGTCCTGTCCGGTCTAATACGGTCCTAACATACAAAGACTATTGAATCGATGGTTTGGTCCGATTCAATAATTTTTAGGAGTAGTTCAGTCTAGTCCTCAGAACAAATACATAATTTTCAGTCCGCTCCGGTTTAAAAAAATGAAAATTTGTCCGGTCCAGTCTCAGTCCGGTCCCAATCATGGTACTTAAATACAGATATTGTTTTGTAAACAAATAAAACGAAAAAACCAGATCAAACATTTATTTTATAAAAGTAAAATTAGAATATATAAGATTAATTTAAATGCAATAAGTTTCTCGCAGTAAATATAAGGGTTAAACTGGCAACACTATTTTAAAATGATGATTGACATTGATTAAAAGGTGTACCTTTATCTGGATATATTAAGCTGATATAACCACATCTGCTCTACCGATGAATTTGGAAATCATCGTACGTATTAGGGACTAAACTTAGGTATTTCAATCAGTTACATTTTTTTTTTTTTTTCATATTTTTATCGAACTTATGGTGTCCAGTTTGAACCCAACGATGTAGGATGCAGTCCGCTAAAATTAGGGCTGTTACAGACCGAGCCGTACAGTCGAGTAGTTCGATCCAGTGTAATACTAAACGCATCATATGGTACGGTCTGGGCTAATACAGACTGAACCTTACGGACCATAAACGGTCCAAAATATTTTAAGATCCGTCCGCAGTCCGGTCCACGGTCTACTTTATTAAATGTCATTTGATTGCTGGTCCGGTGCGGTCTGAAAATAATATGAAGCCGTCGGTTCGGTCCAATCTTTGATTAACGTTTTAAGTGCGGTCCGGTTTGACTTCGGTCGCCTGGTAAAATCTGAAGTCCGGTCTGGTCCTTAAAATAACGGACCGTGCAGAGCACTATCGGTTACGTTGATCGTTTGCGATTAAAGGGTTACGGGCGAAAACGTACCGTTTCGTCGGAGGAAATCACACCGCGCATCGCAACGCGGTGCCGTCCGGACGTCGCGTCGATTTCGAAATGTGCAACGAAAACCGGCGGGCCGCAGCGCGTGTAGGCCGTGTCAGCTGCGGAACGTCACCGATGTTACTTAATTAAAACGTGATGCGTATCTTTGCCTTTGCTTGTTCGTCTCGGTCTCCGTCCCCGTGAGGAGACGGCGGCGGCGGCGGCGGCGGAGAAAGCTTTTGTGCTCGGGCTGTTGCGCGTTGCGCGAGGCAGTGCTTAAAAGAACCGTGTCGGCGGCGACGGATAATCTCCCCGGCGAAACGTTTTGCACGGGGTTTCCTTGAAAGCATAAAGCGCGCACACGCCGTTTTCTACACGATTTAATTACCTGCCCGCAGACCGGTGTGCGTGGGCAGCAGCGCCGGCGACGTAATCCACACGCTGTATCCCATGCATGTACGGTATATGTGTGTATGCGCGCGCCGGCGTAAGCTCTCTGCAACATACGCCACCGCCGCCACCCTTACGCCGCCGAGTCACCAACCAGTCCGCCCTCACCACCCCACCTCCCTCGCCCCCGGTGCTTTTGTTACAAACTTCTCGAGGACATGGCGGCGGCGGAGTTTTCAATTTCGTTCGTCACCGGCAAACGAAAAACTAATTAACCCGTTCGGACACGGCCAACGCACGGGCAACAGACCCGGGGTAACATGCACCTATAACGCACACGGTGTGGACCGTCGGCATTTCCAGAAATCCTCGGAGAACACCGTTCGGGTGTACGATACTTTTCCACGGACAACCGTTTACACGGACAACAAGTATTTTATGTAGCGATTTTCGCAGTCGTTATTCCGTTGCGAACGGTCCTAATCCGGCGCACATGTGCATCAGCGGAATTCGCGAAAAATTAGTTCGAGTTTGCCCGCGCGTCAAACTACTGTAAATGTTTTATGTTCGAGTTTGCCGTCAGATTGTCGGTTCGAATTGACTGTCTAACATCCGATCACGCGCATTTTCATCAGTTTTCATCAGTGAATCAACGTGTCAACGGAAAGGTAATTTATCGAGTATTGTTTGATATTGTTTGATCATACGTCAGACTTGGGTTTCGGTGCATGAATTCAACAACTGACGTTTGGAAATCGTACGATCATAACTGCATGTAAAAAACGCTATTAACGCGTGCTAGCACATACGTATTGAAGATGTGATGCACAGTGGTTCTTTTGCAACCGTGTGCCTAATACACAGCAGTCGTATTATTAGTATTATTTGTATAAGACTGCACATTCGGCCAATATTTAGATAACCCGAAAAAAGTGTAGATAAAATTAAACAAATAATTAGTTAAACGAGTAATAAAATATAAGTAATATTAGTTATAATGATTATAATAACGTCAATGCTAATAATAATTAAAACCACGGATGTAAGATCGTTTCACTGCGGCAAGTCCATCATCGTGCAGTCTTTCCAACATTTCTTTGAACCTTATATCTACCTTACATCTCAACTATATGTTTTATTATGTACATTTCTCCGCATTCACAAAGTGGAAAGTCTACTTGCCCAGTTTATGAAGTAGTTAGATGCACCTTCTTCCTTCACCTGTTCCTATTCGACTGAATGTTGATAATTTAGCAATTGTATTATCCCAACCAACGACTTTTATAAATAGTTTCATAATCAGACTGCTATCACGGGTTTCTGTCTGTTTCTAGCATCTCGTTCATAGTAACAACTGTTGTACTACAGATTTTTTCTCAGGTTCTGTGTACCATAGTACGAGAGCTCTAGACTTAAGGCGCAACCTAATAACAATAATTATTATTTTTATTATACATTTATATGGATCATCTTGCTACGCTTACAGCGTATACGACGGACGTACAACAATAATCGTTGAAAATGTACGGACGCGACTAAAGTGCTGCACTACAAAACATGTATTGTAGTGCGTAGTGAGCGTAAGGGTAAAAGGAGTGCCCACCCCAGTTATAAAAAATAAAATCATTTCGAGAAATAATAATGAATCGAAATCCCTTTCAGCAATACTATATAGGTATCTGACCGGTCAACAGTAATCTAAGAGTAGGTAATAAACCACCCCGGTTCTACAGGTTTTTTTTAATATAAAATAATACAAGTACCGTTTTGAAAGTCTTTCTTAGGGGGAAAACTTTTTAATATATTTCTGAGTTATTGTTTATACAGAAATCAATATTTCTCGGGTTTTCCTTAAATATGACAATGTTCTCCGAACATTTACTAGGCATCTGAAATCTCAAACAATATCTCTCTGCAACATCAGATATAAATATCTATTTATTCTGAACTTCTTTATAATTACTCATAAATTTAAAGTAAATAATAATTAAAATTATTTAATAATATATAAAATAATAATATTAATAAATATTTAACTATATTAGTTTTGATTGTAATTTTCGTAGTTTTTACAAATGACTGTATGAAATAGTATCTGAAGAACAGATTCTGAAAACAATATTATAAATATGTTTTTATGGCATGACAACTATGATATTTAATTTATCTACTGTTTTGGTTTATTTATTCAAATATATGTTCAAACGAGCACTAAATATATTAAACAAATAAAGTATATAAACTAAATATCAAAAAAAGTTATAGTTTTATAAGATATGTTTTGAGTTTATTCACTGAAGTTCCCATTTAAATTACAAAATAAATATTTTTTAAGTGACTACCAAATTATAGTTTTAGTAAATTGAAAATTATTCATAGTTTACTGAGTATAAATTATTTTTTGTGATCCGGGGTGAAATTTTTTTATTTATTTAAGTATCACACAGTGCAAGAAATAATTTTATGAAAAATAACCTACTTTTACATATTTATAGATTGAAGTTTATACAACATCAATTAATTGTTCGTAATTTAAAGTTATCGAAAACTGAACTAAACTTTCAGTACACAAAAG